>CM075860.1:52601179-53201179 GCA_037975125.1 Latrodectus hesperus
TTAATAATAACAACAACAATAATATAATATAATATAATATATATATATATATATATATATATATATATATATATATATATATATATATATATATATATATATATATATCTGAAAATGGAAACATAAAATTTTCCATAAATTACATAGCAAAAAACATGTAAATTTATTATTATATTTTATCGGATATAATCATACAATGATTAAAGTGTAAATTACTAGATGTTTATTCATTAAATTCAGTAGAAAGTTTAAAATGCTAATATATAGTGAGGAGCATTTAAATATAAATAACAGTAAATTATTTTATCATCATTATTTTTTATAAATTTTTAATAGAAATATTTTAGAAATGTTGGCGTTACCAACTCCATTCTCAAGTTTTTGATGATGAAATTTTTGATGATTAAGTAAAATAATTTTAAATGTAGTTCGTTATATGGAAGTTAATCTTTTGCAATAACTTGGTAGAGATAGGAGCTATTAACTCGTATCTCAAATAATAGAATAAGGATTATATCCAGTGATTATTTATGCATTTAAAGATTTTATCGAATTTAATACAAACATTTTTTAATATCTACTTCCACTACTTCCAAGGTTGTTTGAGATATGTTTAAGTAGATAAACGAAAATATCAGGCTGTCAAAAACTAAAGAAAAATAGCATCAACACACACAATTACATAATGACAAAAGGTGTTTTTCAGAGATAAGACAAAATATCTCAGCTAGTCCAAAAAACTAATATCTAAATGTATTATTAACATTTGTCTTGCAACAAATATGGATTGAAACAGTGTTATGACAAAATAAGGTAATTTTAATCGATAAAAAATATAAAAGTTAAAATCAAAATATCAAAAAATCAAAATATTGTTTTGTATTTGAGAAAATGTAAAATACACGTGACTGATATTCTGATAAGAAATATATAGTGCTAAGGTACACAGAGTTGCCCATGAATCTGCTAAATTTAAACTTAAATTAATAATTAAAATAAAAGACAAAATTTAAATTTTAAACAACGGTCAGTTTATAATATTATATAATAATGTTAGATATAAATAATATTAATAATTTATTAGATAAATAATGTTGAAATAAAACCTATTCATAAAATAATTGTTTTATCTTTACAATACATAAAGTTTGCCAAATTATAAATTTATATTTCATGTCAAGCCAGTAAACTGAATTTATTTTTTTTATAAAAATATATAAATATTTACGTAAGCATTTTCAATATTAATTGTTGACAAAATCGAAAATTTTATAAACTGATTGGTTTGCACAATATTTGATTATAATAGATAGTATTAAATACTAATTATCATAATAGAAAGATGTTTTAGACAAGAAAATGCTTTTTGACAAAAAAAGACAAAAAAAAAAAAAAAAAAACACTGATAAATAATTTTGTCCTAAAATTAAATTACGGTTTAGTACATTATTGTTGACTAGAGTTCAATGAAAAATAAGCGTCTTCAGAGAATAACTAATAATTAATTATTGTGTATCATAAATAATGTGATAAGTTAAATAGAGAAAGTCTATAAATGTAAGTAATTATTGATGTTCCTAATTAAAATTTTTAAATTTATCTATACCAATGCAAATGAGTTTAATTTTTTATTTAACAGAAATGCATATTGATAAAAAATTGTTATCAGTTAGTTTTTTAGTTATAACAATGGTAAAAATTTTATTTAAAGTTTTTAATTAAATTTATGAGAAGTAACAATAAAACTCAAAAAGATTTAACAGTATCCGTGAAAAGATATTTTTATAAATAATAAACTTTTTAATCAATATAACATTTGATATACAGTGATTATCAATAATTCGAAAAAAAAAATAATTATGATAAAGGTAAGCCTAAATATATTTTCAAAAAAAGACTATTTTGTAGTTATAGTAATTTTCAATTCTATATTATTTCCTTCAAAACAAAACATATCTCCCACACTATCTTATAAATCAACATTATCTTATAAATATTAGAATTAATTTTTTGCTAATATTTAATTTTGAAATACATATTTTTTAGTTTTTAAAAAGGTTTCCTTTAAATTTAGGGTATTATTATTTGAATATATGGCCACAAAAATACCGCATTTAATCGTACATAGACTAGAAGCTGATCATACCAATCTATGTTGTTGATCTAATATGTTGATCAAATATTTCATTTATTGTCACAATATGCTTAACTCTCATTTACACGATAAAAATATGTAGATTATCGTATACTCGTGAAAATAAATTTCAAGTTATAATTCTAATATTATTCTAAATTAACAAAAATATTTAAAATAAATTTTAACGAAAAGGACTAAAAAATATGATTCCTTCATAACTTTAATATACATAGACATTTTGTAATTATTTTTAAGGAAGAATTAAATAGGATAATATGTGTATGCAATTTCAATCGAATGAAAAGTGATGATGCAATAGTAATTTTGAAGTTAATTTTTACTTATAAATTAATAAAAATGCCTGTTATTAGTATAGTAATTTTTTTGAGATTAGAAATGATATATTCATAAAAAAAGCTATTTTACATTATACATAAGCGTTTAAACGGTGTTCAGGATTACTTAAATGTAAAAGGACCAAAATTAAACAATTATTGCGTTTTCACTTTGGTTTCTTTTTTAGAGTTTGAATAAAAAAGAGAAAAAGCGGGGCAGTTAACAAATTCAATATTGCAATAAATTTATATTTAATTAAATATATTTATCATTATTTCAGTATAGCTGAAATTTAATATTATACATGTATATACTTAATTTTAAATGATATTTTTATTTTATAGAATTTTTCTCGCAATCAAAATTCCAAATGTCGTACAATTTCCATTATCTACTATTTTGTCAATATGTCAATCGAGTAAAACATGACATGACCAGGTGAATTTTTGACATGTCAACTTCTCGAAATAAAGTTACTGTATTTTTTAGATATTTCATATGTTATTTCTCCATATATCTCATCTCAGATGTAATTTAAATTTTCAAAAGAAGAGTAAGATTACGAAAGAAATAAGTCTTTTCCAGTGGTAACGTTATTTTCGTGAAAGGTCTTATAAAATGTATAGCGTAATATATAATTGGCACATTAATTTATTAAACTTAATTTTTTTTACCGTAAGAAAATGTTAAAACCTGAAGATAAAGTAATGAATAAGGCTGAATAAATAAAAAAAAATACCTGTAGTAATACATTCTTTCGTGAGACAAACACTCTTATCATTGATTTTCAAAAGGGACCTCGTATATTCACCTGAAAATGAAATTGAAAACTTCAGATTTTTATATTGTCAAAGTCAAGTTTCAGGTGAGTATTTTGTGCATTTTAGAAATGTTCAACTGGAAAAAAAACCCACTCAGATTTAAATTGATTACGGATATAATATAGAGCGCGAAAATAAAGTTGCTCTTTTACAATAAATACTATGATACTGAACTATCTACATCAAAGGCAATCCTAACTTACAAGAGAAAGTAGAGGCTTATATTAAATTGCTTCTACTGCGTACATTTTAGACTGAATATTTCATTGCCATCCAAACGAATCTTCATCTTACATTTTCATATATCATGATACACGAGACAACACTTACAATTTACATTTGGTCCAATAGCTGCAACTTTTAATCTGCATGCTGTCCTTAGGTATCAAGATACCAATTAACATTTTATTTATCAATAAGTGGCTCATTGCTGTGGAAATCTGAATCAGAGAATAGACTTGGGTTGGTGGATTTTTAACGATTTAGACAAGTCTAGCTGATAAAGGCTCAATATTTTTTTTTATGGTGTGATGTTAAAAATGAAAAAAAGATAGCAAATCCCTGTAGTGGTTTTGGCATTGGACCACGAAATTATAATTATGAAGCAATTCATTATTCTAGGAAATTTAATTAATTAGTCATTTGGCTGAGTGTTTTATTATATTGGGTTGGGACATCTAAGTTTCCACCATCTTTTTAAATTGGAAAAATCTGTATGACATTAAATACTTTTGGCATGAAGTTGTACATCATTCGAAAGAGGATATATTGATCTATATAAATATATGTTTCGTTGTTAGTAATATACATTTTCTTGTTATCTACAGATCATTAACAGAGTATGTCAAGTTGAGAAGAATGAGCATTTTCGACACCTTCTTCTTTTTGCCTTTAATCAATATTTTAAGGCCGCAGAAGCTGCTCGCAACATTTATTCTGAGTATGGAATGGGTTCTATAGCTGAAAGAACCACCACCCATGATTGGTATGCAAAGTTCACAAAAGGAAATTTTGATCTCAAAGACGCACTTTGTTCTGGCCGTCCAGTTGAGTTCAATGAAGAGCGATTGAAACACCTTTAACACGAAAATCTGCGTCAAATAACAGAGGATTGCTCCCACAATGGAGAGAGACAATGAATTGCTCCCACACTACTGTAGAGAAGCATCTTCACTCGATGGGCTAAGTTCAGAAGTGTGGAGGAACATTATTAAGAACGGCGGGAACTTAGTTGCCAACCCAAAAGTTTTTAATTGCTTACAATGCTTAATTTCTACTTCCGTTTATTTTTAAAAGAAATAAAAATAATCCTATGTAATGTGTTATTTAGGCATTTTTTAAGATACGTTTGACTGCAAGTTCTTTTTAATTTTTAATTTCAGCTTTTGAGTATTTCTATAGATTACTTCCTTTAAAAGGAACGAAGTAAAATTTAATATTTTCATTTAGATATCATTCGAAAGAAAAAATACAGGAGCCGAGATGGATTTCCCAAATAATTTTAGTAATGTTCTCAAAAACATTTTGATTGTGCACAGTCGCTTAGCAATAAGTTTTTAACAATCTGCTTCATATCTCAACCATTTTGAAAATTTTCTGTTATTAATGGAAAATTTTACTGCTTAACAATTTCATTGACATTTGAGGAATTTTTATGCATATTTTGATCAGATTTTCTTTCTTGCAAACACATTTATCATTACTTTCTAATGCTGAGTTTGTAAATTAAGTGTCGCCAAATTTTATGGATTAGTATTTTGCGTAACTATTAAAGGTTTATGATATTACAAACAATATAACATAATAATTTTCAACTGATACGACAAAATCTTAAGCTGTCTTTCTATCCTTTAAATGATTCTTAAATATGTATTTACTATCGTAATTCTACGTTATTTAAATAATCATCTAAGACTACATTTAATGTCATAACATTACATTTATATTATTATTACTACATTAATTTGAATATAAGTTGTTTTCAAACATCACATTTTAAAAACTTATCTTCAGTACTTTTTTAATAGCTTTTGTATTAAAATAACTTTAATGTAATTCACAGTTGTAATAATACAATTTTATTTTAAATAAATGATTTAAAATATACCAATTTTTCACTGTTTGAATAACTTTGTTTTAAGCAAACGCAAAGGTAATTATTGGGATCATTTTTGTTTCATCAATGTTAAGTGATAAATTTGGACATATAAATTTTCACAACACTTAACATTTGCATTCAACAATATAAATGTAATTAACCATTTGCTTTTTTAACTATGAATTATACTTTATGTAAATATTTAATTGAAAGAATTAATCAAATAGATGATTGTAATACTTTTTGTTTTTCTTGAATATTTAATATATTGTTAAGTAATAATTTTTAAACACATTTTTGTATAATTCATTTATTTGGCTACTTTTTTATAAAATAATTTTATTAATGACTCAATTTTTCATAAAATTACCTTATCAATAACTTAAAGTAATGCTTACTTTTATAATACCCAGCAAGAACGACTAGTATTGCTATTCCAATTGCTGCAACGATGAACACAACCACGATGAGTCTTTTTTCCAAAATTGTTTTTGGTTTGCAACCATCGGTGGATCCACTGCATTTATCATAAAACAAAATAATCATGCAATGAAACAGTTAATGAAAAATTAAAGATTATAATTTGGGAAAAAAATACGACAAAAATTTAAAGTACAAAGAAAAAATAATTAAACACATAATTAATTATATAAGAAAAAAATCCTACCATGTCAATTGGATTCAAATAAATTACTTTATTTATTCAGAGTCTGAAACAACTTCTGTTTAATTTAATCGTGGAATTTTTAAAAAAATATTTTAGTATTTTGTATCCCTTTCTAAAATTTTAACTGACATTTTTCTAGATATTTCTTCGCTGCTTTCTTAAATAACAATAATCCCTAATTTTAAGGTCAAATCACTTAAATTTTTATTTATAAAACGACATTTATGAAAAATCAAGGAATTAAGGAAAACTCCCAAGCACTCACTCTAATAGATTTACCTTTAGAACAAATGTAATGTTCATTAAAATGTGTTCAAGAGTAGCTTGAAGAATTCTTTTTGAGGCATTTCATTCTGATCTGATGCATTTTCTTCCCTTGATTGGTTAGTTAGTTAGTTGGCTGGCATGATTTTGAAGTGGAATCTCCAAAAAAATTAAGATACGTTCTTCAGAACTAAGTTTTTGTGTAATAATTATTTTTACAAAACCCAAAGGAACATTTAAATTTTAAAGTACAAAAATGTTTGGAAACTAAATAATTAAAATACAGATATGTATGAAATTGTAAAAGTAAAAAAAAAAAATGTATATAATAAAAATTCAAAATATTATTAAATAAAATGCAATACTTATTGTCATTAAAAAGGCTTCTGTTGAGTCGTTCCCTTCAACAAATGAAATAATTTTAAGATAACTGTTGTTGGTTAAGATTATGACTTGAAATTTAAATATGATGTATAAGATTCTTCACATGTTTTACACCATGAATTTAGTTCACTTAGAAACAAGTGTCTGTAGGTGAAATGTGGGTGTCTGAAACAAAGGCGAGTCAAACGAACATAAGATCTTCGTAACGGTAAAACTGATGATGAGGTGAGATATAGAAAAATGGTATGCAGTTTATTGGTGACCTGCATGTTCCATGACTCGTACTAGAGAGAGAATGTATGAAAGCCGTTACATTTCTTCCCACATCAGTTGAGGTATCGATGGTACAATTTGATCCGATGCAGCCTTGGCCTCTGCATCTGCTCTGTCGTTTCCATCAAGGCCTACGTGGCTTGGTATTTAACAAAACATAAGTTCATATCCCCTGCATTCTCTAGAGCCTTTCTCTACTATTAGAAAAGCATTTGATTATGATATTAGGAATAGACAAGCTGCATTTAATATCTTTCGGGAGAGCTTTTCATGGTATTAGGTCATATTCATGTGTCACAAGGAAGGAAGCCTGAAAACTTTCAAGGGTTTACTCTAACAGAAATACATGCTGAAACAGAAACATAACACTTCATATCCCTTATTCCACAGTGGTTGGTACATCATATACTATACAGTGCCTGGTGGAACTACTTATATTCCCTTTAGAACAAGGCACATAAAATGTTCCATAATTTTTTTCGTATTTATGGATAGACAAAGCTATTGGATCAGGTTGGGTTCCAAGATAACTGCCTTAACGAAAAATTATTCCTATTTTATAGAATTTAAAATTTTCTCAATCATAAATTTCATAAATTTTCATAAATTTGTGCTTATAATTTTTACAATCTCTGATGGCTCTGAACTTTTCTCACTTACAATACAATGAAAAACTTTTCTTATAAATATTTATTTCCTTCTTTTATATATATATATATATATATATATATATATATATATATATATATATATATATATATATATATATATATATATATATATATATATATATATATATATATATTTATTTATTTATTAATTTCCTATCTCAAGGGATTTTCTCCCAGTATTAAATTTAATATGTTTTAAAGTATAAAAATAAAATAAATTAAACTGGAGTGTATCTCAAATATAAAATTTATTTTAAGTTATCTAAGCCAAAAATTTATTATTTAATTGTTAATTATAAATAAAAATTAATAACTTACCTTTCTTGCTTCAACCTTGTTTTTTCACCCATATCTATTTCCACAGCATTTTTAAGATGGTTGTCAACTGAGGAATACATTGTAACTGTCATCACATATCACTTTCTATTTCATTTCATACTCCTTTATCATTGATATTTAAAAAAGTAAGAAAAACTACGAGATCAACAGCTGCGGAGCTTTCTGAGTGGGCGGAGCTTAAGTTCACATAACAGTTGGTAATATAATGTAAAAATACTTCCACCCTAATACCTTGCTATCAACAAATTGATAGAAGCAGATGTGATTGAAAATAAATTAAAACAAAATTCATATATAAGATTGTGATTTTTGTATAATAGTGAAATATTTAATTAGAATTTTGTGTTTGAATTATTTTCTACAAACTTGCATCTTTCTATATATAAGTGAAGACCAATTCATACAGCATTTGCAACTTTACAATCATTCTTTTACTATAAAACTTATGATAAACTAAAATAATTTCATGCAATAATAATTTTGCAACAATTATGGAATATTTAACTACTAAAAATATTTACAGAAAATGCCTGATTTTGAAAATTCATTACGTTCCTTATCATGTTGATTTCACAAATTTTGGATTTGTATTTATGTTACTGCAACGAATAACAGACAATATTCAAAATTTAATTGGTGAATTTTAAAGAAAATCAGGAGAAGCAAATTCAATCAATCAATGGAAATATAAAATAAATATATGTTCGAAAAGAATGAAATATTGCTTATTGTTGAAGGTAGTTTATACTGGTTATATTTTATGCTATCAAAACTTCGGAAACATTAACATTTACTGATACGACACTGTACCAAAAGTCTGCTGCAAGATAGAATGAATTATAATATTATTTTTTTTTTACAAACTAGATAATTTGCTGCCAAAATTTTAAAGGAAACCCAACAAGTTATAAGGATGTGTCATCGTAAAAAATATTCATGTAAATGAGTAATACAAATAGTTTTGAAAATAAAGCAAAGGTAGGGCACCCTTCAAATTTAGCGTACGAGAAAATATAAGGAAAATCTTTTCTTTGGCAGAAGCTAATATACGTGTACCAAGTCAGCAATTTTCAGAAATGCTTCTGATTGGCAAAAAACCTATAGTTTAATTTTAATGGAAGTTTTACGTTCCTTATTTGTATTTCTGATTTAAATCGAGCAAAAAAAAAAAAAAAGACTAATGTTTGCTACGAAGATTTGCTGATATGATAACAATTTCTTAGATGATAATGTGGGAGATGAGACTTCGTGCCTAAAATACAATTCAGAATCTAAAACTTAAAATGCATAGCACAAAAAATCTCATGTACAAAAAAGTTTCAGGCATTGAATATCTTGGTGTTTTTAATGAAAAAGACACATTCATCATGAATTTTCTTCTGAAAATCAATCGATGATTTACCAGAAGGAACTCTTTTGATTAAAAAGACTAAAGAAAAGGTTGATTAGATGGAAAGCTTTTCCCTTTAGTCAATTGCTTCTTATTGTATGAAAAGAATTGGTTTCCCATGTCATATTTGTACCACAATATCTTGATAAGTTTTCAATTGTACTGAAAATCTTCGTCTCCATATTTTCTGAATTTATCGCAAATAGGCTTTTAATTTTTCCGGGGCCTAAGAAGAACAGGAAGAGAAAGGGAAAGGAAAACAATTCACATACGCAACATTGAAAATGCAATACCAAGGATCGGCCAGAAAGTAATGAAACTTGGTAGAGGGAGACAGCAACAAATTGCATAAATGATCTTCATTTCAAAATTATATTCATGCAGAGTGAGGACAGGGTCTGATCAGTTAGTTGTGGGATCACTATGAACGGCGACGCGCGAAATAACACGTCTAGATACAAAGTCAGTGACAGTATGAATGGCGTATTGACAGTATGAATGGCTCTCCATTCCCTCTCAACCACTTGCCGAAATGCGTCTTTTGAACATTGCAGTGGCAAAATCTCAATAATATATGAGATTCGTCAACGACCAAGTGAAGATTGTTGACCAGGAACGGTAAGAAGGAAGCATCTGTACAACTTTCAAAGAATATTGTTTGAATCAAGCAGTGTGCGCTCAGGTGATATCCTGTAGATAAAGTGTAATCAGCCCCATCTGAAGATAAGGAAGTGTCACCGACGTCGTTTGGACCGGCATAGTACATTAATTACGAACTAACGTTGATCTGGAATCGTACAAAATTACTCCCCAAGCCATGTGCTCCGTTGCACGTGGTGGGTCACTCCTGATCCAATATCATTACAAACGCTGCCTTGCTGTAGGGTCAATGGTAGTCTTTCAAACAGACACTCTGAGTACAGGCGAGAATTAACAACTAATCGATCGAAAATAATTCCCCTATCTTTACAAACTATCGGAATGATCCTGTTGGATATGAAAATTTTCAGTGTATCTTGAACATGCTTCAAATTGGAGATAGAAATGTCTCCCCAGTACACCACTCCTTGCTAGTGGATTCCTAGATTTTCACGTACTGACATTCCTCTAGCTGCATAATCACCTTTCAGATTTGACACATTCCCACGTTACAACCATTTTTTGCCACAGCTGGTGCACGGTAAATGCACCCATATGTGTACCAGCTGAGACTTTCTGTATAGACTAATCTTCCCTTCTCAGCCAGTTAAAGACAGCTTAGTATTCCGTGCTATTATATGAAGCATGTAAGATTAGTAAAAGTTTCTATGGTGACTTCCCAAGCAACTGCATGTAAATGGCATATTTTCAGGCTTCTTCCTTTATATCTTATTCATCGTGTGCTGAAAAACTGCATATTACGTATCACTTGCATTACTTTATAAGCTTCTTCCATAATAAAATTACTGATTTTCTGAGCACTCTTTCATAGAATTGCGCTTTCACTGTCGCGTAGTTTATGATCAAACATTGCGCGTATTTTGATAATGAGCATATTTTGCTCGCATTGTGCGTATAATGCGCGTATTTTGCTTAGTTTCGATGCATATAAAATATTGCAATGGCTAAAGGATTATTTTGAAGGTGTAATTCCTGTTAACTTTGATATTTCACTGATTTCGGTGATTGATTGGGTTTTATGGCGCAACAAGGTCCAGAAACGGACCTGCTGCTCCTTGATGAAGATTTTCTGTAATAATAGTTTTTTAATAAAAACCGAAGCAATATTAAAATATTAAAAAACTAAAACATTTTTATATAATACTATTAAAATCTAAATACATATGTAAGAAATATTAAAAAATATCAATTATATACATACATACATACATACATACATACATACATATATATATATATATATATATATATATATATATATATATATAATTGCAAAATTGAAAAAAATAACTTTAAAAAAGTGTAAAAAATCCATTGCTCTTAAAAAACAAACAGGTTTCTTTGGGGTGTTTCCCCAACAAATTAAACAACGTTAAAATGTCCATTTTAAAAAAGCGTAAAGGTAGGTGGATAAAATCGAAATATGATATAAAGGGTGTTTTTTTTCGAGGTATAGAAGTTTAAGTTGGCATTACTTTCCAAGATGGCGACCGATTTAACAGCTGTCAAGTGATTTATTCTCAGTTTGGTTTGGCAATTCATCATGAATAGACTCACGCCTGAACAACGCTTTCAAAGTGTGCAATTTTATTTCGAAAATAATGGTTCTGGGCGGAATACGTATCGCGCATTACGTCCATTTTATCGTCGACAAAATCGTCCATCAGAGCAGTTAATTCGATTAACCATGGAACGTTTTCACACCACGTTTACTCTAATTGATAGCTTGCATCCCCAGAGACGCCGTACGGTGCGTACAGAAGAAGCTATTGCTACTGTAGAGCGTAGCATTGAGGAAGACCCGAATGAGTCCACCCGCCGTCGAGCACAGGAATTGGATCTGTGTCTATCCACTTTATGGAAGATTTTGCGGAAGGATCTTGATTTGCGTGCTTACAAAATCCAACTCGTGCAGGAATTGAAGCCAAACGATCATCAAACAAGGCGTAGATTCGTCGAATGGGCCCAAAACGAGATTGCCGTTGTTCCCGATTTTCATAAGCGAATTTTGTTTAGCGATGAAGCGCACCTCTGGTTGAATGGCTACGTCAACAAACAAAACTGCCGCATTTGGAGTGAAGCTAATCCACAAGTGTATGTCGAAACACCGTTACATCCAGAAAAACTGACTGTTTGGTGCGCTTTATGGTCTGGTGGAATCATTGGTCCGTACTTCTTCAAAAACGATGATGGCCACAACGTTACAGTTAATGGTGATCGGTATAGAGCCATGATTACTAACTCTTTCATTCCTGAATTTAACAATCATGATGTACAGGAGCTGTGCTTCCAACAAGACGGCGCAACGTGTCACACAGCTCGTGCCACAATCGATTTATTGAAAGACACGTTTGGTGACCGCCTAATTTCACGTTTTGGACCTGTGAATTGGTCTCCAAGATCTTGTGATTTAACACCGCTAGACTACTTTCAGTGGGGCTATGTAAAGTCATTGGTCTATGAGGATAAGCCACAAACGCTTGACGATTTGGAAGACAACATTCGCCGTGTTATTGCCGATATACGGCCAGAAATGTTGGAAAAAGTCATCGAAAATTGGACGTCCAGATTGGACTACATCCGAGCCAGCCGTGGCAGTCATATGCCAGAAATCATATTTAAAATGTAATGCCACAAGATTATCTTTCAAATAAAAAAAATCCATGTCAATCGAATAATACATCGTTGTTTTATCGCAATTTAAAGTTCTATACCTCGAAAAAAAACACCCTTTATAATATAAGGTTCACATCACACGTTTCCCATTTGGTTTTTATTCACTTATAAACAAATTGATTCTCTGAGTGTGATGGTTTCAAGTCTAACATTAAATTCGTTTTCACGTGCTAATTTACTTTTGTCTATCAAATCTTTGCAACTGAGAAAGTTATGCTCTTAACTCTATAATATAGCATGTATTGGTTTTTCATTTATAGGTAATTTGATCCGTGTATTAATTTGAAAGAGAAAATTCTACTCAATTACAAAATTTCCAAATAAATTCAATGTGAACAAATGCAGCCAATTATAAGTGAAATTTAAGAACGCATTTAAATTGGCTCATAGCGTCAAATTTACTGCTAACACGAATCTTAAGAGGTATTTTCCTTATTTATAAAATAATGTCCATTTATTTTATGGCGCTTTCTTATAAATGATGAAATTTTTTAAAATTAATTTCCTTTATGGCTGATCTGTAAATAAATGATTACGAAATTTGTTAATTTTTTACTCGTAAACGAGTTAATGTTCTTAACCTGTGGTGTCTTCTAACTGTAATTTCTGTCATTATTTTTTTACGTTTATATTTACTATTATGTAAACGTAACTATTATGTTTTACTATTATTAGAATAATTTCATATTTACGATGTTTATGTAAAAAAAGAGCCAACAGACTTTTGGATAAATTATTATAATAGGGGAAATATGATAGGGAAAATAAATGCAAGGAGGTTTATCTCTCTACAGTCAGTTTTTGCTTATAAAAATTAGTTAAATAGAGAAGGATTAGTCTATAAAAAGATTATATTCCAATATTTGTTATATAGTTCTATTGTTTGCTTTAAAATATGCATTCAAAAGTATCATAATTACGTTTTTTTACATGAATAATGTTTATAATTGCGCCTTTAGAATTAAAAACATAACAAAATATTTTTTATCACAGGAGAAAATTGTTTTATAAAAAAAGTTAGTCAAAATATATTAAGGTCTATAGAGTACGAGCTACTCAACTAATCTTATAGCAACGATTATGACAGTAAACTGGTTAAAAAACAATGGCGTAAAAAAGTTTTTAAAAAAAACATGCTTTTTGAAAAATAACTTCTAAATGCCTGATTAATATCTATTTTACGATTATTAGGCTTTAAGTAGAAATCATGGTTTATGTTTGGAAAGCTGTCTAGCAGGATACATTTATTGTTGCTCATATAGAAATAATTAATGGTCATCGTGGGTCACAAGTAGCTCCACATTAAGCAGAATGTTAGATCTGAAGTTCGATATTAACCATTTTTGAGCAATGAGAGACGGATCTTATGTTTTTGCTTTTTATATAGATATCAGCCGAAAAGTGTGCTTGTTAATTTTCCACTTCCTACCATTACAACATGTAAATACTTTTCACTATCTGGGAAATGTTCTGCCGGTAAGTAAAATGAAGAATATTCACATGGCTTATTACTACTTTCATTTGTCACACATTCTTTTACGCGGCGTCAGAAAGAAACTAAATTTGGATGAAATTAGATTCAGCTGATGGCAAACAAAAGTATCACTCCTTATTATAAACTATCTGCTTGGAATTTCATTTTTTATATTCGTTCACTTTTAGTATTCGGCGATCTTCAGTTTGGTCCCTGCTTCTAAATTACGAAGATTCCCACCTCGCTGTTTTTATCTAACTGGTAGGGCCCGACTAAGGGCTATGTAACATGAAAGCATGCTGATGCAACAACAACATTAATGTGACTGTATAGGAAGTACCTCCCAAAATGTGCTATAACAATCGAAATGTTGCTTTATAAAAAATAACATATTGCATACAAATATTTGCATTTCATCATTGGACATAATTTTAAGAAGCGTGTTCCGTTTCTTTTAGAGAAATAAGCTTTTTTATTTTTAGATTGTGGGTAATATTTCATGAACTCACACAGATTCACAAAAGAAATATTAAAATGTAAGCAGCTGTTTAACTAATTGATCTAACGGACATATCTTAATAGACAATATATTTCAAGTACTTTTTTCCAGAATTTTTCTTTAGTATTGCTATATCATTGGTAATATCTATGAAATATTCATTTCAATTTGTCTTTAAAAATACTTGCAAAACCAGGCAGTTTAATTATTTAAGCTGTTTACATAGCTCATAAAATAGAAAACGCCTAACTTTACATTAACATTCTGAAATACGAACACAATATAGGCAAACAAAATAAAGAAGACGTTTCAATTAAATATATATTGTAATTCAATAATAACAAAGGACTCTCATATAAAGGGAACCAGATGAGATGTGAGATGTTAGAATGACATAAAACAAAACTGGGAGTCTTAACTATCATTATATAAGATTTTGAAATAAAATTGTTTTTAAATAGATTACTGTATAGTGTCGCCATCTATCGACACCAATATTTATTATTCAAATCAGATTTCTAAGAGTTAAATAGTATAAAAATATAAGTATTTTTTGTAATGAAGTATCATATACTATATTAAGTAATAAAGTATTTTTTGAGAAATGATTTGTTCTCTCAAATAGTTAATTAACTTCAAATGCCTTGAATAATATCAAGGTTTAATATATTATTCAAATAGTTTACAAAATAGTTTTTATAAAAATGCATTTCAAATTACATTAATTATTTTCATTGTTTCATTTATGAAGAACTGTTTTGATCAATTTTAGAAATACTTCTTGTTGAATTCATCTTCATTTTATATACTAAGAAAATGCATACATAAACTAACGACTATTAAATGAAACAATTAATACTTAAAAACTATTATTAATAAATGAAAATATAATTTTATCAAATTCATAATCATGATATGAAACTGATGTATATTTGTATAAAATAACGATATTTTTCACAGTCCATTGCTTGATAATACACAGATCAAGTTATTTTTAATTTTTTAAAAAATCCTAATTTATGTAATAATTTATTTACTATAATATTTACAGCTATTCACAATCATTTGAAAAATTTGTAGAGAAATTTGTTTGTATTAATTTACTAAAATTTTAAGATAGATTGTCAAAATAATAGACATATTTTACGATAAAATGACAAGTTAATTATTATCAAAATCAAAGAAATTAACAAAATTAGAAATTTGAATAAGCTTTTTACTTCATATTATTATTTTTAATTAATTAATTTATTTTAATATATATATATATATATATATATATATATATATATATATATATATATATATATATATATATATATATATATATATATATATATATATATATATATGTGTGTGTGTGTGTGTGTGTGTGTGTGTGTGTTTTGTCACCTCTCTAATTTTAAAATTCAGTAATTCAGTTTAATAACACTATTTTATTCGCTAATAAGCTTGATCAATTGGCTTTTCATGTGAAATTATCAGTAATTGATTTAGGAAATAAAAATACACTCACTTCCAAAAGTTAAGCACAGAGAGGAAAATGATAATTTCCGAAAGGCAATCAGAATTGAAGAGGATGTCAATCGCTGCAGAGGTAGATGGAATAGAAGTATGCAATATGTTAGGTAACACCCACACAATCGCACTTTCATGTCAAGAAATATGCAAAATGTATATTCTTATAAGATACCAGCTTTATGAAGGGTCACAGAAATTGATCGTAAGTGCTGATAGAAGGTGTTTAAAACTTTCGTACTATTTGTTTTCAAGACATACGTTTTTCTATGACTTCCAGAAGACGAATGGATGATTCTGAGCGCTGGCGTGCTATAGGGCGCATTGAAGCAGGACAGTAGATCTCAGATGTTGGTCTTTTCTTCGGCGTTCATCATTTTGTAATTTCACGTTTATGGAAACAATTACAGACTACACAGACAGTTGTGCGAAGGCCCGTAGCCGGTCGGCCAATGGCTACAAACCCCACGGACCCTCCACACGTGTGACATCTATGGTTACAGAGTTCATTGGTAAGGTGATATCTGCAGCTACTGTACGCCGAATATTACATATGAGTGGACTGTACGCTCAAGTACCTCGAGTTTGTATTTGTCTATCCATCCAATCAAGAGGGGCACGATTAAAGTGGCGCCGGGAACATGTCAATTGGACTGTGTCTGACTGGGGCAATGTCATGTTTACTGATGAATCAAGATTTGCTCTTGAGCCAGATGACAAGCGTATAAGGGTATGGCGTGAACAAGGAACACGCAGTTAGCCCCAAAGCATCACGCATTCCTAGGCGGAAGCATTATGATGTGGGGTTCTGTGATGGCTGTCCGGTATCGAGATGAAGTCAGTCTGTCACACACACACACGCACACACACACACACACACACACACACACACACACACACACACACACACACACACACACACACACACACACACACACACACACACACACACACACACACACACACACACACACACACACATACATTGTGAGATTGTGCGCTGCAGCAGTTGGCCCTACTTTTGTTTTAATGGACGATAATGCAAGTCCCCATAAAGCTGACGTCGTCGGTGACTACCTGGAGAGTGAAGGGATTGCTCGTATCTTTGGGATGCTCTCGGCCGTGCTGTATCTTCACGTTTCCCACCTCCAGCCACACTTATTGAGCTGGAAACTGCTCTACAAGAAGAATGGCTATTGCTTAGTTCTGCGGTGGTTGACCACCCAATTGAAAGCATGCTCACTATGTGTAAACTTTGTAGATGTGATAATATAACATGATTTTTACACTTTTCTATCAAATAATCTATTGATTTCCAACATGATTGCTTACAAAGTGTTAATGCAACATTAACACATGTTCTTGAGATATAATTTCTTTGGAATAATATCTGTTTCAATGTTTTACTTCAAATATTCTATTATATTGATTAATTTTTTGTGTTAATTGATAAGATAGGCATTGTAATAAAAAAGGAATAATAATAATGATTAATAAGGCTTACACAAAGGATGTCAGCACATTTTTAGACGATTTTAATGGGATATACAAAAAAACTATATTCCTATTTTATGTTTTAAATGATCAATTTGATTTCACTTATACTTTTAACTATCATACTAACTATCATTATAATTTCTATGTTAATAATGCTTTTTGTGATATCGGAAAAAATGTTTTTTTATACCATTCTTGATAAAGCTTATAGAAATGATGGCTTATTCAAAGCCTACGGTGTCGTAAGACGGGTTTGGGTAAAGCAAATTTTGAATCCAAAAGCAAAAAAAAAAAATAAATAAATAAATATCATAGATGATACATCAAGAGATTTAGCAAGAATTTCAATGAAGGATATGGTTTTAATTCCCGTTTTTCACTCCATTTTATCCAGAAAAACAATTTTAGATTGTGGTTATTTTGATGCAGTTCAATGAATTGATAAGATATTGGATAAACATCTGGAATTTCATATTTAAAATTTGGGAGTTAAAATAGGTTTTGTTAGTATTTAGAGTTCATTTTGAGAGAGAGAGACATTTTCGTCATTTTTACTTGCCTTTGTAGGATAAACGAATGACAATCATAAATCCTTTAAAAACTTTCTTTTGATTCTTTGAACCATGTACCACAGTTTTATGATTATAAATTGATTTTTTTTTTGCAGTCACGAAGCTTCATCTATTGTTACAATATTTATACATTTTTCTAATGATACATTTTTTCCATAAAAGATTCAGCACCATGTTCTACGTTCATATTTATGACAGTGCGAAAGACGTTAAAATTTTTTCTGTTTTTTTAAGATTTAAATCAGAGTTAAATTCCTTATTTACAGTTGAAACTGAGGAGTTTAGTATAATTTAATTGAGCTATTTAATAACATATCTTTGAACTGCAAGATTTTATTTTAATATTAAAGATCTCATCTTTGCAATATTAGACAAACTTCATCATTTCTTTGTATAAGTATTTGGAAGAATTTTAACTTTAAATTCCAGACCATGACGAATTTTTCCTTTATTATAATATTTCCTTGCGAGGCTGTAGATATCGAAAAAATATGACTTAAATCGTTTTAAAAGTACTGAATAAGAATAACTCTCTTTAGGAAAACAGTAAGCGCTTTCTATATATATATATATATATATATATATATATATATATATATATATATATATATATATATATATATATATATATATATGTAAACTAAAAATTTAAATATCAGATCATAAATTAAACTTCAAGCATATAACTGTTATGAAAATAAACTTTTATATGCTGACAATTTTATCTTATTAAGAAATAAAATTGTCCGAAAAAATGTGTGAACAGCCTCGTTATGTTAATTTTTATAAGCAAATGTATATAATAAATATATGCTCTTTTAATTTATTTAAATAAATTTTTAAAAACTTATCTAATTGATTATTAAATTTAATTATTTAACTGACTGTGAAATTCAAATATTTAATACTTTTGAATAAGAAATATTACATGCATGAGTATCTACTTTATAGTGGTGCAAACGAGCCACAAACTGTACCTGTGGAAAACTCGCCTACCACCAAGTTCTCCATAATTTTGAACTACGATGAAGTGACGAGGTCATACCTGAGCTGGCACCCTCCACTCCAAATCCAACCCACTCCAGTGGAAGGATTTTGGATGTCGCACACAGTAACGTGAACTCATCCCTGAACCACGAGCTTACCGCAAACCAAAGGAGGAGAATGTGTGGTCCCCTATCCAATGCTGATTTTGGGTGTGAAGCCACTGAGCCGGGTAGTCTTTGAAATATTACTTAAGCACACTTAACCATTCAATTTTTTAATCAAAAGTTTTCATTTAATACTTTTTCCTAGTTTTATCAATTTTAGGAAACTATAAAAATTGATTATTTTAGTAATATGTCAGAAGGAAAAACTTTACAATATTTTTAATATTTGAGTTAGTATTAATTACTGATAATTCCAGCCTACATTAACTTGAAGTGATGAATTAAAAAGAATAACAAATTAGAGGAGAACTAGGAAAAAAGTACTAAATAACAACGAAATCAAAACAATCATATCCGTAAAAAATAAATAAGAAATAAAATATAATTTAAAAAAATATCACAGGTTTATTTCCCTAATTGATAGTGCCATCTATCAGCATTTAATGACATCACATACTGTATTGTACGAATTTGATTCAACATGCATTAAAGAATTATTTTGTTTCACTATGTAAATTTTATAATACATTTTATTTAATTAAACGCATAAAAATTTTGCAATTTTTGATTGAATGCTTTGAATATTATACTACATAGATTTAAAATAATTGAATGCAATCCAAAGAATTAAAACTTAGTAATATACGATTTATGAAAGAAGGAAACATTTTACAGAATGTTAAAATTTCAATTTATTTTAATTTTCTTTTACTTGTCCATTTCGTAATAAATAACTATTTACAGAAATGATTATTAAAGTCAGTTCATTAATATTATATGATCTGGGTTGAGATAAATTATTTTTGCAGTCACATTTCAAATAGTTTTATCTTGACTGCAACAGTTTATAACAAAAATGATGTAAGTTTCTGCATAATAATAACATTGCATTTAAAGTGCTTATCGTCTAAGCAGAATGCTTAATTTTATAACCATTTTAAGTTTAAAATAAATTATTTTTGTTCAGAAGATATATGCAGTTATTTGCTCGTATATATAGTTTGTTGCTTTGAACTTTTAGTTGCGTGATTTGGAACTTATTTTATGTGCTCATAAATATTATTAAGATAGTTATTCTACACACAGAAATCTGATTAATTTAATTTTCGATGATGAGAAATATTTTAATAATTTATTTAAAAAGGATTTTAAATAATGATAAAAAATTTTAAAAAGAAAAAGTCTAAGACTATAGCAACTTTTATAATCTTTGTACTATTTCAATTTTACTTAATTTAATGATAAAATGAGTTTTTAATTTAAGTTTAATGTATTAAAGCATCCGAGGATATTTATACGTAGAAAGATTAATATTTTCTCAATTCTATATATATAATGAATTAAAAAAATTCAGTTATATTTTTTGCGTTAATCATTAAAAATATTAGAAATATTTTGAACAAGAAAAGATAATATAAAGAGACCTTCTTATTTAATATAAACAAAAATTCAAAGCATAATTTCTCACGTTTTGAATGTTGTGAAATTTTTTATCTCCATATTGAAAACATTCCCTTATTACCTTTTATTTGTAACAAAAATCGTTTAAAACTATATCATTTCATAATACAAAAGTTATGATCTATTGTGCAATTGCTGTTTCCTAATACGATGATATTTGAAAAAAAAAATGGGAGCTAATATACTTTTTTAATGAATTAGTTTTTATACTTCTTTTTAAGGAATATGCAAACATATTTAAATGCAAGTTAATAAGTACTTTTTTAAGAGTCTTCATATATTTGAGAATCTAAGCAAAGTTTTATAAAAAATAAGAATGTTCAAATATTTTATTCTAAAACTATAAATTATGGCATATTTTGTTCATAACAATTATAATTAAGCTCGGAATGTGTATTCTAAAATTTTTTCCAAAAATTATATGCATTTTTTAAATATCTTTTTAAAAATGTTGAAAAAATTTAGAAAAAACTATCTTAAATATTCCTGAATTAATAAAAAAAATTAATTTTTATTTTAACATTTGTTTTTGATTATTTTCAAATTTTATCTTTAGCAATTTTTTTTCAATATAGATAATATATCGTTAAGATTATTAAATACTCGTAAATTTGTAATCATTATTGGGATTGTAATTGTTAATTTGTTTGCTAAATATCAAAAATGCTCATCTTGTCTCTCGCGAAATATTGAAATCTAAGTTTTTTTTTGAGAAGAACTATACGATTTTTATTCATAGTGATATTTTCATGTCATAGTAATTTGTTAATAGATAATCCGAGTGCTTTTGAAACATGTAATTATTTATCATAAAAATATCATCTTGAAATAACTGAGTCGAATTTTTTTTCCTAAAATACCTTGTATAAAAGAATTTCAGACTGTTTAGGAAGGGACACTGTCTTTAAATGCATAAATAAATGTATAATTTTAGGGCAATATTTTGTAATCACTTAAATTTTAATCCAATTACTGAAAAATGTTTTTCAGTTTTTTTTGTGCAATATTTTTAATTTTAAAAATCCATCACATTATGCAAGGCATAGTTGAATTGTTTTTCAATATTGTGCCATCTTGAAAATTTCAAGCCAAAAATTTAGATTTATTTTTTTCAAAATTTTTTTTAATTTCATGCAATTATTCGAATAATAATTTAACGTAAGTATAAATTAATTATATACAAAGCAGGCTGGTATCGAATCATTGCACATAATTAGAAGAATTAAGTAATATAGACACACAGAGAAAAATGACAATATTTTTCTTTTAAATCACATTTTTATTCATAGCTATAACTACTTATATTTTATTAGCAAATTCGATATTTGTCATTAATATTTTACTCATAGTATTTGCATGTAACATTTTAATGATAAGTGTGGTTTTCGCAAATAACTCATTCATTTATACATATCCATAAATGATATTTTCTACATTAATAAAATAATTGCATATAACAATTAATCATAGACTCAACGTATCTTTGGATTTTCTTAAATTTTATTAATTATAATGGAACTGAAACAAGTATTTAAAAAATAATGCTCACACAGTTCAAATCATTTAAAGGGAAATCCCCTTAAACGCAAAAGATCTATTGGATAATAAAAAGGGAATTTCCCCTTAACCCGTAAAATATCAGTTGGATGATACATAAAAAAAGGGAATTTCCCCTTTAAAGTTTAACTTTTGCCTGCAAGTGTTTTTTATTTTTTCTACCAGTAGTTCATAGATTACACTAAAAGGAAGTTTCATTTCCATATTTCCGTTCACTAGCTCATTAATAAAGAATGTGAAAGATGAGCTTTTATATGTCGCAATAAAATAAGCGTCGAAATTCTGTTGTGTCTAGATTGGCAATTTTTTTAAAATGCAATATAAGAGGAATTATCGTTTGCATTATTTCTGTAATTATAAATAATGTCCGCGAAAGAAAAACGATTTGATATTAATTTTTTTTAAGTTTTTATACGGTTTCTTATTACAGTTAATAAATATTTCTTTAAAATAAAAAAAAAATAAACAGTGTTAAATATTTGAGGAAATTTTGCATCAATTAATTTTTTACTAATATAGTTATCTATTCTATTACAATTCAAAACAGAAGTATACCAGAAATTAGGTTAATAGTAAAGTAAAAACTTAGTATAATTTAGAAATATAAAATGGAAATGATTAAGTAAAATTAATAATTTTAGTTGAAAATTATTTTGTTAGACAAATGTTTCAAGCAAGTTAAGTAATATGTTTCGGTATTAATTTGGTATTATTAATTAATTGAATAAATTAGAGAGAAGATATATTTTAAATTAAAGATATCATACAATGAAATTTATATACAATCTCTAGATTTCTCTGAATTTGAATAATATTAGGCCTGTGTTTCCGTCCATTTTTAGAATAAAACAAAAGAATAAAATTTTCATATCTTGAATAAACTTAATTCAAGATATGAAAATTTTATTCTTTTGTTCATGACTTCTTGCCAGCGTGATAGCAATTTGTATATCTCAAGATAGCAATTTGTATATCTAAGTCTCATCTCTAGAGGCCAAAAATTGAACCAATGCTTATCTTCTTTCTTGAATATTTTGTCATCCAAAAAATTTTGCGAGGATAGAAATAAGTGATACTTGGAGAGTGATAAGTCTGGAGAATATGATGTATGGGATAAAATTTCTCAGCCGAGTTCTGCATATTTTTGACGAAAATTTTAGCCTCTTTCTTGGAACATCGTCGGCCTCTTTTCTTTGTACTGCTCCCTTTAAATTATCCTTTTGCGGAGAATACTTTTTCGAATTGAGCTTTTTGTTCCATTTTTAATGGTCATAATGAATTGGTCCTCAAATATCTCACTATATACACAACATTCTCTTATTCAGAGTTAAATTTGTTTTACAGCTGGAAGAGCAAGGTTTACCCACAATATAACCTTTTTATTACGATGTTTTCATAGGCAATCCACTTTTCATCCAGTTCAAGAAGAGCTTGATTCTGTTCCGAGCAACCAGAGATAGGCATATGATGACTCGATCATCAAAATTCTTCTGACTTAATTCATGTGGTACCCATTTTGAATATTTTCATTCATATTCTATCTTTCAAATATGGTCCGAAATAGTTTGCTGATCTGAATTAAACTTTCTGCCATCTCTGATGTTGTCAGAAAAAGACCTTGCTCTTATATGGCTTTTAACAACATGGTCATCGATTATGGACAAAACTATCCAGTGGACCTAGTATTTTCCTTTTTTTAGGTCAAAAAATAAGATTATGCTGTGCAGATCCCATACATTAAAAATCACAAGAGAATTCTTAGCATCATCGTGATTAAACTACATAACATAAATTACCTATAAGATTATACCAAAACTCTGTGGTATTCCACATACAAGGTAAAAATAATAGTTTTTCCTAAATTTTATTGATAGAAGTTACATGAGGGGAAATTTCTGGATAAAATTACATCGTAAAATAATGTTGTCACTTACATGTTCCATAACATATTAAACATGTTTTATAAATTTTTAACAATTTAGATTCAAATAAAACTTTAAAATAGCGTTTAAGCGTTTGAGATAAATCTGAGTAGTGTAATATATTAGATTTTAATTTTAAATATTACTAAGAAAAATAAACTGTTGAATTAATTTGGAATGTAATTGCACAAAATAAAATTATATAAAGATATACTACATTGTGTATTTAAATTATGTTACATAGCACATTTGATTATTATTGGAGATATGAGAGTAAGATCTTAATAGAGAATGCAGTAATATTTATTTTATTACATAATGTGTGTATGTTTTGCATTATTTTATTGATAGTTATAAATGCATTAATACAATTATTTGTGTTATGGTAACCTCTACGTATATCCTTGTATGCATTTCAGATACGTTTTCTTACCTAGTATAGGCCGTAATTATGTATTTCTTTTAATTATATTAAAAATGACTTTAAATATTTTGTTTGATGTGTAATCAAGACCATACAATTAACATAAAAAAGCAACCAAAAATGTAAATATTTTCTCATTCCCCTCAATAATAAAATATGAAACTCAAATGTGCTTTAATTTGAATTCGAAGTTTCGATTAATTAATTCAAAACCTCATATACAACTTTCAATAATGCAAACTTTACTGAAAATACAATTGAAGTCAATATTTTACTTAATTTTTTTTTAATTTCCTGGACGAATTAGATATTTATGAAGTTGTTGATACTAATCCCATATGGTCCACTTCAAATACTAGACCAACTCCATAAGTCCATAAACAGCCAGGAAATTTCAAAACATAAGGGGCTCTCCAAGGAAAGCCTGTTAGCTATAGCTAGGCATGATGGAATGGCTTTCACGGCTTGGGTGACCTTGCCAAGAGATTCTAGCCGTACTTGTCCCAGTATCACCCTCTCACCATGGTGAGGCAGCTAACAAAACTGGAAAGGGATTTAAAAATATTAAAATTACACTTTTATGTTTGGAAAAAAAATCCGAGAATGGATGTTAAATAAAACTATGAAAAATAAAGAAATCTATATCTGGAGAATTAACAGCAAGTAAATTAATTACATTGAATTAATATTATCATACTATTTTCCATTTAGTGAGTTTTTCTTAAAAAATCTAAAAAATTATAATGTTTTATTAAAGAATGAAATTTAATCGTAATAATTTATTTTCTTGAAGAAAATAATGATTTACATCACTGAAAAAAATCATTCCTGACATGAAAAACAATACAAAGATAACATAAATAATACTGTGTAAAATAAATTAATTATGTAATCTTCAAAAGAGAAAGGTATTTATAAAAATAGAGTATTCCTGTTTTTAAGATAAAAAATTAAATTCTTTCGATTAATATTTAAACAAAATGGTCCAAATTTAAATTGGGTTAAAAAAACATAGAGAGGGAATAATTTTTAAATTATTATAATTATATTTGCAACATTCTTTATGTTCTTATGCTCTAGGTATTCTAGACTTTAAATATACTCTTTATTGAGAATCTAGTATAATTATAAAGCCAAAAAATTCCTTTTTTATTAATTCAATATAGAAATTTTTTTGCTATTTTGCAGTTTATTATTCATTATGATAAGTACTGCTACGAAATCCTATTTTTGTAGATGGATGGACTAATTTCTTCAATGATTTTACTTTATCATAAATGAAAATATGCCTTAAACCAGTTTTTAAAATATCGCTTCAAATCTTATCAACATTTTTACTTTGTTCTGATTACTAAAATAAATGTTTCATATCCTTAGCACCAAGATACCGCAATAAAATCGTATGTTATTAAATACCATTAAAAACTTTGAAGCTATATTTCGTATTTTTTTGAAAATTACAAGTTCTGCAATTCGTGTTTCTCTAAAAAAATTTATTTTTTTTGTTTAACATTAAAAAAATAATAAATTTTTTCCAATTCAAAACATTCATCTTCCACAAGTCATTTTGACAAATATTTTGAAATAAAAATTTTCAAAATAACATTTAATCTTTAAATATCAGAAATTTATTCCCTTCACTGAGTCTAAGCTAATCTTTCATTATTAATATTAATTCTTTTTTAGCATTGATTTGTTATATCTGAACTAATCAACTAAAGTATATTCATTTACATTTGATATTGATTTCATTGAAATAATAAATGGATTTTTCTTTAGTAGTAAGAAACTGCAACTATAAATGAAATTCAATTGATACTTTTAAAAACTAATATATATATATATATATATATATATATATATATATATATATATATATATATATATATATATATATATATATATATATATAATGTTGTTGAATATTATGAATATTATTATAATGATGTCACTTTTTAATTAGAATATATATTTCATGATTTGATAAAATATTAGTTGATACTTATAATAATGCAATCAAACTGAAAATACAAGTTGATAATATTGTACTAAAGCTATAATTATTATAATTAACGTCTACACGTATAATAATATATATTATACGTCTGACGTTTTATTTATTAAAACTTTTAGAAATTTTTAATATATTGGTATTTTCAAAAAAAATTAGGCAGTTAAATATCTAGTAGTGAAAAGTTTAGCTTTTAGAAAAATATTTCTTTTACTTTTCTAAAATTTAGTGATTGATATAAATTCCTAAAAATTCACTTAGGATTTTGAAAATAAATAATTCCACAATAATAAAAATATATTTATAAGTATCGTTTATTATTTAAACACACTACTACTAAAATCTTAACAATTTTCGATAAAATTGACACTTAAATTTACTATGAACTAAAACTCATATTTTCTCTTTAATACCATCAAAATTTGCTTATGATCTATACAATGTAATAGCACATTTTACTATGAATAACAAACATACTGGTACATTTTTTTTATTTTCCATCTTTTAATAACTGACATATTATACATACATTTCAATACTTATTTAGGAGGGATGTAATAGACTTATATTATTATATTACAGACTGTGATAATAATTTAATAAAAAGCAATGTGCTATGACACAGCAACACATTAAAGGAAAATATCAATATTATACAATAAACACAGAAGAGTTGATTAACTCTTTTTTAGAATGTGATGAGACACTTATTTATTTTATCACCACAAAACTTAAGCTTTAGAAAATAAATTATAAATCAGGAATATTGCAGTAAAACCACAACAGAATTAATACATCAGTTGTCACACTTATACGTATCCATTGCAAATATTGTCAGAGCAATTCTGTATAAGAATTCTTAGTTTATTCAAAATTATAATAATACATTAAAATAAAATATAAGGTATTACAATTTTAGAATTCTTGATAGTATTATCTTAAATTTCATAGCTAGTAATAAAATTGCCAGCAAAAAATAAAAGATTCAAAATTAACTTACCTTATTGTAGTGAATGTTTTTGTGTTTTGTTATGTAATTTTAACTATCGCGGGAATATCATTGAAAAATAATATTTGCCTACTCAAGAATTGTCGAAATCTACAAGCAATATTTTATCATTAAATTTTATAAGATTATTTACATATTTCTAGTAAGAAAATAATTAACACAAATTTTTTTTACATAAATTAAATTATATACTTTTAATCAACAACTTTTGCTTCAATTATTAGAATATTATATTAGTAAGATGAAATGGATAACATAATTAATGTAAAATGTGGTATAGAGAATTGCGAATCTAGCGGGTTGTTATCATTATTTACGTGAGCCGATAAAATCAATCATGTGCAATAATACTTCATTCGTTAAAATAACTTTTTCTTTTTCAAGCTTTTTCCATTCTGGAGTTGTTTTTATGTCACTAAATTCCTTGCAAATGAAATTCAGCGCCACTTTTTTCAAATCTGCATCATATAAATCTGCGAAAGCAAGTGTTCGCACAGCATTGTCGGTACTCAATATAGAACGAAGGAAACAAATGCAGATTCTTTTCAAGCCTGGTAATTGGTACTTATCTGCTGCAGATAAAATATCATACGAATTGGATTCACTCAAATCAGGTATTTTACCGCTATAAACATATTCCAGAACGGCTTCTATGATTTCTGGCTCGATATCTTCAATCTGTACCACTTTATCTACAGTTTCTTTCATAGGAGCTTGGAACATGGCTTCAAAAACTGGAGACCTGGATGATAAAATTCCTTTGTGAACGGAAAAAACTTTTGAACCACAATGCAGATCTACATCAGTAAAATATCTTTTCAGGAAAAGTGATTTTAAATTGCTAGACAATTCATCCAAAACTTCGTTACGGCTATCTTGATAATCAGATTTGGATGGATAACAATCATCTTTAAAGTAGAAATAAAAGTAGTTTTCAGGATTGATATAGAATGTCATGTCACATCCAAAAATAGCAACTTTCGAGATTTGATCCTCAGATAAAGCATCAACTTTTAATTCAAAAGACAAACAATTGTTTGTCTCATCAAATAAATATTGGTATTCCGTTTCTATTTTTGAAGTCTTTAAATTTAAGGGAGTCAAATCAAAAGAAATTTTATCTTTCAACTTAAGTCCAAACTGAAACATTCCTTTAACGAAAACTTGACGCTTCAAGTCAGTGCACTTTATTTCTACCAAAATTCGAGAGGAACGGCGTTCAAATTTAAGAGTTTCAAAATTTATTTTAAATCCCATCGGGCGAAAATACCGAACACATATTGTCCACTTAGCATTCAAAAAATTTCCCAAATCTTTTTCGTTTGGCGTGCATTCTTCAGGTAGCAAGTTAAATTTCAGCTTATGCACTTCGATTTTGTTTTCAAGTTCCATAGCAGATACGATTGCAGTCCCGTTACTTTCGAAAACACTCCTCAGCACTTCCATCGCTTGTTTGATTAACAATCTGATGAAAATAGTATGAGCTGTTCTCAAAAACTGAAACTTATACCCGGTTATCAAACGGAGAATGTGACGTCACTTCCTCGTTCAGCATTATTTATTTTTCTTTTCTTTAATGTGTGGAGATTTCAACACTAATTTGGTTCATTTCGTATTTGTTTTATTTATCATGATTTAATTTCAAAGTTATTTGGAAAAGGTTTATATTATTATCAAATAATCAACATTTTCATTTAATGTGCTCTGATATAGATTTTCACTACATAACTTTCTCGCACTCTTTTTTTTTATCCATTTATGAATTCATAGCAAATATATCCATTAATAACTACCAATATAAGCTGCTTTTAACTTAATTGGTAATAAAACATATATAAAAGTAAAATAAACTCACTAATATATCAATTAAAATTTCACCTTTAGTTCGTTAAATCTATATAAATCAGAAAATAAAATTTATCAAAATTTTAAATTTTCATTATGTAACCTTTTTTCTAAAAAATTAATTTCAACTAAAAAATCTTAAACTGTATTTTTGCATGCATAAAAAATTAAATCAGGAAGTAAATTTTTAATTTCGCATTCTAAATAAGTCACTTTCAAAGACAGTAACGTACATTTATGAGAAATGTCAATAAATTATTATTTGTGGGGATTTTAATTATTGTATTGACAATCCCTATCTGAAATGCTTATAATGATTTTTTTTAATTATAGGCAAAGACATTTGGTTTGCATTTTGCAAAAATTGAAAGCTTTGTTAGAGCAAATTATCTTTTTGGAGTGAGAGAAAGCTAAAATAGTAATTTCATTGTTGGGAAGGAGTCAGTTTAATTAATAAAGTTTTGTTTAACAAAAGTATACAAAATTAAAGGACTTCTAGCAAAGATTTTTTTTACATAAAATGTCTTATTATGGGTCATTAGTCATGTAATGCACAGGTAGCTAAAATTCTTTTCTTGTTAAAACCTATAAGTAAATAAGTTATTTCTGCAAAATAAGGTGTGTTTTTTGCAGTAATTAGATAACCTAATAAGAATTTATTAATCACTTTTTGTTTAAGTGCGATTGAATCCTTTTCTATTTTTTAGTAAGAAATATTTATTGATGAGGACTATATAAGTCATACAATTTATCAAGAATTATGTATCTATATGTAATATGAGTCTCCCAATCGCTCGAGAATTATTATAAGTATCATCAACAGGTTTCCAATAAAGTTTCTATTCTTTTACAATGTTTAATGACAGTTTCACGTTAAATTCATTAAAAATTACAAAAGAATATAAAATTTTTCTCCTACTACATTACCTTAAATTGTTTTTTCTTAGATGACCGCATTGAAGCTGATGTCCTAGATCAGGGGTGGCCAAGCTCCTTTTTAGTCCGAGCCATTTTTCAAAACTTGAAATTTTTCGCGAGACGAAATTAAATACGTATTTAAAAGGTATACAAAAAAGGTATTAAAATTTTTTTGCAGAAATTATGTTTATTGAAAACATATAAATAAAAATACAAAATATGTGTATAAATAATAAAAATTAAACTCATTTATTTTACTTCTCCTGATAATTCTATAAAATTTAGTGAATAATTTGTGATAGCATTTCTCTGTAAATTTTTGAGATGCTGGTTATTTAATATTGATCGGTGTTTACATTTCACGAAATTTAAAATGAAATAAAATGATTCACATAAGGACATTATTTCGAATATGGAAATAATTCGACTGGCAGGATTTTTTAAAATTTAGAATACTTCGATTCTGGTATAAATTTCCAAAATTCTGTAATAAGCGTCGACATATATTTTAATTACATAACTTGATTTCTTTGCATCTCTATTAATTCTAAGTCTCCAGATTCTTTTTGGGTCATAATTATATTGGAAATGTAAAACTCACCTTGAATTATGTTAATTTCAAATAGATTCAGAAAAAAAAATCAAGAGACGATATAAAATATTTCAAGTCTTGAAATTGATTTTGGAATAATATCAATATTCCTTCTAGCTTATTTATATACTCATTGAGTGTTTCTTATTTAATATTGGAACAAGGCTTTTAATTCGAGAAAGATGAAAAAAAAATGTTTTATTGTTAATGCCCTTTTGAAAAAGTTTTATTTTAGTTTGAAAACTAAACATACACTGTGAGGGGTCAGATATTGTTTTATCTTTGTAAATTCAATATTTGAAAATGTTCCATGACATCAGTCAAAAACACTAAGTCTTGCAACCACTCTTCATGGTCTAGTTCTGAATAGGTTACTTCCTTTTTTTTAGAAATGCAGTTATCGGATTAAATAAATCTGCAAATCGATTTAATATGTTATAGTTAGATAGCCATTTAACGATGCAAAAGAAATATGGAAGTTTATTATCCTTTAATTCTTCAAGGAAATTTTCGAATTGTCGATGATTTCTTGAATTGGTGAGAATGTAATTTAGAATGTGTTTTCATAACGTCAGGACATTTTAAATATTTTGTAACGAGATCTTCTGGGAGAATTATGCAGTGATTCGGTATGAATTGGGGAATCTGAGTATCATCTTTTAAAAATAATTATTTAATAAATAATTATTTATGTAATAATAAATAATTATCTAATAATTATTAAAGTAATAATATTAAAGTAATTTCTATAAATAATTATTAAGCTGATAAAAAAATTGAGTAAGATTCAAAAGTTACTAGAAATGGGTTTAAAATTACTAAATTATATGAATAAAAATATAAAAATTGGCAAAATAAATAGTTATACAAAAAGCCTCTTCAAAATAATAAAAATACTCATAAAACTTATTTCTGAAAAACATACATATATACATTGTAAGGATTAATTTAAAAATAAACGACAATTTCCCTTTCATTTATGGAATATGATTTGAATAGAATTAGTGGACTTGAGGTTATGCAGAATAATTAAATGCTCATCTTTGTATCCACAAGTATATATTTAGCGTTGAAATAACATTCCAATAAGCAAAATATAAAATCCAAAAAAAATCTTTTTAAAAAAATGGATTAATTTTTTTTACCTAACTCATATTCATAATCGGTATCTCTAATATTTATTGCGAAGCACAAAATTATTTACCTCATATTTTTTATTATAAAATAAATCAGCTACTATATCTAAAATGGTATTGCGAAACTAAACATTTAATAAATTATAGTGTTCTTATTTTGTATTTGAGAAATAATGGCAGATTATAAATTTTATTTTTATGCGCAGTTATTATTTATTAATTTATTTTCTAGCATATAATAACCAACAAATAATTTATATGAAAATATAATTTATTTCATTGAATTTTAAATTAAAAGATCATTTATAATATTACCTTAAGCATCAGTATATATTGCCTTACAACCCATAATGACAATAATTTATGACTAAGTGATATAAAACATAAGCTGGAAATTCCTTCAATCTGTCAAATGATTCAAAGGAGGAACATGTAACGAGGACATTATTGATATCCTCATATACATAAGTAGCCATTTGGTTCTCATGTATTTGGTTTCATAGATCTTTACAAAGATTATTTATTATTTATCTGATAAAACACAACATATTACAAATTGAATCTATATTTAAATTTCATAATTTACTTTAATAAAAAGGAAATTTTTTCCTTGAATGTATAAATGAAATATCAATAATATACTGTATGCAATACATGAATAAAATATTTGCAGATGAATATAATTTCTGTATAAAATTTCAATAATGTAAAAGTATTTCGAATTTAGATTACAAAATCACTTTTCATACTAATCTTATATTAATCATATTAATCCTACAATGTAATAACAATTTATGATTTCTTAAAGTTCATTATCATTTGTTCCTCACACAATAAATCAGTATTCAAAAAAAAAATAATAAATTTGATGTTTGTTCCACAACCGTATATAGATTCCAATTTAAATCTTTTACGAATTTATAGATATTATTTTACAAATAGTAACAATTATTTCATTTATTTGGTGGCTTTAAGAAATTTTTATTAGAGGCACAAAAAATTCATTTTCCAATTTTTTGAAATAGCTCATAGAACAAGGAAATTTATCCCAAAAAATTACACTCAAGTAAAATATAGTCTCCAATAATCTTTAATGCAGTGTTTTTCAACCTTTTAGTATTCACGACCCAATTACCAATCATAATTTTCATCACCCCCCTACCCCACCGCATATAATAAAATGTATACAATAATAATGTATTTTGAGTGTTTTTGCCCTAAATCTACACTACACAACCTTAATTTTAAACTTTACAAATTACCAAGAATACGAAAATTTATTGACGTTTTGTAACACCGATCCTCAGTATTGAAAAAACAAGACTCCTATACCTTTTAATTGCTCTTGCATCTCGCCATGTCGGACATTCTCACGGTTTCGCAAGAAGTTTCGATTTTTCTGGAATCTGGTCAGAATTTGTCTGTCTGAATAAAAATTAAGTTAGGAGCGTGCGCAGATGTGAACAAATGTTTTCTCATAGGGAGAAGGAGAAAGTTCTATGACGCCGATTTCAATTCCCGACAATCTCATTCGAGTCGATCCTTCTATCGCTATTGAATCTATTCTGAATGTGTATGTTATCTATATTTTTTCGTGTAATTGCAATTCGCCATATTAAATATTCACGACTGCAGATTTATGCAAAATCATGGATACATTTTTAAGCGGGCGTAAGCGAGCATTAGACGATAGACAAGCATCAACAAGTACACAGACGAGCGTGGTTCCGGAAATAAAATCAAGAAAATACTCTCAAGAATACTTAAATTTTCGATTCACTAGTACTGAAGTAAATGAAGAAAAAAGGCCCCTGTGTATCATTTGATCAAAAATGTTGGTGGCAGACAGCATGAAACCTAATAAACTTAAACGACATTTAAAAACACTTCATAGTGAGTACGTAAACAAACCCAGAGAATTCTTCGAATTAAAATTAAAATCATATGAAAAGCAAAAATCATTGTTTAAAAAAACTTTGTCTGTGAATGAAAAAGCTTTAATTGCCTCTTACAAAATTTCATATAAAATAGCCCGATGTAAAAAGCCTCTCACCATTGGTGAAGAGATTATTTTGCAAGCCGCAATTGAGATTGTAGAAATCGTGTTTGGACATAATTTTGCAAAACAATTGCAATCTATACCTCTTTCAAATGATACTGTTGCCCGTCGAATTGCTGATATAGTTGAAGGTGTGAAGTGTCAGCTTTTGTAGAAGTTGCGCGACAAATTGTTTTCAATACAATTCGATGAGGCAACAGATAGTAATAAAGATGCTCATTTCATTACCTATGTTAGATTTTGTGATCATTTGTCATTAGTAGAAGAATTACTTTTCTGCAAACCAATACAACTCAAAGCAACAGCACTCGCATTATTTGCTATCTTAAATAATTTTATGAATGAGGCAAACACAGAATGGAAAAATTACGTCGGAATATGCACCGACGGTTCTCGTTCTATGTCCGGAAGATTCCAAAGTATGCAAGCACTTGTGAAACAAAAATCGACAGAGTACGTCTAGACACATTGCATGATCCACAGAGAAACTTTGGCTTCCAAAGAAATGAGTCCTGGTTTGAATATTGTGTTAACTACGGTTGTAACGGTAGTAAATTATTTAAAAATTAGACTCCTGAATTCAAGAATCTTTTCCGCACTTTGTAAAGACTTGAGTTCAGTACATTCTGCTTTACTATTTTATTGCGAGGCAAGATGGTTATTACGAGGGAAATTTTTGCAACGTTTTTATGTATTAAGAGAAGAAATCGCCGTTTTCCTAGAAGAGGAAAACAGACCGGAAGCTGAGAATTTTCACAATAATTTATTTGTGATGAAATTGAGCTACAAGTGGTCGACATATTCGAGAAATTAAATAACTTGAATCTTCAACTGTAAGGAGCAAATACACATATACAGGATACGAGTGATAAAGTTAATGCTTTTTGTAGGAAACTAGAATTGTGAAGCAGATATTTAAAGCAAGAAATCTTCAAAATGTTTGCAAATTTGATTGATTGTATTAAAACTTACACGGCTGACGAACAACATGTAAAAGTTGTTTTTGTAACCATTGAAAATCATTTAGCAATGCTAGCAAAGAATTTTAAAAAGTACTTTCTTGCTGACGACATACTGACATCAAGTTACAAGTGGGTGAGGGATCCATTTCAAAATTTTCTTGAAGGACTCTCAATTGAAGAGGAAGAAACCTTCATAGACTTCACAGCAAGCGGTGAAACCAAACGAAAATTGAGAAATTAATCACTCTTTGAATTTTAGGCAGGAGTGGATGATGAGTTTTCTGCACTAAAAACAAGGGCATTTCGCATTCTACTACCATTTTCAACAACTTACCTTTGTGAAACTGGATTTTCTGCGGTGGCTTCTTTGAAGACAAAATATAGGTCTCAGTTAAATAAAGAATAAGAACGGAGAGTGTCTATTTCTAATATTAAACCCTCCTTCGAAAAACTTTGCTCTGAAAGACAGGCCCAAGGAAGTCACTAATAACTATTAAATTTGTTTTTAATTTAGAAAGTTGTTTTAGTTTAATAAGTTAATTATTAAATATAGCGAAATGTACTTTGCTTTGTATGTGTGTGTGTTCTTTCCTTTCAATCACTTAATGAATTTTTTTGAAATAACATTTTCTCTTGGATATGCTCACGCCTCCTAGGGGGCGTTCCCCACAGGTTGAAAATCACTGCTTTAATGGTTAGAAACTTATTACTTTGATCTTTAATTTATATTCAAATTTAAATATAAAGCATACTTTATCGTCAAAAAGCATATCTTTGTTAGTTCACTTTCGCTACTAAGAATTATCGAAATCACAAGTAAAAATCAACTCTTTTCACAAGATCTCATTCAATTGTACTAAATATTGATCGAAAATAGCAACGGCGTTTTTATTTTCTTGAAGTTTTTTTCTTTCAATTATATTTCTAATTCAAGAAATTTTAGTTGATATCAATTTTAAAAGCTAATTTGTAATTATATGAGTACATGTATCTCATATGGATGCACTCATACGGATTGGACAAAAATAATTTACAACACTTCCAATAATTTCATGCAATAATAATTTTGCAACAATTATGGAATATTTAACTAGTGAAAATATTTACAGAAAGTGCCTGATTTTGAAAATTCGTTACGTTCCTAATCATGTTAATATCACAAATTTTGGATTTGTATTTATGTTACTGCAATGAATAACAGACAATATTCAAAATTTATTTGGTGAATTTTAAAGAAAATCAGGAGAAGCAAATTCAATCAATCACAATTATTTTATATATATATATATATATATATATATATATATATATATATATATATATATATATATATATATATATATATATATATATACAAAATTTCATAATAATACAAAATGTACCCAGGAAAAATATTGGGTAAATAAAACAATGAAAAATAGAAATATAAAATAAATATATGTTCGAAAAGAATGAAATATTGCTTATTGTTGAAGGTAGTTTATACTGATTATATTTTATACTATCAAAACTTCGGAAACATTAACATTTACTGATACGACACTGTACCAAAAGTCTGCTGCAAGATAGAATGAATTATAGTATTAATTTTTTTTTACAAACTAGATAATTTGCTACCAAAATGTTAAAGGGAACCCAACAAGTTATAAGGATGTGTCATCGTAAAAAATATTCATGTAAATGAGTAATACAAATTGTTTTGAAAATAAAGCAAAGGTATGGCACCCTTCAAATTTAGCGTACGAGAAAATATAAGGAAAATCTTTTCTTTGGCAGAAGCTAATATACGTGTACCAACTCAGCAATTTTCAGAAATGCTTCTGATTGGAAAAAAAACCTATAGTTTAATTTTAATGTGTAACAGATCCATAATAACTATACTGACGATAGATGGCGTTACTGGCCAATACAAAATATTCTATATACAATAGAATGATAAGAGAGAGTAGAGGACTGTAAGGAATGGTAGCCGAGCCATCCAGTTCGTAAATATTTATGTGTTTATAGTGTGCAGGTACTATTTAACCTTATAATTAATTAAATGTTTTCTTTGTAACTATTATTTTTTCTAATCCTGTGTAATGTCGTAATATATATAATGTTTTTTTCCTGCATAATTCTAACTCCATTTTTCTTACGTCCCCTACAAAATGGCGCTCCAACTAGTGGCCCTTCCCACTGTTTTCTATTTAATTAGTTTTGAGTTTTAGCTATATTAATTTGTTAGTTATAATTTCACATCGGAATTTCCCTGATTATGTGTTCATCCGGAAGGCATTCCATTTGTGAATTTTCCTGAGTCGTTCTTTTTCATCCAGAAATGGAACAGATGTATTTCATATCGGATTTTCGCCGGACTATAGTTTTCATCCAGAAAACAGGTAAGTTTATTTTGTTCTAACAAATTTCATTATCATCTTTATAATATGGGCATGTTGTAATTATAGCATGTTTTGTATTAAAACTAATCCAAATAACATAACTTTTGTTTTGTAGTATTAGTTCCTTATAACTTCAGTTTTGATTAAATTTTGTTCAGACGTGTGCATGAATGTTATAAGTTTCGTCAACTAATACTGCATGTATTTGATATATATTTTCTGCACGTCAATTTGCATGTATAGTGAAATTTAATCTTTTGAAATGTATAATGTGTTCAGTAAAATTCTTGAATTTAAACTGTTTATATTATAAAAAAAAGTGACTCAAAACGCTGTTCTATATTGTTCTAAAAGGATAAAATCGAAAGAAATCGATTGATTTTTTTATTGTTTTAAATTAGAATAAGTTTTTGATATTGCATATTTAAATTAAAAACTGATTATCTTTGTTTATTTTCATTGAAAGAATTCAGTTAGAATAATTTCTTTGCATAAAAAGAGTCAATGTTCTGTCTAGACAAAAGTATGGAAGTCGGAGTAATGGCTCCATGAATGTTGGTTTTGATAAAAATAAGTAAATATTTCATTTGTTTATTTTTAAATCACAGTGTTTTAAATTCGAAAGAAAATTTAAATTTTTTTATCTATGAGGAATCTGTTAAGTTTTAAAACGAAAACAAAACAAAATATAAGAATAATATTTCTGTTGTGTTCTATTCTATTTCTGTTCTATTTTGTTTTTACTCTTGATATCTTAAAAATTTTTATTTCTTTTGAAAGTATACAAATAATACTTTGTAGAATTTTGTATTTTGTGACATAGCTTAAATAAGATATTAGAAATAAATGTTTTGTATTGAAATTAATTTGCTTATAAGTTGGTAAATTGTTAAACTTATGATGTGAAATTGTTTATCAAGTGAAATGCAGAAATTAATTTTTGAATTTATTTAAAAATTGTAAAAAATAAAATTGTCATTATTTTTAGAAATAATTTTGTTTTCACTCAGAACAAAAATTGTGTATTATTTGTTTAATTATTATGGAACTAATTCATTAATTGAATAGTAATTGAAGTTGTTAGAAGATATTGCTTATTATTCATATTTATTCCTTTCTTTTTTTTTAAAAAAATAACTTTAGTTATTATCATAACTTTTGGTTGGTAATTTAATTTGAATTATAATTTCAACATATATTTACTAGTTTTTGTATTGCTTCTAGTCTTAGAATGTGATAAATGTGAAAGATATTTTCAAATTATATTATTGTTGAAATGTAATTAAAAAACATGTGTTTGATTAATTTAACAACTAGTATTTAATTAATGTTGCTTAAGAAGTGTTTAACAAAACTTGTTTAATTGATTAACTTAATTTAAATAATAAGGTTTAAAATTAGAACTTTTGAGATCAAGAATGGCTTTCCTTTACCGTGCCCGAAAAGAAGATTTAAAGACCTTAGCCGACGAGCTTAGTTTGGTAGTGGGAGATAATTTAAAAATAGTCCAATTAACAGATCTCATTAGCAAAGCTCTTAATTATGATGAAACTGTGGTCAAATGTATGCTTCAAGCAATCACTGAAGAGCGAGTTGCGAAAGAAACCGCAGCTTTAAGAGAATCCGAAATAGCTGATGCGAAGGAAAAATTTGAGAAAGAGCAAAAATATGAACTGGAGAAACTCCAGCTTAAAATTGAATCTCAGCGTTTGACAAGCATAGATCCTTTGCCGTCAACTGGTCCCTCAGTAGTACACCAGAAGCTGGATTTTAGTAATTTCAGCACTCTTTTGCCAAAATTCGATCCGAAAAAAGAAGAATTAGGTACATTCTTCACAGTTTTCGAAAGACAAGTTAAATTTATGGAATTACCTGAATCTTCATGGATTCCTTACTTAATAGGCACCCTGCCATCTGACATTGCAGCTCTCATAGTTCGAGAATCTGAAGAATCACAAGATTATGCAAAAGTAAAGGAACTACTTCTGAAAAGATTTAAATTGTCTGGAGATCGATTCAGACAACTTTTCGCTCAACACAAAAAAGACCCAGAGAAAACATGGAGAGACTTCTTCTTTGATCTGTCTTGCTATTTTGATGGCTGGCTTGAAGAACTTAAGGTTCAGGATTTTGAAAAGTTAAAACAACTTATTATTGCAGACCAAATCAAGAAGAAAGTTCCCCCTGATGTTAAAGAACATTTTATCGATATTTGGTCTGAATTTATTTCTCCGGTTGATCTCGTTGAGAAGCTAGATGCTTACGAAAGCGTCCGGTGTGGTGTAAAGAAATCTCTCCTTCCAATACATCAAAAGAAGCAGTTTCCCCTTAAACACTTTACCCAAGAAAGAAAACCTCGACATGAAAGAAATGAGAACCTTAAGAAAGAGTCAAGCGAAGTTGCCTGTTATGGATGTGGCAGTCCAGGAGTTATTAAACCAAACTGTCCTTCCTGTAAAGGAAAGAGAAATAAAACTTTTGGTACTTTTAGTAGTGTTATTCTCCAATCGGCTTCTAGTGCACCCGCACAGATAGCAACGTTAAGAGTAACTATCAATGGAGTCATGGGTACCGCTTGCGCAGACACTGCTGCAACCCACTCAATCGCAGGAGAAACACTTTACCACATCCTGCAGAAACAAGGTGCAATCTTTGCCCCCAGTACACTACTAATGTCTTTAGCAGATGGTAGTAAAATAAAAAGAAAAGTTCACACAACAAAGGTAAAAATTCGTCTTGGAGGACGTACGTTGCCTTTGAACCTTGTTGCCATCCCTGAGGCAAAAGGAAACAACACCCTGTTGGGAATGGACTTTTTGAATTCGGCTGGGATTGTGTTAAATTTGAAACGGAACATTTGGTTTTTCAATGATCAACCCAAACGACACTTTTTCTTTGAAGAGCCGATGCCAGCTCTTTGTGGGTCGCTACAAACAAATGCTTCCCAAACGGTTGCACCGCTAACTGTGAGTGAAAAAGGTGGTACTGTTGAAGATGAAACATTCCATTTGACTCCCACCCGGGAAAAGAAATTAAAGAATCATCCTCATCAACTGCGTGAAGATGAAGGCATTCACCTGACTGCTAAACAGAGAATTGAACTAAATGAACTCTTATCCCAGTATGAAACTATCTTCAGTCCAGGGGGAGAGGCAACCCCATTTATTGAACATTACATTGATACGCAGAACCATCCTCCGGTTTCTGTTCCTCCGTATCGAGTGTCTCCAGCTAGGAAAGAAATCATGCAAAATGAAGTTGATAGATTCTTAAATGAAGGAATTATTGAGCCCTGCGAATCTCCGTACGCAGCGCCTGTTGTGCTCATCCCTAAGCCAAATGGTGCTTATAGATTCTGTGTGGATTACAGAAAATTGAATGCCATCACGAAGACAGACTCTTACCCTCTTCCACGCATAGATGATTTACTTCAAGAAGCTAAACAAACTCGTTATATGTCGACCATCGACCTTAAAGCTGGTTATCACCAGGTAAATGTGGCTGCTATGGATAGAGACAAAACTGCATTTATCTGTCCTTTCGGGACATATCGTTTCATACGAATGCCATTTGGATTGAAAAATGCCCCAGCGACCTTTCAGAGACTGATAGACAAATTCCGAAGTGGTCTTGGTGATATTTTCCTTCGTTCCTACCTTGATGACATTATAGTTCTATCAGAGTCATTTCAGGAACATTTAGAAAATTTAAGAGACATTTTTCAACGACTTGAGTTATTCAAATTAACAGCTAACCGAGAAAAATGCAATTTTGCATGTTCAAAGATTAAATATCTTGGGCATTATATTACCCCTGAAGGTCTAGAGGTTGATCCTGCCAAAACTGCTGCTATCTTGGACATGCCTGAACCCAAAACTGTTAAGCAAGTTCAGTCCTTTCTGCAAACTTGTTCTTGGTACAGGAGGTTCATTCCGAACTTTTCTGAAATAGCCAGACCTCTCAGTAATCTAACCAAGAAATCTTCCTCGTGGTGCTGGAAAGAACAAGAAAAAGCTTCTTTCCAAAAGTTAAAGACATTACTTACTTCACCACCTGTTCTTAAGCAGTGTGATCCGAGTAAACCTTACATCTTGCGCACAGATGCTAGTGGGTATGCCTTAGGTGCTGTCCTCCTCCAAGGAGAATCCCTGGAAGATCAACATCCCATTGAATATGCAAGCCGACTACTAACCAGTGCTGAACGAAACTACACAACTACAGAGCGTGAAACCCTTGCAGTTGTTTGGGCTTTAGGAAAATTCAGATGTTATATTGAGGGACAAGAAGTCACAGTTGCCACAGACCATCAGGTGTTACGCTGGCTCATGTCTTTAAAGTCCCCGTCAGGACGACTTGCTCGTTGGGCTCTTCAACTCCAAGAGTTCAACCTCCATATCGAGTACGTTCCTGGTAAAAGATACGTGGTAGCTGACATGTTATCTCGCCCACCCTGTCACCAAGGAGATGACCCATGCGAGATATGTTCTGTGACTGTTAACCAACCCACTGTTGTTTCAGTAGATTTTCCTACCAAAAGTCCTAAAGAAATCAGAGACAGCCAACTTCAAGATGAAAATCTGAAGAAAATAATAAATGCCTTGGAAGCAGTTGACTTGACTGAGGAATACAGAAACTGGACGGAAAAAGGGTTTTTGATGAACAGAGGTGTCCTGTACAAATATGCACCTGATTCAGGGTCTGATGAGGCTCAGCTTATCATTCTAGAAGATGCAAGAGAGCAGATTCTTAAAATTCATCACGATGATCCCACCGCAGGTCATTACGGTGCTGAAGGCACTACTGGACTGGCATGCGGAAATACATCAAAATTATGTAAAAGATTGTATAGAATGTATGCGGTACAAGCCCTCCAACCAAAAACCTGCTGGTCTGCTGCAGACTCCAGTACCATCCAAAGGTTTGAGACGTTATCCATTGATTTGTTCGGCCCTCTTCCAGTTAGTCATGGGAAAAATGGATATTTATACTAGAAGATGTTACTACGAAGTGGATTGAGCTATTTACCTTAGAAAATGCAACAGCTAAAGAGTGTGCTGTCACTCTTGTAGAAGAAATCTTCATGAGATATGGAATACCACGCAGGATTATTAGCGATAATGGACCACAATTTGTTTCTGCTGTGATGCAGCAACTATGTTATCTCATGAAAATTCATCAATCCTTAACCCCAGTTTACCACCCTCAAGCGAATCCAGTTGAAAGGAAGAACCGTGATTTGAAACCTCGTCTTGCCATATTTGTCAAAAATCGGCATGATAGCTGGTTCGAGAAACTCCCTGCAATTCGATTCGCACTGAACACTTCAAAGTGCAGTTCAACTGGAAAAACTGCAGCTTTTCTCAATTTTGGACGAGAGCTCCGCACAATTGATGATGTTACCAACGACTTTCGTGGTATCATCGAAAACGATAACTTCGTCGTTGAAATGACCCCGTATCTAAAAAGGCTTGAAAGATTTACATCTGAAGCCAAAGAGATCTTTATTGAACAACAAAATAAAAGCAAGGTTTTTGCGGATCAGAGAAGGAGAACAGCTCCTACATATAAATCAGGAGATTTAGTTTTGGTTAGCAAACCAAATTTAAGTAATAAAAGTGCTGGTGTTGCTGCAAAATTTTCGCCTCGTCGCGATGGACCATTTATCATCGTTACTCAAAAATCTCCTGTATCGTATTCTGTGGCAAACACAGATTCGCCAAATATACCAATAGGAGTATACCACACTTCGGCATTGACTCCTTTTCAAGGAAAGAAAACTTCCCCTATCAAAGCTTTGCGCAGAAGAGGTAGGCCAACAAAAATTAACTGTCCTAAAACTCCCACTCCTGAAATAGCTCATGCTCAAGAACAAAACCATTCCAGGAAAACTCCTGCTGACCCCTGGTCGGGACGTCTTCGGGGTCAGAGGGGGAGGTTGTAACAGATCCATAATAACTATACTGACGATAGATGGCGTTACTGGCCAATACAAAATATTCTATATACAATAGAATGATAAGAGAGAGTAGAGGACTGTGAGGAATGGTAGCCGAACCATCCGGTTCGTAAATATTTATGTGTTTATAGTGTGCAGGTACTATGTAACCTTATAATTAATTAAATATTTTCTTTGTAACTATTATTTTTTCTAATCCTGTGTAATGTCGTAATAAATATAATGTTTTTTTCCTGCATAATTCTAACTCCATTTTTCTTACGTCCCCTACAAATGGAAGTTTTACGTTCCTGATTTGTATTTCTGATTTAAATCGAGCAGAAAAAAAAGAGAGAGACTAATGTTTGCTGCGAAGATTTGCTGATATGATAACAATTTCTTAGATGATAATGTGGGAGATGAGACTTGGTGCCGAAAATACAATTCAGAATCAAAAACTTAAAATACATAGCACAAAAAATCTCATATACAAAAAGTTTCAGGCATTGAATATCTTAGTGTTTTTAATGAATAAGACGCATTCATCATGAATTTTCTTCTGAAAATCAATCGATGATTTACCAGAAGGAACTCTTTTAATTAAAAAGACTAAAGAAAAGGTTGATTTGATGGAAAGCTTTTCCCTTTCGTCAACTGCTTCTTATTGCATGAAAAGAATTGGTTTCCCATGTCATATTTGTACCATAATATCTTGATAAGTTTTCAATTGTACTGACAATCTTCGTCACCATATTTTCTGAATTTATCGCAAATAGGCTTTTAATTTTTCCGGAGCCTAAGAATAATAGGAAGAGAAAGGGACAGGAAAACAATTCACACTCTACGCAACATATAAAATGCAATACCAAGGATCGGCCAGTAACTAATGAAACTTGGTAGAGGGAGACAGCAACAAATTGCATAAATGATCTTCATTTCAAAATTATATTCATGCAGAGTGAGGACAGGGTCTGATCAGTTACTTTTGGGATCACTATGAACGGCGACACGCGAAATAACACGTCTAGATACAAAGTCAGGGACAGTATGAATGGCTCTCCATTCCCTCTCAACCATTTGCCGAAATGCGTCTTTTGAACATTGCAGTGGCAAAATCTTAATAATATATGAGATTCGTCAACGACCAAGTGAAGATTGTTGACCAGGAACGGTAACAAGGAAGCATCTGTACAACTTTCAAAGAATATTGTTTGAATCAAGCAATGTGCGCTCAGGTGATATCCTGTTGATAAAGGGTAATCGTCCCCATCTGAAGATAAGGAAGTGTCACCGACGTCGTTTGGACCGGCATAGTACCTTAATTACGAACTAACGTTGATCTGGAATCGTACAAAAATACTCCCCAAGCCATGTGCCCCGTTGCACGTGGTGGGTCATTCCTGATCCAATATCATTACAAACGCTGCCTTGCTGTAGAGTCAATGGTAGTCTTTCTAACAGACACTCTGAGTACAGGCGAGAATTAACAACCAATCGATCGAAAATAATTCCCTTATCTTTCCAATCTATCGGAATGATCCTGTTGGATATGAAAATTTTCAATATACCTTGAATATGCTTCAAATTGGAGATAGAAATGTCTCCCCAGTACACCACTCCTTGCTAGTGGATTCCCAGATTTTCACGTGCTGACATCCCTCTAGCTGCATAATCACCTTTCAGATTTGACACATTCCCACGTTTCAACCATTTTTTTGCCACAGCTGGTGCACAGTAAATGCACCCATATGTGTACCAGCTGAAACTTGCTGTATAGACTAACCTTCCCTTCTCAGTCAGTTAAAGGCAGCTTGGTATTCCGTGCTATTATATGAAGCATGTAAGATTAGTAAAAGTTTCTAGGGTGACTTCCCAAGCAACAGCATGCAAATGGCACATTTTCAGGCTTCTTCCTTTATATCTTATTCATCGTGTGCTGAAAAACTGCATATTACGCATCATTTGCATCACTTTATAAGCTTCTTCCATAATAAAATTACTGATTTTCTGAGCACTCTTTCATAGAATTGCGCTTTCACTGTCGCGTAGTTTATGATCAAACATTGCGCGTATTTTGATAATGAGCATATTTTGCTCGCATTGTGCTTATAATGCGTGTATTTTGCTTTTTTTCGATGCATATAAAATATTGCAATGGCTAAAGGATTATTTTGAAAGTGTAATTCCTGTTAACTTTGATATTTTACTGATTTCGCTGATTGATTGGGTTTTATGGCGCAACAAGGTCCAGAAACGGACATGCTGCTCCTTGATGAATATTTTCTGTAATAATAGTTTTTTAATAAAAACCCAAACAATATTAAAATATTAAAAAACTAACAATTTTTTATATAATACTATTAGAATCTAAATACATATGTAAGAAATATAAAAAATATCAAATATATATATATATATATATATATATATATATATATATATATATATATATATATATATATATATATATATATATATATATATAATTGCAAAATTGAAAAAAATAACTTTAAAAAAATGTAAAAAATCCATTGCTCTTAAAAAACAAACAGGTTTCTGTGGGGTGTTCCCCCCAACAAATTAAACAACGTTCAAATGTCCATTTTAAAAAAGCGTAAAGGTTGGTGGATAAAATCGAAATATGATATATAATATAAGGTTCACATCACACGTTTCCCACCGTGGATTTAATTCACTTAGAAACAAATTGATTCTATGAGTGTGATGGTTTCAAGTCTAATATTAAATTCGTTTTCACGTGCTAATTTACTTTTGTCTATCAAATCTTTGTAACTGAGAAAGTTATGCTCTTAACTCTATAATATAGCATATATTTGTTTTTCATTTATAGGTAATTTGATCCGTGTATTAATTTGAATGAGAAAATTCTACTCAATTACAAAATTTCCAAATAAATTCAATGTGAACAAATGCAGCCAATTATAAGTGAAATTTAAGAACTCATTTAAATTGGCTCATAGCGTCAAATTTACTGCTAACACGAATCTTAAGAGGTATTTTCCTTATTTATAAAATAATGTCCATTTATTTTATGGCGCCTTCTTATAAATGATGAAATTTTTTTAAAATTAATTTCCTATATGGCTGCTCTGTAAATAAATAATTATGAAATTTGTTAATTTATTACTCGTAAAGAGTTAATGTTCTTAACCTATGGTGTCTTCTAACTGTAATTTCTGTCATTATATTTTTACGTTTATATTTACTATTATTAGAGTAATTTCATATTTACGATGTTTATGTAAAGAAAGAGCCAATAGACTTTTGGAAAAATTATCATAATAGGGGAAATATGATAGGGAAAATAAATGCAAAAAGGTTTATCTCTCTACAGTCAGCTTTTGCTTATAAAATTAGTTAAATAGAGAAGGATTAGTCTATAAAAAGATTATACTCCAATATTTGTTACATAGTTCTCTTGTTTGCTTTAAAATATGCATTCAAAAGTATCATAATTACGTTTTTTTACAGGAATAATGTTTATAAATGCGCCTTTAGAATTAAAAACATAACAAAATATTTTTTATCACCGGAAAAAATTGTTTTATAAAAAATGTTAGTCAAAATATATTAAGGCCTATAGAGTACGAGCTACTCAACTAATCTTATAGCAACGATTATGACAGTAAACTGGTTAAAAAACAATGTTGTAAAAAAGTTTTTTAAAAAAACATGCTTTTTGAAAAATAACTTCTAAATGCCTGATTAATATCTATTTTACGATTATTAGACTTTAAGTAGAAATCATGGTTTATGTTTGGAAAGCTGTCTAGCAGGATACATTTATTGTTGCTCATATAGAAATAATTAATGGTCCTCGTGGGTCACAAGTAGCTCCACATTAAACAGAATATCAGATCTGAAGTTCGATATTAACCATTTTTGAGCAATGAGAGACGGATCTTATGTTTTTGCTTTTTATACAGATATCAGCCGAAAAGTGTGCTTGTTAATTTTCCACTTCCTACCATTACAACATATAAATACTTTTCACTATCTGGGAAATGTTCTGCCGGTAAGTAAAATGAAGAATATTCACATGGCTTATTACTACTTTCATTTGTCACACATTCTTTTACGCGGCGTCAGAAAGAAACTAAATTTGGATGAAATTAGATTCAGTTAATGGCAAACAAAAGTATCACTCCTTATTATAAACTATCTGCTTGGAATTTCATTTTTTATATTCGATCATTTTAGTTTTCGGCGATCTTTAGTTTGGTCCCTGCTTCTAAATTACGAAGATTCTCACCTCGCTGTTTTTATCTAACTGGTAGGGCCCGATTAAGGGCTATGTAACATGAAAGCATGCTGATGCAACAACAACATTAATGTGACTGTATAGGAAGTACCTCCCAAAATGTGCTATAACAATCGAAATGTTGCTTTATAAAAAATAACATATTGCATACAAATATTTGCATTTCATCATTGGACATAATTTTAAGAAGCGTGTTCCGCTTCTTTTAGAGAAATCAGCCTATTTATTTTTGGATTGTGGGTAATATTTCATGAACTCACACACATTCACAAAAGAAATATTAAAATGTAAGCAACTGTTGAACTAATTGATCTAACCAACATATCTTAATAGACAATATATTTCAAGTACTTTTTTCCAGAATTTTTCTTTTGTATTGCTATATCATTGGTAATATCTATGAAATATTCATTTCAATTTGTCTTTAAAAATACTTGCAAAACCAGGCAGTTTAATTATTTAAGCTGTTTATATAGCTCATAAAATAGAAAACGCCTAACTTTACATTAACATTCTGAAATACGAACACAATATAAGCAAACAAAATAAAGAAGACGTTTCAATTAAATATATATTGCAATTCAATAATAACAAAGGACTCTCATATAAAGGGAACCAGATGAGATGTGAGATGTTAGAATGACAAAAAACAAAACTGGGAGTCTTAACTATCATTATATAAGATTTTGAAATAAAATTATTTTTAAATAGAATATTGTATAGTGTCGCCATCTATCAACACCAATATTTATTATTCAAATCAGATTTCTTAGAGTTAAATAGTATAAAAATATAAGTATTTTTTGTAATGAAGTATTATATACTATATTAAGTAATAAAGTATTTTTTGAGAAATGATTTGTTCTCTCAAATAGTTATTTAATTTCAAATGCCTTGAATAATATCAAGGTTTAATATATTATTCAAATAATTTACAAAATAGTTTTTATAAAAATGCTTTTCAATTTACATTAATTATTTTCATTGTTTCATTTATGAAGAACTGTTTTGATCAATTTTAGAAATACTTCTTGTTGAATTCATCTTCATTTTATATACTAAGAAAATGCATACATAAACTAATGACTATAAAATGAAACAATTAAAACTTAAAAACTATTATTAATATATGAAAATATAATTTTATCAAATTCATAATCATGATATGAAATTGATGCATATTTCTATAAAATAACGATATTTTTCACAGTCCATTGCTTGATAATACGAGGATCAAGTCATTTTTAATTTTTTAAAAAATCCTAATTTATGTAATAATTTATTTACTGTAATATTTACAACTATTCACAATCATTTGAAAATTTGTAGAGAAAAATTAATTTACTAAAATTTTAAGATAGATTGTCAAAATAATAGACATATTTTACGATAAAATGACATGTTAATTATTATCAAAATCAAAGAAATTAACAAAATTAGAAATTTGAATAAGCTTTTTACTTCATATTATTATTTTTAAATAATTAATTTATAAATAATTAATTTATTTTTAATATATATATATATATATATATATATATATATATATATATATATATATATATATATATATATATGTGTGTGTGTGTGTGTGTGTGTGTGTGTGCGTTTTTTGTCACCTCTCTAATTTTAAAATTCAGTAATTCAGTTTAATAACACTATTTTATTCGCTAATAAGCTTGATCAATTGGCTTTTGATGTGAAATTATCAGTAATTGATTTAGGAAATAAAAATATAATCACTTCCAAAAGGCACAGGGAGGAAAATGATAATTTCCGAAAGGCAATCAGAATTGAAGAGGATGTCAATCGCTGCAGAGGTAGATGGAAGTATGCAATATGTTAGGAAACACCCACACAATCGCGCCTTCATGTCAAGAAATATGCAAAAAGTACATTCTTATAAGATACCAGCTTTATGAAGGGTCACAGAAATTGATCGTAAGTGCTGATAGAAGGTGTTTAAAACTTTCGTACTATTTGTTTTCAAGACATACGTGTTTCTATGACTTCCAGAAAACGAATGGATGATTCTGAGCGCTGGCGTGCTATAGGGTGCATTGAAGCAGGACAGTAGATCTCAGATGTTGGTCTTTTCCTTGGCGTTCATCATTTTGTAATTTCACGTTTATGGAAACAATTACAGACTACACAGACAGTTGTGCGAAGGCCCATAGCCGGTCGGCCAATGGCTACAAACCCCACGGACCCTCCACACGTGTGACATCTATGGTTACAGCGTTCATTGGTAAGGTGATATCTGCAGCTACTGTACGCCGAATATTACATATAAGTGGACTGTACGCCCAAGTACCTCGAGTTTGTATTTGTCTATCCATCCAATCAAGAGAGGCACGATTAAATTGGCGCCGGGAACATGTCAATTGGACTGTGTCTGACTGGGGCAATGTCGTGTTTACTGATGAATCAAGATTTGCTCTGGAGCCAGATGACAAGCTTATAAGGGTATGGCGTGAACGAGGAACACGCAGTTAGCCCCAAAGCATCACCGAACATCACGCATTCCTAGGCGGAAGCATTATGGTGTGGGCAGTGATTTCATTAAGATAGCGCACCGGCCTGCACATCTTTAAACGAGGTTCTGTGATGGCTGTCCGGTATCGAGATGAAGTCACACACACACACACACACACACACACACACACACACACACACACACACACACACACACACACACACACACACACACACACACACACACACACACACACACACACACACACACACACACACACACACACACACACACACACACACACACACACACACACACACACACACACACACACACACACACACACACACACACACACACACACACACACACACACGCACGCACGCACGCACGCACACACACACACATATATATATATATACATTGTGAGATTTTACGCTGCAGCAGTTGGCCCTACTTTTGTTTTAATGGACGATAATGCAAGTCCCCATAAAGCTGACATCGTCGATGACTACTTGGAGAGTGAAGGGATTGCTCGTATCTTTGGGATGCTCTCGGCCGTGCTATATCTTCACGTTTCCCACCTCCAGCCACACTTATTGAGCTGGAAACTGCTCTACAAGAAGAATGGCTATTGCTTAATTCTGCGGTGGTTGACCACCGAATTGAAAGCATGCTCACTATGTGTAAACTTAGTAGATGTGATAATATAACATGATTTTTACACTGTTCTATCAAATAAGCTATTGATTTCCAACATGATTATCTACAATGTGTTAATGCAACATTAACACATGTTCTTGAGATATAATTTCTTTGGAATAATATCTGTTTCAATGTTTTACTTCAAATATTCTATTATATTGATTAATATTTTGTGATAATTGATAAAATAGGCATTGTTATAAAAAAGGAATAATAATAATAATTAATAAGGCTTACACAAAGGATGTCAGCACATTTTTAGACGATTTTAATGGGATATACAAAAAAACTATATTCCTATTTTATGTTTTAAATGATCAATTTGATTTCACTTATACTTTTAACTATCATACTAACTATCATTATAATTTCTATGTTAATAATGCTTTTTGTGATATCGGAAAAAATGTTTTTTTACACCATTCTTGATAAAGCTTATAGAAATGATGGCTTATTCAAAACCTACGGTGTCGTCAGACGGGTTTGGGTAAAGCAAATTTTGAATCCAAAAGCAAAAAAAAATATCATAGATGATACATCAAGAGATTTAGCAAGAATTTCAATGAAGGATATGGTTTTAATTCCCGTTTTTCACTCCATTTTATCCAGAAAAACAATTTTAGATTGTGGTTATTTTGATGCAGTTCAATGAATTGATAAGATATTGGATAAGCATGTGGAATTTCATATTTAAAATTTGGGAGTTAAAATAGGTTTTGTTAGTATTTAGAGTTCATTTTGAGAGAGAGAGACATTTTCGTCATTTTTACTTGCCTTTGTAGGATAAACGAATGACAATCATAAATTCCAAAAAACTTTCTTTTGATTCTTTGAACCATGTACCACAGTTTTATGATAATAAATTGATTTTTTTTTTGCAGTCACGATGCTTCATCCATTGTTACAATAATTATACATTTTTCAAATGATACTTTTTTTTCCATAAAAGATTCAGCACCATGTTCTACGTTCATAGATATGACAGCGCGAAAGACGTTAAAATTTGTTTTTGTTTTTTTAAGATTTAAATCAGAGTTAAATACCTTATTTACAGTTGAAACTGAGGAGTTTAATACCATTTAATTGAGCTATTTTATAACATATCTTTGAACTGCAAGATTTTATTTTAATATTAAAGATCTCATCTTTGCAATATTAGACAAACTTCATCATTTCTTTGTATAAGTATTTGGAAGAATTTTAACTTTAAATTCAAGACCATGACGAATTTTTCCTTTATTATAATATTTCCTTGCGAGGTTGTAGATATCGAAAAAAATATGACTTAAATCGTTTTTAAATTACTGAATAAGAATAACTCTCTACGGGGGAAACAGTAAGCGCTTCCTATATATATATATATATATATATATATATATAATACATATTTTAAAAGTGCTATATTATGCATGTAAACTAAAAATTTGAATATCAGATCATAAATATAAACTTCAAGCATATAACTGTTGTGAAAATAAACTTTTATATGCTGACAATTTTATCTTATTAAGAAATAAAATTGTCCGAAAAAATGTGTGAACAGCCTCGTTATGTTAATTTTTATAAGCAAATGTATATAATAAATATATGCTCTTTTAATTTATTTAAATAAATTTTTAAAAACTTATCTAATTGATTATTAAATTTAATTATTTAACTGACTGTGAAATTCAAATATTTAATACTTTTGAATAAGAAATATTACATGCATGAGTATCTACTTTATAGTGGTGCAAACGAGCCACAAACTGTACCTGTGGAAAACTCGCCTACCACCAAGTTCTCCATAATTTTGAACTACGATGAAGTGACGAGGTCATACCTGAGCTGGCACCCTCCACTCCAAATCCAACCCACTCCAGTGGAAGGATTTTGGATGTCGCACACAGTAACGTGAACTCATCCCTGAACCACGAGCTTACCGCAAACCAAAGGAGGAGAATGTGTGGTCCCCTATCCAATGCTGATTTTGGGTGTGAAGCCACTGAGCCGGGTAGTCTTTGAAATATTACTTAAGCACACTTAACCATTCAATTTTTTAATCAAAACGTTTCATTTGAACAATACTTTTTCCTAGTTTTATCAATTTTAGGAAACACTAAAAATTGATTATTTTAGTAATATGTCAGAAGGAGAAAAACTTTACAATATTTTTAATATTTGAGTTAGTATTAATTACTGATAATTCCAGCCTACATTAACTTGAAGTGATGAATTAAAAAGAATAACAAATTAGAGGAGAACTAGGAAAAAAGTACTAAATAACAACGAAATCAAAACAATCATATCCGTAAAAAATAAATAAGAAATAAAATATAATTTAAAAAAATATCACAGGTTTATTTTCCTATATGATAGTGCCATATATCAGCATTTTATGTCATGGCATACTGTATTGTACGAATTTGATTCAACATGCATTAAAGAATTATTTAATGCATGCACAAAATTCACTATGTAAATTTTATAATACATTTTATTTAATTAAACGCATAAAAATTTTGCAATTTTTGATTGAATGCTTTGAATATTATACTACATAGATTTAAAATAATTGAATGCAATCCAAAGAATTAAAACTTAGTAATATACGATTTATGAAAGAAGGAAACATTTTACAGAATGTTAAAATTTCAATTTATTTTAATTTTCTTTTACTTGTCCATTTCGTAATAAAATAACTATTTACAGAAATGATTATTAAAGTCAGTTCATTAATATTCTATGATCTGGGTTGAAATAAATTATTTTTGCAGTCACATTTCAAATAGTTTTATCTTCAACAGTTTATAACAAAAATAATGTAAGTTTCTGCATAATAATAACATTGCATTTAAAGTGCTTATCGTCTAAGCAGAATGCTTAATTTTATAACCATTTTAAGTTTAAAATAAATTATTTTTGTTCAGAAGATATATGCAGTTATTTGCTCGTATATATAGTTTGTTGCTTTGAACTTTTAGTTGCGTGATTTGGAACTTATTTTATGTGCTCATAAATATTATTAAGATAGTTATTCTACACACAGAAATCTGATTAATTTAATTTTCGATGATGAGAAATATTTTAATAATTTATTTAAAAAGGATTTTAAATAATGATAAAAAATTTTAAAAAGAAAAAGTCTAAGACTATAGCAACTTTTATAATCTTTGTACTATTTCAATTTTACTTAATTTAATGATAAAATGAGTTTTTAATTTAAGTTTAATGTATTAAAGCATCCGAGGATAATTATACGTAGAAAGATTAATATTTTCTCAATTCTATATATATAATGAATTAAAAAAATTCAGTTATATTTTTTGCATTAATCATTGAAAATATTAGAAATATTTTGAACAAGAAAAGATAATATAAAGAGACCTTATTTAACATAAACAAAAATTCAAAGCATAATTTCTTACGTTTTGAATGTTGTGAAATTTTATATCTCCATATTTAAAACATTCCCTTATTACCTCTTATTTTTCACAAAAATCGTTTAAAACTATATCATTTCATAATACAAAAGTTATGATCTATTGTGCAATTGCTGTTTCCTAATACGATGATATTTGAAAATAAAATCGGAGCTAATATACTTTTTTAATGAATTAGTTTTATACTTCTTTTTAAGGAATGTGCAAACATATTTAAATGCAAGTTAATAAGTACTTTTTTAAGAGACTTCATATATTTGAGAATCTAAGCAAAGTTTTATAAAAAATAAGAATGTACAAATATTTTATTCTAAAACTATAAATTATGCCATATTTTGCTCATAACAATTATAATTAAGCTCGGAATGTGTATTCTAAAATTGTTTCCAAAAATTATATGCATTTTTTAAATATCTTTTTAAAAATGTTGAAAAAATTTAGAAAAAACTATCTTAAATATTCCTGAACTAATAAGAAAAATTAATTTTTATTTTAACATTTGTTTTTGATTATTTTCAAATTTTATCTTTAGCAATTTTTTTTCAATATAGATAATATATCGTTAAGATTATTAAATACTCGTAAATTTGTAATCATTATTGGGATTGTAAATTTTAATTTGTTTGCTAAATATCAAAAATGCTCATCTTGTCTCTCGCGAAATATTGAAATATCTAAGTTTTTTTTTTTGAGAAGAACTATACGATTTTTATTCATAGTGATATTTTCATGTCATAGTAATGTGTTAATAGATAATCCGAGTGCTTTTGAAACATGTAATTATTTATCATAAAAATATCATCTTGAAATAACTGACTCGAAATTTTTTTCCTAAAATACCATGTATAAAAGAATTTCAGACTGTTTAGGAAGGGACACTTGATTTAAATGCAAAAATAAATGTATAATTTTAGGGCAATATTTTGTAACCATTTAAATTTTAATCCAATTACTGAAAAATGTTTTTCAGTTTTTTTGTGCAATACTTTTAATTTTAAAAATCCATCACATTATGCAAGGCATAGTTGAGTTGTTTTTCAATATTGTGCCATCTTGAAAATTTCAAGCCAAAAATTTAGATTTGATTTATTTTTCACAATTTTTTTTAATTTCATGCAATTATTCGAATAATAATTTTACATAAGTATAAATTAATTATATACAAAACAGGCTGGTTTCGAATCATTGCACATAATTAGAAGTATTAAGTAATATAGACACACAGAGAAAAACGAGAATATTTTTCTTTTAAATTAAATTTTTATTTATAGCTATAATTACTTATATTTTATTCGCAAATTTGATATTTGTCTTTAATATTTTACACATAGTATTTGTATGTAACATTTTATTGATAAGTGTGGTTTTCGCAAATAACTCTTTCATTTATACATATCCATAAAAAATATTTTCTACATTAATAAACTAATTGCATATAACAATTAATCATAGATTCAACGTATCTTTGGAGTTTCTTAAATTTTATTACTTATTATGGAATTGATACAAGTATTTAAAAAATAATGTCCACACAGTTCGAATCATTTAAAGGGGAATACCCTTAAACGCAAAAGATCTATTGGATAATAAAAAGGGAATTTTCCCTTAACCCGAAAAATATCCGATGAATGATACATAAAAAAGGGAATTTCCCCTTTAAAGTTCAACTTTTTCCTGCAAGTGTTTTTTATTTATTCTACCAGTAGTTCATAGATTACACTAAAAGGAAGTTTCACTTCCATATTTCCGTTCACTAGCTAATTAATAAAGAAGAATGTGAAAGATAAGCTTTTATATGTCGCAATAAAATAAGCGTCGAAATTCTGTTATGTCTAGATTGGCTATTTTTTTAAAATCCAATATAAGAGGAATTATCGTTAGCATTATTTCTGTAATTATAAATGATGTCTGAGAAAGAAAACGATTTGATATTAATTTTTTTGTTTAGTTTTTATACGGTTTCATATTACAGTTAATAAATATTTCTTTAAAATAAAAAAAAATAAAAAAAAACTAAACAGTGTTAAATATTTGAGGAAATTTCGCATCGATTAATTTTTTATTAATGTGGTTAACTTTTCTATTACAATTCAAAACAGAAGTATACCAGAAATTAGGTTTTTAGTGAAGTAAAAACTTAGTATAATTTAGAAGTATAAAATGGAAATGATTAAGTAAAATTAATAATTTTAGTTGAAAATTATTTTGTTCGACAGATGTTTCAATCAAGTTAAGTAATATGTTTCGGTATTAATTTGGTATTATTAATTATTTGAATAAATTAGAGGAAAGATATATTTTAAATTAAAGATATCACACAATGAAATTTATATACAATTTCTAGATTTCTCTGAATTTGAATAATATTAGGCCTGTGTTTCCGTCCATTTTTAGAATAAAACAAAAGAATAAAATTTTCATATCTTGAATAAACTTAATTGAGTATTAAAATTGCTATCATTATTCATGACTTCTTGCAAGCGTGATAGCAATTAGTATATCTCATTTTCTAAGAAAAAGAAGTCTCATCTCTAGAGGCCAAAAATTGAACCAATGCTTATCTTCTTTCTTGAATATTTTGTCATGCAAAAATTTTTGCAAGGATAGAAATAAGTGATACTTGGAGAGTGATAAGTCTGGAGATTATGATGTATGGGATAAAATTTCTCAGCCGAGTTCTGCATATTTTTGACGAAAATTTTAGCCTCTTTCTTGGAACATCGTCGGCCTCTTTTCTTTGTACTGCTCCCTTTAAATTATCCTTTTGCGGAGAATACTTTTTCGAATTGAGCTTTTTGTTCCATTTTTAATGGTCATAATGAATTGGTCCTCAAATATCTCACTATATACACAACATTCTCTTATTCAGAGTTAAATTTGTTTTACAGCTGGAAGAGCAAGGTTTACCCACAATATAACCTTTTTATTACGATGTTTTCATAGGCAATCCACTTTTCATCCAGTTCAAGAAGAGCTTGATTCTGTTCCGAGCAACCAGAGATAGGCATATGATGACTCGATCATCAAAATTCTTCTGACTTAATTCATGTGGTACCCATTTTGAATATTTTCATTCATATTCTATCTTTCAAATATGGTCCGAAATAGTTTGCTGATCTGAATTAAACTTTCTGCCATCTCTGATGTTGTCAGAAAAAGATCTTGCTCCCATATGGTTTTTAACAATATGGTCATCGATTATTGACAAAACTATCCAGTGGACCTAGTATTTTCCTTTTTTTTAGGTCAAAAAATAAGATTATGCTGTGCAGATCTCATACATTAAAAATCGCAAGAGAATTCTTAGCATCATCGTGACTAAACTACATAACATATAAATTACCTATAAGATTATACCAAAACTCTGTGGTATTCCACATACAAGGTAAAAATAATAGTTTTTCCTAAATTTTATTGATAGAAGTTACATGAGGGGAAATTTCTGGATAAAATTACATCTTACAATAATGTTGTCACTTACATGTTCCATAACATATTAAACATGTTTTATAAATTTTTAACAATTTAGATTCAAATAAAACTTTAAAATAGCGTTTAAGCGTTTGAGATAAATCTGAGTAGTGTAATATATTAGATTTTAATTTTAAATATTACTAAGAAAAATAAACTGTTGAATTAATTTGGAATGTAATTGCACAAAATAAAATTATATAAAGATATACTACATTGTGTATTTAAATTATGTTACATAGCACATTTGATTATTATTGGAGATATGAGAGTAAGATCTTAATAGAGAATGCAGTAATATTTATTTTATTACATAATGTGTGTATGTTTTGCATTATTTTATTGATAGTTATAAATGCATTAATACAATTATTTGTGTTATGGTAACCTCTACGTATATCCTTGTATGCATTTCAGATACGTTTTCTTACCTAGTATAGGCCGTAATTATGTATTTCTTTTAATTATATTAAAAATGACTTTAAATATTTTGTTTGATGTGTAATCAAGACCATACAATTAACATAAAAAAGCAACCAAAAATGTAAATATTTTCTCATTACCCTCAATAATAAAATACGAAACTCAAATTTGCTTTAATTTGAATTCGAAGTTTCGGTTAATTAATTCAAATCCTCATATACAACTTTCAATAATGCAAACTTTACTGAAAATACAATTGAAGTCAATATTTTACTTAATTTTTTTTAATTTCCTGGACGAATTAGATATTTATGAAGTTGTTGATACTAATCCCATATGGTCCACTTCAAATACTAGACCAACTCCATAAGTCCATAAACAGCCAGGAAATCCCAAAACATAAGGGGCTATTCGAGGAAAGTCTGTTAGCTATAGCTAGGCATGATTAATGGCTTTCACGGCTTGAGTGACCTTGCCAAGAGCCTCCCGCCGTACTTGGCCCAGTATCACCCTCTCACCACGGTGAGGCAGCTAACAAAACTGGAGGGGGATTTAAAAATATTAAAATTAAACTTTTATTTTTGGAAAAAAATCCAAGAATGGATATTAAATAAAACTATTAAAAATAAAGAAATCTATATCTGGAGAATTAAAAGCAAGTAAATTAATTACATTGAATTAATATTATCATACTATTTTCCATTTATCGAGTTTTTTTTAAAAAATCTAAAAAAATATAATGTTTTATTAAAGAACAAAATTTAATCGTAATAATTTATTTTCTTGAAGAAAATAATGATTTTCATCACTGAAAAAAATCTTCCCTGACACGAAAAACAATACAAAGATAACATAAATAATATTGTGTAAAATAAATTAATTATGTAATCTTCAAAAGAGAAAGGTATTTATAAAAATAGAGTATTCCTGTTTCTAAGATAAAAAAATTAAATTCTTTCGATTAATATTTAAACAAAATGGGGTTAACAAAATGGGGTCCAAATTTAAATTGGGTTAAAAAAACATAGAGAGGGAATAATTTTTAAATTATTATAATTATATTTGCAACATTCTTTATGTTCTTATGCTCTAGATATCGTTTAAATATACTCTTTATTGAGAATCTAGTATAATTAAAAAGCCAAAAAATTCCTTTTTTATTAATTCAATACAGCAAGTTTTTTGCTATTTTGCAGTTTATTATTCATCATGATAACTACTGCTACGAAATCCTATTTTTGTAGATGGATGGACTAATTTCTTCAATGATTTTACTTTATCATAAATGAAAATATGCCTTAAACCAGTTTTTAAAACATCGCTTCAAATCATATCAACATTTTTACTTTGTTCTGATTACTAAAATATATATTTCATATCCTTAGCACCAAGATACCGCAATAAAATCGTATGTTATTAAATACCATTAAAAACTTTGAAGATATATTTCGAATTTTTTTGAAAATTACAAGTTCTGCAATTCGTGTTTCCCTAAAAAATTTATTTTTTTGTTTAACATTAAGAAAATAATAAATTTTTTCCAATTCAAAACATTCATCTTCCACAAGTCATTTTGACAAATATTTTGAAATAAAAATTTTCAAAATAACATTTAATCTTTAAATATCAGAAATTTATTCTCTTCACTGAGTCTAAGATAATCTTTCATTATTAATATTAATTCTTTTTTAGCATTGATTTGTTATATCTGAACTAATCAACTAAAGTATATTCATTTACATTTGATATTGATTAGTAGTAAGAAACTGCAACTATAAATGAAATTCAATTGATACTTTTAAAAACTAATATATATATATATATATATATATATATATATATATATATATATATATATATATATATATATATATATATATGTATATATATATTATGTTGTTGAATATTATGAATATTATTATAATGATGTCACTTTTTAATTAGAATATATATTTCATGATTTGATAAAATATTAGTTGATACTTATAATAATGCAATCAAATTGAAAATATAAGTTGACAATATTTTACTAAAGCTATAATTATTATAATTAACGTCTACACGTATAATAATATATATTATACGTGTTGACGTTTTATTTATTAAAACTTTTAGAAATTTTTAATATATTCAGTATTTTCAAAAAAAATTAGACAGTTAAATATCTAGTAGTGAAAAGTTTAGCTTTTAGAAAAATATTTCTTTTACTTTTCTAAAATTTTTAGTGATTGATATAAATTGCTAAAAATTCACTTAGGATTTTGAAAATAAATACATTCCACAATAATAAAAATATATCTATAAGTATTGTTTATTATTTTAATACACTACTACTAAAATCTTAACAATTTTTGATAAAATTGACACATATTTGCTATGAACTAAAACTCTTATTTTCTCTTTACCATCAAAATTTGCTTATGATCTATACAATGTAATTGCTCATTTTATTATGAATAACAAACATATTGGTACATTTTTTTTATTTTCTATCTTTTAATAACTGACATATTAAACATACATTTCAATACTTATTTAGGAGGGATGCAATGGACTTATATTATTATATTACAGACAGTGATAATAATTTAATAAAAAGCAATGTATTATGACACAGCAACACATTAAAGGAAAATATCAATATTATACAATAAACACAGAAGAGTTGATTAACTCCTTTAGAATGTGATGTGACACTTATTTATTTTATCACCACAAAACCTATGCTTTAGAAAATAAATTATAAATCAGGAATATTGCAATAAAACTACAACAAAATTAATACATCAGTTGTCACATTTATACGTATCCATTGCAAATATTGTCAGAGCAAATCTGTATAAGAATTCTTAGTTTATTCAAAATTATAATAATAAATTAAAATAAAATATTAGGTATTACAATTTTAGAATTCTTGGTAGTATTATCTTAAATTTTATAGTTAGTAATAAAATTGCCAGTAAAAAATAAAAGATCCAAAATTATCTTACCTTATTGTAGTGAATGTTATTGTGTTTTGTAATGTAATTTAAATTATCGCGGGAATAGCATTGAAAAATAATATTTGCCTACTCAAGAATTGTCGAAATCTACAAGCAATATTTTATCATTAAACTTTATAAGATTATTTACATATTTCTAGTAACAAAATAATTAACATAAAATGTTTTGACATAAATTAAATTATATACTTTTTATCAACAACTTTTGCATCAATTATTAGAATATTATATTAGTAAGATGAAATGGATAACATAATTGATGTAAAATGTGGTATAGAGGATTGCGAATCTAGCGGGTTATCATCATTTAACGTGAGCCGATAAAATCAATCATGTGCAATAATACTTCATTCGTTAAAATAACTTTTTCTTTTTCAAGCTTTTTCCATTCTGGAGTTGTTTTTATGTCACTAAATTCCTTGCAAATGAAATTCATCGCCACTTTTTTCAAATCTGCATCATATAAATCTGCGAAAGCAAGTGTTCGCACAGCATTGTCGATACTCAATATAGAACGAAGGAAACAAATGCAAATTCTTTTCAAGCCTGGTAATTGGTACTTATCTGCTGCAGATAAAATATCAAACGAATTGGATTCACTCAAATCGGGTATTTTACCACTATAAACATATTCCAGAACGGCTTCCATGATTTCTGGCTCGATATCTTCAATCTGTACCACTTTATCTACAGTTTCTTTCATAGGAGCTTGGAACATGGCTTCAAAAACTGGAGATCTGGATGATAAAATTCCTTTGTGAACGGAAAAAACTTTTGAACCACAATACAGATCTACATCAGTAAAATATCTTTTCAGAAAAAGTGATTTTAAATTGCTAGACAATTCATCCAAAACTTCGTTATGGCTATCCTGATAATCAGATTTGGATGGATAACAATCATCTTTAAAGAAGAAATAAAAGTAGTTTTCAGGATTGATATAGAATGTCATGTCACATCCAAAAATAGCAACTTTCGAGATTTGTTCCTCAGATAAAGCATCAACTTTTAAATCAAATGACAAACAATTATTTGTCTCATCAAATAAATATTGGTATTCCGTTTCTATTTTTGAAGTCTTTAAATCTAAGGGAGTCAAATCAAAAGAAATTTTATCTTTCAACTTAAGTCCAAACTGAAAAATTCCTTTAACGAAAACTTGACGCTTCAAGTCAGTGCACTTTATTTCAACCAAAATTCGAGAGCAACGGCGTTCTAATTCTAGAGTTTCAAAATTTATTTTAAATCCCATCGGGCGAAAATACCGAACACATATTGTCCACTTAGCATTCAAAATATTTCCCAAATCTTTTTCGTTTGGCGTGCATTCTTCAGGTAGCAAGTTAAAATTCAGCTTATGCACTTCAATTTTGTTTTCAAGTTCCATAGCAGATACGATTGGAGTCCCGTTACTTTCGAAAACACTCCACAGCATTTCCATCGCTTGTTTGATTAACAATCTGATGAAGACAGACAGTATGAGCTGTTCTCAAAAAACTGAAACTTATACCCGGTTATCAAACGGAGAATGTGACGTCACTTCCTCGTTCAGTATTATTTCTTTTTCTTTTTTTTAATGTGTGGAGATTTCAACACTTAATTTGGTTCATTTCGTATTTGTTTTATTTATCATGATTTAATTTCAAAGGTATTTAGAAAATGTTTATATTATTATCAAATAATCAACATTTTCATTTAATGTGCTCTGATAGAGATTTTCACTATATAACTTTCTAACCCTCTTTTTTTATTCATTTATGAAATCATAGCAAATACATCCATTAATAACTACCAATATAAGCTTCTTTTAACTTAATTGGTAATAAAACATATATAAAAGTAAAATAAATTCACTAATACGTCAATTTAAATTTCACCTTTACTTCGTTAAATCTATATAAATCAGAAAATAAAATTTATCAAAATTTTAAATTTTTATTATGTAACCTTTTTTCTAAAAAATTTATTTCAACTAAAAAATCTTAAACTGTATTATTGCATGCATAAAAAATTAAATCAGGAAGTAAATTTTTAATTTCGCATTCTAAATAAGTCACTCTCAAACACAGTAACGTACATTTATGAGAAATGTCAATAGATTATTATTTGTGGGGATTTTAACTATTGTATTGACAATCCCTATCTCAAATGCTTATAATGGTTTTTTTTAATTATAGGCAAAGACATTTGGTTTGCATTTTGCAAAAATTGAAAGCTTTGTTAGAGCAAATTATCTTTTTGGAGTGAGAGAAAGCTAAAATAGTAATTTCATTGTTGGGAAGGAGTCAGTTTAATTAATAAAGAGTTTGTTTAACAAAAGTATACAAAATTAAAGGACTTCTAGCAAAGATTTTTTTTATATAAAATGTCTTATTATGGGTCATTAGTCATGTAATGCACAGGTAGCTAAAACTCTTTTCTTGTTAAAACCTGTAAGTAAATAAGTTATTTCTGCAAAATAAGGTGTGTTTTTTGCAGTAATTAGATAACCTAATAAGAATTTATTAATCACTTTTTGTTTAAGTGCGATTGAATCATTTTCTATTTTTTAGTAAGAAATATTTATTGATGAGGACTATATAAGTCATACAATTTATCAAGAATAATGTGTCTATATGTAATATATGAGTCTCCCAATCGCTCGAGAAGTATTATAACTATCATCAACAGGTTTCCAATAAAGTTTCTATTCTTTTACAATGTTTAATGACAGTTTCACGTTAAGTTCATTAAAAATTACAAAAGAATATAAAATTTTTCTCCTACTACATTTCCTTAAATTGTTTTTTCTTAGATGACCTCATTGAAGCTGATGTCCTAGATCAGGGGTGGCCAAGCTCCTTTTTAGTCCGAGCCATTTTTCAAAACTTGAAATTTTTCGCTAGACGAAATTAAATACGTATTTAAAAGGTATACAAAAAAGGTATTAAAATTTTTTTGCAGAAATTATGTTTATTGAAAACATATAAATAAAAATACAAAATATGTGTATAAATATTAAAAATTAAACTCATTTATTTTACTTCTCCTGATAATTCTATAAAATTTAGTGAATAATTTGTGATAGCATTTCTCTGTAAATGTTTGAGATGCTGGTTATTTAATATTGATCGGTGTTTACATTTCACGAAATTTAAAATGAAATAAAATGATTCACATAAGGACATTATTTCGAATATGGAAATAATTCGACTGGCAGAATTTTTTAAAATTTAGAATACTTTGATTCTGGTATAAATTTCCAAAATTCTGTAATAAGCGTCGACATATATTTTAATTACATAACTTGATTTTTTTGCATCTCTATTAATTCTAAGTCTCCAGATTCTTTTTGGGTCATAATTATATTGGAAATGTAAAACTCACCTTGAATTATGTTAATTTCAAATAGATTCAGAAAAAAAAATCAAGAGACGATATAAAATATTTCAAGTCTTGAAATTGATTTTGGAAAAATGTCAATATTGCTTCTAGCTTATTTATATACTCATTGAGTGTTTCTTATTTAATATTGGAACAAGGCTTTTAATTCGAGAAAAATGAAAAAAATGTTTTATTGTTAATGCCCTTTTGAAAAAGTTTTATTTTAGTTTGAAAATTAAACATACACTGTGAGGAGTCAGATATTGTTTTATCTTTGTAAATTCAATGTTTGAAAATGTTCCATGACATCAGTCAAAAACACTAAGTCTTGCAACCACTCTTCATGGTCTAGTTCTGAATAGGATACTTCCTTTTTTTTAGAAATGCAGTTATCGGATTAAATAAATCTGCAAATCGATTTAATATGTTATAGTTAGATAGCCATTTAACAATGCAAAAGGAATATGGAAGTTTATTATCCTTTAATTCTTCAAGGAAATTTTCGAATTGTCGATGATTTCTTGAATTGGTGAGAATGTAATTTAGAATGTGTTTTCATAACGTCAAGACATTTTAAATATTTTGTAACGATATCTTCTGGGAGAATTATGCAGTGATTCGGTATGAATTGTGGAATCTGAGAATCATCTTTTAAAAATAATTATTTAATAAATAATTGTTTAATAAATAATTATTTATGTAATAATAAATAATTACTTATCTAATAATTATTAAAGTAATTTCTATAAATAATTATTAAAAAATTGAGTAAGATTCATAAGTTACTAGAAATGGGTTTAAAATTACTAAATTATATGAATAAAAATATAAAAATTGACAAAATAAATAGTTATACAAAAAGCCCCTTCAAAATAATAAATATACTCATAAAACGTATTTCTGAAAAACATACATATATACATTGTAAGGATTAATTTAAAAATAAACGACAATTTTTAACACCTTAAAATAAACAAATATTCAAATAATAAGGAATGTTTCACACAAAGTATCTATATAGCCGTTTAATTTACCATTTATGACGAATGATCCGTTATGAACTTGAAAAATAGCCTAGGAAAGGATTTAGAAATAAAACTCTTCAAATAAAATATCTCAAAAATTAAAATACATTATTTTACAAATGGGCTTAATGCCTTAATTTGTTTACAAAATCATAGCTGAAAATGTTATAGGAAGAAATTTTTTTATTGGGAGTTGAATGTCTAAAAGACATATAACCGTGTTTAGTCTCATGATTATCATGCATTTATTTTATTTAGAATAGATAATTTAATTTGAAAATATTTAGACTTTTCAACAGATAGTATGCCTTAGATTAAATACTTTTTCTATTTTATTTTTTAAGGAAATGATTAATCTTCAGAATTTCGAAAGTAATTAAAAATTTTCGAATTGATTTAAAAATTAAGTTACTTAATTTTTTACTAATTTAAATTAAAATTTCAAAATAACATTTATTGTTCAAAAGATAAATTTGTGAAACAGTATCATTATATTTCCCTCTTATTATGTATTCGAAATTAAAATAAAAATTTTTTAAATTAACTGTATCACATAAATGACATTTTTTTTAAGCTTTCATATTTATCATCATAAGTCTGAAAACTATAAACATAATCAGATTTAGAATCAATATCATTTTTTGATCGAAGAGCAAAGTAAATAAGAAAAACTATTATTGCTGCTGATAATATAACTTGACACTGAATGATAAATCGTTACTGAATTGGAAAATTGTTAAATAAAAATAAATTGTTTCAATAATCTCTAAAATTTTGTCAAGTAAATTGCAAAAATGTGTTTTAATTGAAGATAGTTATCTTTACTAATCGAAAGTTCACACAAATAAAACTCAGGTACTTTGTGAAAATATATTAACTAAAACAATTTCAGTAGTGCCATCTAAGTAGTTATTTAAATAAAAACCACTTAATAATCTTAAGTTTGATGAAAAATAATTTTTATAATGGTTTTGTAAATTTTTTTTATTATATATATATATATATATATATATATATATATATATATATATATATATATATATATATATATATATATATATATATATATATATATATAGAGCTTTATTTCCCTTTTATTTATGGAATATATGATTTGAATAGAATTAGTGGACTTGAGGTTATGCAGAATAATTAAATGCTCATCTTTGTATCCACAAGTATATATTTAGCGTTTAAATAACATTCCAATAAGCAAAATATAAAATCCAAAAAAATCTTTTTAAAAAAATGGATTAATTTTTTTACCTAACTCATATTCATAATCGGTATCTCTAATATTTATTGCGAAGCACAAAATTATTTACCTCATATTTTTTATTATAAAATAAATCAGCTACTATAGCTAAAATGGTATTGCAAAACTAAACATTTAATAAATTATAGTGTTCTTATTTTGTATTTGAGAAATAATGGCAGATTATAAATTTTATTTTTATGCGCAGTTATTATTTATTAATTTATTTTCTAGCATATAATAACCATCAAATAATTTATATGAAAATATAATTTATTTCATTGAATTTTAAATTAAAAGATCATTTATAATATTACCTTAAGCATCAGTTTATATTGCCTTACAACCCATAATGACAATAATTTATGACTAAGTGATATAAAACATAAGCTGGAAATTCCTTCAATCTGTCAAATGATTCAAAGGAGGAATATGTAACGAGGACATTATTGATATCCTCATATACATAAGTAGCCATTTGGTTCTCATGTTTTTAAATTAAAAGATCATTTATAATATTACCTTAAGCATCAGTATATATTGCCTTACAACCCATAATGACAATAATTTATGACTAAGTGATATAAAACATAAGCTGGAAATTCCTTCAATCTGTCAAATGATTCAAAGGAGGAATATGTAACGAGGACATTATTGATATCCTCATATACATAAGTAGCCATTTGGTTCTCATGTTTTTAAATTAAAAGATCATTTATAATATTACCTTAAGCATCAGTATATATTGCCTTACAACCCATAATGACAATAATTTATGACTAAGTGATATAAAACATAAGCTGGAAATTCCTTCAATCTGTCAAATGATTCAAAGGAGGAATATGTAACGAGGACATTATTGATATCCTCATATACATAAGTAGCCATTTGGTTCTCATGTTTTTAAATTAAAAGATCATTTATAATATTACCTTAAGCATCAGTATATATTGCCTTACAACCCATAATGACAATAATTTATGACTAAGTGATATAAAACATAAGCTGGAAATTCCTTCAATCTGTCAAATGATTCAAAGGAGGAATATGTAACGAGGACATTATTGATATCCTCATATACATAAGTAGCCATTTGGTTCTCATGTATTTGGTTTCATAGACCTTTACAAAGATTATTTATTATTTATCTGATAAAACACAACATATTACAAATTGAATCTATATTTAAATTTCATAATTTACTTTAATAAAAAGGAAATTATTTGCTTGAATGTATAAATGAAATATCAATCAAATACTGTATGTAATATGTGAATAAAATATTTGCAGATAAATATAATTTCTGTATAAAATTTCAATAATGTAAAAGTATTTCGAATTTAGATTACAAAATCACTTTTCATACTAATCTTATATTAATCATATTAATCTTACAATGTAATAACAATTTATGATTTCTTAAAGTTCATTATCATTTGTTCCTCACACAATAAATCAGTATTCAAAAAAAATAATAAATAAAATAAATAAATAAATTTGATGTTTGTTCCAAAACCGTATATAGATTCCATTTTAAATCTTTTACGAATTTATAGATATTATTTTACAATTAGTAACGATCATTTCACTGATTTGGTGGCTTTAAGAAATTTTTATTAGAGTCACAAAAAATTCATTTTCCAATTTTTTGAAATAGCTCATAGAACAATGAAATTTATCCCAAAAAATTACACTCAAGTAAAATATAGTCTCCAATAACCTTTAATGCAGTGTTTTTCAACCTTTTAGTATTCACAACCCAATTATCAATCATAATTTTCATCACCCCCTACCCCACCGCATATAATAAAATGTATACAATATTAATGTATTTTGAGTGTTTTGGCCCTAAATCTACACTACACAACCTTAATTTTAAACTTTACAAATTACCAAGAATACGAAAATTTATTAACGTTTTGCAACACCGATCCTCAGCATTGAAAAATCAAAACTTCTATACCTTTTAATTGCTCTTGCATCCCGCCATGTCGGACATTCTCACGTTTTCGCAAGAAGTTTCGATTTTTCTGGAATCTGGTCAGAATTTGTCTGTCTGATTAAAAATTAAGTTAGGAGCGTGCGCAGATGTGAACAAATGTTTTCTCATAGGGAGAAGGAGAAAGTTCTATGACGCCGATTTCAATTCCCGACAATCTCATTCGAGTCGATCCTTCTCTCGCTATTGAATCTATTCTGAATGTGTATGTTATCTATATTTTTTCGTGTAATTGCAATTCACCATATTAAATATTCACGACAGCAGATTTATGCAGAATCATGGATACATTTTTAAGCGGGCGTAGACGATAGACAAGCATCAGCAAGTACACAGACGAGCGTGGTTCCGAAAATAAAATCAAGAAAATATTCTCAAGAATACTTAAATTTTCGGTTCACTAGTACTGAAGTAAATGAAGAAGAAAGCCCCCTGTGTATCATTTGATCAAAAATGTTGGTGGCAGACAGCATGAAACCTAATAAACTTAAACGACATTTAAAAACACTTCATAGTGAGTACGTAAACAAACCCAGAGAATTCTTCGAATTAAAATTAAAATCATATGAAAAGCAAAAATCATTGTTTAAGAAAACTTTGTCTGTGAATGAAAAAACTTTAATTGCCTCTTACAAAATTTCATATTAAATAGCCAGATGTAAAAAGCCTCACACCATTGGTGAAGAGCTTATTTTGCAAGCCGCAATTGAGATTGTAGAAATTGTGTTTGGACATAATTTTGCAAAACAATTGCAATCTATACCTCTTTCAAATGATACTGTTGCCCGTCGAATTGTTGATATAGTTGAAGATGTAAAGTGTCAGCTTTTGTCGAAGTTGTGTGACAAATTGTTTTCAATACAATTCGATGAGGCAACAGATAGTAATAAAGATGCTCATTTCATTGCCTATGTTAGATTTTGTGATGATTTGTCATTAGTAGAAGAATTACTTTTCTGCAAACCAATACAACTCAAAGCAACAGCACTCGCATTATTTGCTATCTTAAATAATTTTATGAATGAGGCAAACATAGAATGGAAAAATTACGTCGGAATATGCACCGATGGTGCTCGTTCTATGTCCGGAAGATTCCAAAGTATGCAAGCACTTGTGAAACAAAATTCGGCAGAGTACGTCTAGACACATTGCATGATCCACAGAGAAACTTTGGCTTCCAAAGAAATGAGTCCTGGTTTGAATATTGTGTTAACTACGGTTGTAACGGTAGTAAATTATTTAAAAATGAGACTCCTGAAATCAAGAATCTTTTCCGCACTTTGTAAAGACTTGGGTTCAGTACATTCTGCGTTACTATTTTATTGCGAGGCAAGATGGTTATTACGAGGGAAATTTTTGCAACGTTTTTATGAATTAAGAGATGAAATCGTCGTTTTCCTAGAAAAGGAAAACAGACCGAAATTTCACAATAATTTATCACAGAATTTTCTGTGATAAATTATGATAAATCAGAATTTTCCCAATAATTTATTTGTGATGAAATTGAGCTACAAGTGATCGACATATTCGAGAAATTAAATAACTTGAATCTTCAACTGTAAGGAGAAAATACACATATACAGGATACGAGTGATAAAGTTAATGCTTTTTGTAGGAAATTAGAATTGTGAAGCAGAAATTTAAAGCAAGAAAACTTAAAAATGTTTGCAAATTTGATTGATTGTATTAAAACTTACACGGCAATACTTTTACAACTTTTACATGTTGTTCTTCAGAACAACATGTAAAAGTTATTTTTGTAACCATTGAAAATCATTTAGCAATGCTGGCAAAAATTTTTAAAAAGTACTTTTTTGCTGAAGACATACTGACATCAAGTTACAAGTGGGTGAGGGATCCATTTCAAAATTTTCCTGAAGGACTCTCAATTGAAGAGGAAGAAACCTTCATAGACTTCACGGCAAGCGGTGAAACCAAACGACAATTGAGAAATTAATCACTCTTTGAATTTTAGGCAGGAGTGGATGATGAGTTTTCTGCACTAAAAACAAGGGCATTTCGCATTCTACTACCATTTTCAACAACTTACCTTTGTGAAACTGGATTTTCTGCGGTGGCTTCTTTGAAGACAAAATATAGGTCTCAGTTAAATAAAGAATAAGAACGGAGAGTGTCTATTTCTAATATTAAACCCTCCTTCGAAAAACTTTGCTCTGAAAGACAGGCCCAAGGAAGTCACTAATAATTATTAAATTTGGTTTTAATTTAGAAAGTTGTTTTAGTTTAATAAGTTAATTATTAAATGTAGCGAAATGTATTTTGCATTGTATGTGTGTGTGTTCTTTCCTTTTTAATCACTTAATGAATATTTTTTAAAAAACATTTTCTCTTGGATATGCTCGTGCCTCCTAGGGGGACGTTCCCCACAGGTTGAGAATCACTGCTTTAATGGTTAGTAACTTATTACTTTGATCTTTAATTTATATTCAAATTTAAATATAAAGCATACTTTATCGTCAAAAAGCATATCTTTGTTAGTTCCCTTTCACTACTAAGAATTATCGAAATCACAAGTAAAAATAAACTCTTTTCACAAGTTCTCATTCACTTGTACTAAATATTGATCTAAAATAGCAACGGCGTTTTTATTTTCTTGAAGTTTTTTTCTTTCAATTTTATTTCTAATTCAAGAAATTTTAGTTGATATCAATTTTAAAAGCTAATTTGTAATTATATGAGTACATGTATCTCATATGGATGCACTCATACGGATTGGACAAAAATAATTTACAACACTTCCAGTGGATCAACAGTATTTAGAAAACTCGGCCTTTATATGATAAGCATTTGAAAAATTTGGTCTTGGAAATTATTTTTGTCTAATGCGATTTTTAACTAGACGGACAATTTTATTCCAATTTTTTTATAAGCAAAATGAGATTTTTAATTGGTATTTCAGTTCCACTCATATTACTTTATCAGATTATTGAATTAATTTATCTTAACTTTAATGACTTTGTATGTTAAACTTTTTCAAAAAGTAATTATACTTTTTTCAAAAACTGCGGTAATGTTCTAAATTAATAAAAAGTTAGACATAAATGCAATATTTTTAAATATGAAAAGGAAATTTGAATGGGCCCAGAATTTCACAGGTGCTTAATTTTTTTCATATTGTCTTATATGATCTGCTACAAGTAGTTTTTATCAATATTATTTTATACAATATCAAACCACTCTCTTTCATTCGTTCTTAAATAATTTAAAGTTTTTTTTTACTTTTTGAATTCAATATCAATTAAATATTCTCCATATATATTATTTAATATGTTGACAGTTTCTTCCTTGATGCCGATAGATAAAAAAGATCAATATAGTGAAAATCACTAACGTAAGTTTTAGTGAATAACATCCTTATGGATTTAAATATTTCAAAATATTTTGATGAATTTGGCAATACAAAATATGTGTAATTTAGAGGTAATGAAATTGAAAATTTAATCCTTTTGAAATGACATAGAGTGAATAAAGTAGCTCATTTTTTGCCGTTATTCGATTCTCACGCTTTCTACACATAGATTTCGATTTAGAGGGCAAATTATATAACAATAAGTGAGAAAACAATTAATTAATAATAGATGTTGATATCAGCAACCACTTAAGTATTATCATAAGAAGTATACCATATTAAATCGTTGCATATTGATGTTTCATAAAAAAAATTTTCTATAGATAAAAATACATTTACACTTTTTTGTAGAAAAACTGCTACAATGAAAATTTTATCGAAAATCATGATATGTCTTATAAAATAAAATGAATATCATTAAATCATGAGTATTACAGCGAAATAGTTTTTGTCATTTCCTAGAACTCCAATATCCAGCTCCATTTTATTAAAATTCTTTATAACTGGATTATGAAAAAAAAAAAAAAAACGAATGATAGTACATCCTCTTCTTTTCAAGTAAAAAAAAAAAAAAACGAATGATAGTACATCCTCTTCTTTTCAAGTAAAAAAAAAAAAAAAAAAAAAAAAAAACGAATGATAGTACATCCTCTTCTTTTCAAGTAAAAAAAAAAAAAAAAAAAAAAAAAAAAAAAAAAAAAAAACGAATGATAGTACATCCTCTTCTTTTCAAGTCTGGTATGTAAATCAATGTATTATTAATTAATTTTTCATAATCCAGTCTTTTGCTATTTTATATTATAAATTTCTAATTTTTAATATAAAATAGCAAAAGAAATTTTCAAAGAAAATTTGTATACATTCATACATTTTCTCTGAATACATTATAAAATGAAGCTGGTGCAATGTATAAATCACTATTTGATTTAACTGGAAAATATATTTGCAAATGTTTCGTGTAAAAATGTGTGTATTGAAAGGTAAATGATTTTATTTAATTTTATTTATTTTTCTCTCATTACTAACATTTCAAATAGTGCAACGAACAGCGATTTGTTAAAATTGAGCAAGACATTTTTGTCACAGCAAAATTTTATATGCACAATTTTCGCTGAAATTCATTTCACTCTAATACCATAGGTTTGAATAAAAAACATGATGGATTGATTATTGCATTATATATATACTGATTTAATTCTAAAACAGTAATTAAGCAACAATTTATCAAATTGATCATCGAATCACAATTCGCGACACAAACGATATAGTGATAATAAAAGTGATTTTCTATAACATTCATTAGATTATTTGTCTTTAATGAAATAAAAATGGTGAAATATATAATAGAAATAGATAAACACCTTGCGCATCTCTTGATTTCATATTTTATAAAATATGTATAACAAAACTAGTGGTGTATAAAAGTATTTTGCGTTTGTTGCCTATAGGAAATAAAATATTTCCATTTAGAGAAATTTTAACATTCATATGATTTTATTTTCTCTCGTTGAGGATTCAAATTTAGTTAAATAATGTATATTTATATTGTTGATACTACGAAAGTAATTTTGTATATAATATTTCAAACATAGAAATCATATTATGAATTGAATATTAATGAGGGTAAATAACAGAAAAGCAAAATAAGGAATTTCTTAATTTTTTTTTATTAAAGAATACTTTATTTAAAATTAAATTATTTTGTCATTAAAATGTTTATTGTCCTATTGTTTTGATGTTGAAGTTGAAGAATTCTTTTGAAAAGAGAAACATCAGAAAATGTTTCCGTTTCACATAATTTTTTTTAAAAAATAAAAAAAGTCAATGGATTAAAATTATGAATATAAAATTATAATATTGGAAATTTACTTCTATTTTTTTTAGTATGTACACATTCATTTACTTCTTGTATTAAGCATACCAGCGCGTAACAAAATTACATTTTTATGGCAGCTGTTTGTATGTTGCGCTGACATTAAAATTAAGAACTAATTCAACAACTTCAAAGATATTACGGATAAACAAGCAAAGGCTAAATCATTGGAATTAAAAAATATATGATCTGATTGGCAGTTCAACAAGCATGTTTGGATAACATTTGAATGACAAGATAACAACACATGTTTTGAGCTGTTAAAGACACAAACAAAAGAAAACTTAGCAAATTTTTGATGTAAACTGAATTACAACATTTATAGCACACCTTTCAGGTCGTTAATTGGTAATATTTTCATAGAATTAAATGTTTATTTCAAACAAAAATGGTTTTAGACTTCATCAACATATAATAAAAAATGAGAAGATACTTTTGTCGCGTAAGTAAAAAATATGAGTTAGATAAAATTTCTAAAATTAGTTCCAAATTTAAGATTTTTTACTTTTGTATTAATAAAAAAAACTTTACTCAAATCGTACATTCTTTATTAACGTATAAAATTATTTGTTTTCCATAACATATTTAAATTATCTTTCAATTTCAGAAAATACTTGAATTATTGTAAGAAATTAATAAATATAAATATATTAATGGTGGGTATTTTAGAAAACTTTAAGTATTTCCTATGTATATATATATATATATATATATATATATATATATATATATATATATATATATATATATATATATATATATATATATATATATATATATATATATATATATATATATATATATATATATATATATATATATATATATATATATATATATATATATATATATATATATATATATATATATATATATATATATATATATATATATACATATATATATATATATATATTTGCGTGTATGTTAAATAAATTTAAAGTTAATTTATCCGCAAAATTGAAAGTTTTGAAATTTCTTATTAGAAAATCATATGAAAAGTGTTAACTTTACTAATTTTAAACATTTTGCTCAATGTAAAATCATGCTTTCAATTTTTTTTTAAAAATATTCCATCAAAATACATAATAGGAATCAAATTTAATGTTATTTGTTTTAATAATCCATGAAATTTAATATCTTTAATGTGAAATAAATATTTTATCATAATTATATTTCCTGAATCAATTTTAAATATAATCTTTACAAAATGACTTACCTCTGTCATTCTTTTTATGAGATAAAACATGACTTTTTTATGTATACATAATCACGTTTTTTTCTAATCTAAGGAACTTTATATTTGTTTGGTGTTGTTATTAATTTTTAATAAGATATACTTACTTTGTTAAAAAACGTCAAGTAACCTTTATCCAGTTAATAAAAAGTTTAATTTTCATTTTGCATATGATCATAAATAAACAGACATTTTTAATAATAAAAAACAATTTTAAAAAATAATTTGTCTTAATAATTGTAAAATAATAAAACAAAAAATATGACTGTAATCTGCACATCATGCTGCAAGTTTATTAACAGGTGTTTGCTGTGTGCCTCAATTTAATAAGTATTTGATCCCAGTAAAGAAATTTGCAGATATTCAACATACATCTTTGACAGAAGATTATGAACTAGGGAGTATTCAAGTGATGTGTAAAAGTTAAAGTGGAGTACTTAAAATACTGCCTTAAGGCATACCCTAAGTTTGAATAAAAGTATTGGGAAATGTTTTTCTAATGTATACTTGAAGAGCAAGGAGTCTAATCAGTTTGATAAAAATATGGAAAGTTTATCCGGAAAGTGTAAAATTTTACAGTGAACTTAGAATTTCATATTGGCATATATTATCATACAAATGCCTTTTAATGCAGAAAAAAATTGAAGCTAGATGTTTCAATACTACCTTAATGATTCCCGATATTTCATTCTAAATAAGGAAAAGGAGCATATTATCAAAAGATACCCGTGTCCTAGAATACCTAAAAAAATTGTAAATTGTAGCAATTATTACTATTGTGGAAGAATATAAAAAATTATAGTTTGCATATGAATTATGGAAATTCGGGTGTTGACAGTACCATTTATCACGGAACCCAACAAGAATATGCAGAACTGTTGTACCAGTCCCAGCCAGGTCTTATCTGCTCACAGTAAATATTTGAATTATCATCCACCTTCATCGAGTTATCCAGTAGATGTAGTGATCAGTTGATACATAAGGACGATCGATGTGTAGAGGAACACAACAAACCTCTCATTCACCTGAAGCAAAATTCAAAGTAATGTGACTGTCTCTAGGAGCATCAGTTACCAGGACTCTCTTTCCAGGGATACGGATGTCAAAGCAGAGCAAGGATATGGGTAATTATGTCTCCATGAGTAGCTAAAGTTAATAAAGAGATAAAAGAAAAAGTAGAAGACGAGTGTAGGAAAAAACAAATAGAAAGATCACTGAGGCACCTTGGGATTGTGATAACTGTATTTACTTTAATAAACAGAAAACTGTGTGGGAAATCTATTTTATAAGAAGAAATAAATTAATATGTTTCAACGCACCAAAGTAAAAAGAAAAAAATGTTTAACACACACAGTTGGTATAAATAACAATTATTTTTCTAAGAAATTTCTTTGAATGATAAAATTGTTATTAAAATGATTGGTAATATTTAGCGAAAAATAAAAAATAAAAACTACAACAATGTAATTTAGGTATTCTCAGTTTTCTGCATTGAATTAAATAGGTTAAGAGTTAATATGAACTTTGTTTCTTTTTTTCTTACTATGACGGGAGATAACTTCATTTATCAAGTATTGATTTCTAAATATAATAAATGACATAATTGTAATCATCATTTGTACCCAAAATATTGACTTATATGAGATATAATTAGTGACAGATAAGTTTTCAAATTCTTACATGTTTTTTTTTAAATTTTCAATAAGTTGAAGATGATTGGAACAAGGAACTGTGGAACGCTTGTGGGGTGCCGATGCAGGCAGAGTAGCGTAGCACGCTTGGACCGATGGAAGGCAGTGGCGACTTCACAAAGCAAGTCTACCTAAATTCTGCAGCATGTGCAAGACACCCTGGAATCTCCCATATCAAAGAAAAATATTTGCCGTCGATAGGTTGCTAGTGGCTTGCGCTCATGCTGTCCATTAATAAGACTGTCATTGGCCCCACAGCATAGACACCAACATTTATAATGATGCCAGATTCGAGCGCTGTGTACGAAGGAATGGCACAGGACAGACTTCTCAGAGGAGTTACGCTTCTGATTTCTGACTGATAATTCCCGCATACCAGTGTGGCATCGACATGGAAACAGGTCCAGTTCTGCAGATTGTGGAACAGCCCACCACGCGACAATGCGGCAACATGGTTTGGGGTGCCATTGCGTACAATTCCAAGTTACCTCTAATTCGTATATAAGGTACTATGACAGCCCAATCTAACGTGGATGATGGGTGATTCAGGTGACACTCCCCTACCTTCAAGGGGTGATCTATGGCTTTTATCAGCATGATAAATCCCGACCGCATATAGCTCGCTTTGTTGGTTGGTTGGGTTTTATGGCACAAGGTCCAAAAATTGACATGTTGCACTAAGAATAAAGTTTTAAAAGAATATATTTTATTTTATTTATTTATTTATTATTTTTATTTGAAAACTCAAGCAACATTAAAATTTTAAAATACAAAAATCAGTGTATATATTATTTTAAAATCTATATATATATAATTATAGAATATAAGATAAGTCAAATATGTATACAATTTTAAAATGTATAAATATAAATTATATGAAATTTAAAAAACCTATTGCTCTCAAATAAGCAAATAGGTTTCTGTGGGGTGGTTCCCTCAGCAAATCAAACATGGTTAAAAGGTTTGTTTTGAAAATTTTTAAATGGTAAACATTAAAAGCAGGAGGACATGAGATTAAAATATGAAACATAATATATGGTTCATTACACGTATCACACAAAGGATTTAATTCATGTAAGAATAAATGTAGGTGTGTAAAACGTGTATGTTCGATACGAAGGTGAGTCATTCTAACATCCGCACTTTGTAACGGTAAAACTGATAATGAGATGAGGGATGAAAAAATGGTATGTAGTTTGTTGCCGACCTGCAAATTCCATGATTCCTGCCATAGAGAATGTATAAACATTTTAACACCTTTTGTCACATCTGAGAGCGGAACGGATTTTAAAACCATACCTGATGCAGTCTTTGCAGCTGCATCCGCTCTCTCATTCCCAAGAAGATCTACGTGGCTTGGTATCCAAATACAATTTACAAATACAAAATACAATTTCATTTCCACTGCCAGCAAGGGAATCCAATGCTTTGAAAATTTTAGACACAACAGGATAACAGATGAAATTATTGTTTCTCAAAGCTTCTAAAATACTCATGCTGTCAGTGTAGACACAATATTGATGACAGTTATCTGTATTTACATGCTGAAGCGCGTAATATATGGCGGGTGCTTCAGCAGTAAAGATGGAGCAGAATGGACGTAGGCTGTAATTAAAATCTGTATTATTGATAAAAACTCCACAACCCACATGTCCTGCTGTTTTAGAACCATTTGTGAATACAGGTTTATATGATTGATATTGACAGCGATGAGAAGAGTATAGCTGTTGAAAAACAATAGGTGTTGTGTCCGATTTTTTATACTAAGCAAAGGTATTAATGAAAGTATTTGTTAGGTCATACCAAGGCGGATAAGCAAATTCGTGAACAGACTCTATCAGAACATCGCATAGGCCAGTGAGCCATAGATGTGATTTGGCTCTTATGAGAAAAGGTGGGATGCTCATTGGGCGAGCATCAAGCAGTCTCTTAAGAGACGTACTAGGAATCATGGAACATAAATGGTGATGTGGGGTCGATATAATCTTTGCATAGTAATTGAGAGTTTGCTGCATTCGCCTCAGGTCTAAAGGGAATCAAAGAAAATGGAAACGAGATGATTCATTCACACAAAGGTGTTTCGAATCTGCGTTTCCAAATAAGTGATATTATCAAGAGTGGATCTTCCTTTTCGGAAGCCGCTCTGATTAATATGTATAAATTTATTTTTTCTAAGACGTATACTAGACCGGCGTTGACCATACGTTCGAGAGTCTTACACAAGCAACTCGTCAGAGCTATTGGTCGATAACTTGAAAGAACAGAAGGATCTTTACAAGCCTTAAGAATCGGAATCACTATTGCTTCGCTCCAAAGTGATGGAAATTTGTTTTCAGTCCAGCTCCTATTTAACAAAAACAGCAAGTTCAACAGAGAATCTGGACTTAAATGACGAAGCATTTGATAGCTGATTCCATCCGGTCCTAGACTGGTATTATTGGCCTGCTGTAATGCTCTCTTCAATTCCAACAACCGAAATCCACAGTTGTAAGGCAAAGTTTGTCCATGGTTGAATCGAATTGGTGTTCGCTCAGCATGACTCTTTGTCCTTAAGAAGGAAAGACTATAAGAGTCGTTGCTTGAGACGTTTGCAAAGGTTTCAGCGAAAACGTTACCGGTGTCTTTAGGAGAAGAGTATAAAGCAGCCCAAGATTTTAAGATAGGAATAGAGAATTCCTTATATATTCCATTGACTGCTTACACTTTTCTCCATAACTGCTTACTGGATGTGGAAGAAGTTATAGAAAATACATACCGAGACCAAGATTCCTTCTGACTTCGACGGCAAGCTCTGCGAGCTAATGCTTTTGCTCTCTTATAGGTGATAAAATTCTCCGTTGTGGGGTACCTTCTAAATTATCCTCATAATTTCCTCTGTTTTTTAAATGTTTCTTGGCATTTATTATTCCACCAAGGTTTGCTATGCCTGTGTGGTACAGAGGAACCCTTAGGAATTGATATATCAGGTGCATTTTTAATTGTTTCGGTGACTTTACATACAGCAATATCAATTTTTTTCGATTGAAACCAATTCATAATCAACAACTGCTAATTGTGTAAATAATGTCTAATCTGCCGTACTGTACACGTAAGTAGGTAAACGTTGTCTTACATTACTACCTCCAGTCTGGGAGATGACGAGAGAAAAATGATCGCTATTATGTAGATCATTTCCTACTGTTAGATTTAACAATGGCAGAAGTGATGGAGAACAGATGGCTAAATCGAGGCAATGAAACGTTCTTGTGAGTGCATGGAAATATATCTTCTCGTAGGTATTAAGCAGACAAAGACAGTAATCAGAAATAAACTTTTCTGTCTGCCGACCGCGAGAATTGATATCATCACTTTCCCACAAAGAATTATGTCCGTTAAAATCACCGAGTAACAAAAATAGTGCAAGCAGCTGATCAACTAATGCATCGAGTTCCTTTTGGTGGATGACATCATGTGATGGTAAATATAAACTACAGACTGTAATCAAACATGTAGAGTGAATTTTAACAGCTACAACTTGTAGAGTAGTATTTAATGGATGGACAGTGCTAAGAAAATTATTTGATGTTAAAATACAAACACCACCAGACATTGCACCATCATCACCACAGTATCTTCTAAAGCACTTAAATCCTCGCACAGAAATGATGTTGGAATTCTTCAGGAATGTTCCCTGAAGTGCAACACATGCGGGGTTATAAGTTGTTATGAGAGACGTGATGTCATCAACATGTGATCGCAAACCATGGCAGTTGCAAGAAATAAAGGAAGTTATTTTTTAAATTGTAAAGCTCCTTTCAAGGAGCTGGAAGGCGGGTCTTCTGTCATATCCTCAAGCGATGTATCATCGTCCGAGAGAAGTAAAGAAACTACTTCAGTCTCCAATCTGATTCTGTAAGTTATCCAGAATCTCCTCCGTTGGGGAGAATAGTAAATCCATTGCTGAGATCACACCACAAGAGAAATTAAGGTTGCCATGAGGCGAGACAGTCACTTCCATGTTAGCCAATGATTTCATGCTAGCCAGAATAGCTGTTTGAGAGTCTGATGCAGCCTCTACAAGCAAGTTATCCGAGCGCATCTTTTGAACTTTTCTGACTTTTTCAACGATTCCCGATATTCCTTTTTGAATCAGGAAAGGAGACACAGTTGTAAAATTGCTCTCCTTTCTTTTGATTATAAAAACTTTAGCTTTATGTTTTCTAATTACTGCTCCCGTGAGAAAGAAAAGTGAAATTTTTATTCTCCATATTATGTATATAAAATTTCGGGACCTGACCGCACCACCCACCACGGAGTCCAACAAGGGGATGCAGACCAGCTGCATCAGAGCTAGCCAGGTCCGATACGCTCACAGTACATCCCTGAGGAGGCCTCCACCCTTAACGAGTCATCCAGTAAATGTACCAATTGCTTGATCCATAAAGCCGATTGATGTGTTGAGGACCACAACACACCTCCCGTTTACCTGAAGCAGAGGCCAAAGTAGTGTTTCGGTCTCTGGGGGCCTCAATTACCAGGACCCTCCTTTCCAGGGACACGGGTCTCCACGCACAGCAAACACGTAGGTGATTTAGTTTTCAAGAATAGCTAATAGCAACAGAGCGGCGAAATCAACTCAAGGGGAGCCTTCAACCTCTTACGAGGCAACCGCAACGAGGGAGAAAAGGAAGAAAAAGCAGAAGAGTAGAGGAGAGAAGAAAATAAAGAAGAGGACAGATCACACTCTAGGGTACCTTGGGATTGTGACACCCGTGTTTACCTAAAGTAGGTAAACCCCCTGAGGGGCGCATATTGCTCGCATCAAACAACATTTCCGGCAAGGAGTACAACTGCTTCCCTGGCCACTGTGCTCGCCACATCTCTTTCCAATCGGACATGTTTGAGATATTGAGGATTGAGGACTCTATTTGCAGACTCTGCCACTAGCTTCTTCAGAAGACACACTTTGGCAAATGGTTGACAGAGCATGGAGATCTATTCCTCAGGACGACATCCGTACTCTCATTGACTCTGTGCCTAGACGTGTTGCTTCGTATATCGCAGTCCAATATGGTTCTACAACCTATAACCGACCTTGTTCTTGCTCTCTGTTATGTATATCATTTCAAAATACAGAAATTTATTGTTCGTTGCTGTCTCTCTCTGTTTGTCGAGATTCGTCACTTTCTGGCAATCCTTCTTGGTGATACATATTCAATGTCGGACAGTGTATAAATAAATGGTTCGTGAGTTGCGTACATCGAATAGTAATGGCTTTTTAATAATAAAACTCTGGGATAAGCGATAATCAATTTCTACTATTTCATACTGATGGTTTGTTCATTTTAAAAAGCAATGCTTAAAAAAGATTATTTCGAAATTAGTTGTAAATATTTAACATAGATGGCAGCACTACTGAAAAATTATCCAACAAGTTTTCCATTAAAGTAATTTAAATACTGTAAACTTTCGATAATCAGTGAGGTATTAAATCCATTTTGCAGATCATTCGCTATGTCTAAATTCCAAGAAAAACACCAGTCACTAATAAAAAAATATTTCAATGCAAAAAAAAATACAGTTTTTTTTAAATTCGTTTAAAAATTCTACAAATTTAAAGGAATTGATTATTTTCTTTCAGTTAATAAATATATTTATGTATCCTATTGAGTGTGGATTTGTTCTTTCATATCATGATTTTGTTAATTATCCACGAACAAACAGCTTATCCATAATAACTGTGCTAATCAATTACTCGGATAATTTGTAGTTTACTTTGTATGAAAAGAAACCAAAATATCGAAATATAAATGGCTGAATCAAGTTGAACTGATTAGGAAAAGAAACTATTAGTCACATTGTTTTTGATATAACTTTTTGACTTATCGCTTATGAATATGACTGTGTATTTTTTGGAATTCTTCAACTACTGTTAAAATATTTAAATATAATTGGAATTCCAATAAAATTTCATTATGTAGAAAGCAGAAAATAATCTGCAGTTGCTGTCAATAATTTTCGGAAAATAATTTCGAAGTTTGCATTGAACGAGAACTGTTTAATATACTGCAAATTTTAATTTCAACAAATGTGTTCCAACTAACTAATCAAGACTTCAATTAAAATAACTGTATTGATTCTATTTTTCGCCTAAAAATATAGAAAATAAACTGACTTTATTATATATAAATTTTTGGATATCATATAATAATGCCTTTTAGCTTAAATCATTTATTTTCTTTTATTTGACTTCATCATCTATTTTCTTTTACTTTTGACAATACAATGAAATATTGTAGTATAATTAGTATTAATATATATATATATATACAGATGTTACTTTTTTAAATTAAAAAAATATTCAGTTATAAAATATTAAAAAGTACTGGAAAATTTTTTTGTTTTCTTTCAAGTAAACGCAAACCGGAAATAAAGTGAAAAGTCGTCAGTTTTATTACCAAAATATTCAAGATCAACAAAGTAAGAGTGAATTTTTTGATATTAAAAAGTTTTTCCTACATAAATCTCCTAGCTTTAAGTACTTTAATTATTTTTGATACAAATTTTAGCCATCTGGCTAGAATCTTCAAAGAGTTTGTTCATTCGTTGTATTGCATTCACTGGCTGAATAATCTTTTGTAAATTAATTAAACAATCATTTTATTCTTGGCTGGAAGTTACTTCTAATACTTCCTTCCTTCGTAAGTTTGTATCCCGTATTATTTCCTCATTTCCACGAATTGGGCTGTTTTGCGCTGGACTTGTGGGAAACCAATCCCAGAAAGAGCGAAGGTAAAGTATTGAAGATGTACACTGGTTCGAAATTTTAAAAGTAATTACAAGAAATGCACAGGGGGAAGCCTGAATTCCATCCTGCAAGAAAAAATCTGTGCTCATTATTCAAGTCTGATCTGAATTTTAGAGTCTGCAAAATTACAAAGTTGAAGTAAGGATATCCTGGGAGTTTTTATACTAGAAAAGATAACACTCCTATAACAAGGATCTGGATTATGAAAATAGCACTGAAGGAATGCACTCAGCAGGTTTCAAAGTCTTCAAAATAGGCCTGCCTAGAGATAGAAGTTTCTTCCGCAAGTCCATGTTATTTTTCCAGCCAGTGGTTTTTCTTTTACTGTTGTACCACTTATATTTTATTACCTTAATTAATTAGTATAAATTATAAATTTCATGTGAGTTCATAACCATGCTGTTAGTCATCGTTAAATTTTGAAGTAACATATGTAAAGTAACTTTGTATGTATGTAAATGGATTGGTAAATTTATGACTAAATAAAAAGTAATTTTTGAATAACAAAAACAAAGTCAGTCACTGTTTTAATTTTCAGATTTGAATCGTGGAAGACAGTAATAAAACCACAGAGCTCGTTGGTAGGCTTTCTCTATGCGGCAATAAATACACAAGACAATGTTAAAAAAATAACACATTATTTAAATTCAAATTATTATTGGTAAGCACTATTTGATAACGGTATTTTTAACAACATAAGAGTTGAATAGTTTACCTGAAATGTAAAGCAAACTTTCAATTTCTTTAATGAATATAATACGACTAAAAATAGTTTTTATAATCTTAATTATTTTGACCAGTGCCATCTGACGAACGACACATGTACATTACGAACGTAAGTTCTCCATCTATATTTTTTAAGATCTCGGTTTTGTGTTTGAAAACACGCGTCTAGTTGCACAATTTGTCTGTCATCACGTGAATTGGTGCACTTAGGTGGAGGTGATCGAAATCATTGGTCCGTCGTATCCGCCTGCATCCAAAGATCAAATATCCGCATTACAGCTTTTTTGTTTCGTCCAACACAACAATTGATTTCCCTGGAAGTTAACCCACAATCTCGGTTGGCCGCTATCATTCCTTAGTCGAACTCGGATACTTGATCAAATAATTGATCACTGTTTTCTACGAGATAGATAACTGATCGCATTTTTTGAAAAATCCACAAGAAAAGCACAATTGATAAATTTGAAATCATCGAAATCTCCAAGCCTTAAATAGCGCTTTGAAGTGGCACCAAAAGAACACGTGATTTGCGTCTTAGCTGAAATTCTAATCATTTGCATATCTCACTTCCGCAAATGCATGTTGTAAATTTCATATTATTTGCTCGTTTCCGTCAGGGTGTGAGGGCCAGCAGTGTAAAACGCATTTTTTAAGAAAGATTATTTTTAAATAAATTGTACACATCAAACATAGATGGCAGCACTACAGACAAATTATTCAAAAACTTTTACATTAAAAAATTTAAATAAGTAAACTTTCGATTATCAGTGAATTAATCTCCTTTGCAGATCATTCACAATGTCTATATTCCAAAAACACATCATTCGCTTATATAAAATGTGTTTCACTGCAAAAGAAATTTTTTTTGGAAAATGAATCTTAAAAATTCTAGAAATTTATAAAATTGTTTCGAAGTTTTCAAAATAGATCGGCCTAGTGATAGAATTTTCTGCCGCAAGTCCATGATATTTTATTTATTTTTCCATAGCTAGTTGGTTTTTTTATTGTTTTACCACTTATTTTATTACTTTAATTAATTAATGTAAATTAAAAATTCCATGTGAGTTCTTAACGATGCTGTTAGTCATGATTAACTTTTGAAATAACATAAGTAAAATAACGTTGTATGCATGTAAATGGATTGGTAACTTTATAATTAAAATAAAAGTAATTTTTTAATAACAAAAACAGTCACTGTTTTTATTTTTACAGTCACTGCTTTTATTAACTTTTGAAATAACATAAGTAAAATAATGTTGTATGTATGTAAATGGATTGGTAACTGTATAATTAAAATAAATGTTATTTTTTAATAACAAACACAAAAACAGTCACTGCTTTTAATGCTTACAAAAACAGTCACTGCTTTTATTTTCAGGTTTGAATATGGGAAGAAAATAATAAATACACAAAGCAATGTTAAAAAAAACACATTATTTAAATTCAAATGATTATTTGTAAGCATTATTTGATAACGGTGTTTAACTAAGTCACAGTTGAGTAATTTACCTGAAATGTAAGGCCAACTTTCAATTTCTGGAATGAATTTTATACGACAAACAAAATTTTGTGTAATGTTAATTATTTTGACCAGCGCCGCCTAGCGAAAGATGCATGCAAATGACGAACTAAGTACTCTGTCCATATATTTTAAGATCTCGGTTTTCTATTTGAAAACATGCGTTTAATAGCTGAGATTGTTCCGGGATGAAAAGATAATCAATTATAAGCAGCAGAGGGCCACAATATAGCTGATGTTTAATGTTTGTACAGGTTTTTTTTATGTCGCGTTTTTTTTCTTGTGTTGTTATGCAAAATAAAATAGTTTGTTTCTAGTAAAAATTTCTCTACATTACCGAATGGCTTACAAAATACATAACTATGTTTATATTTTTATTTTTAAAAATTTTCCTTGCATTTTTCTCATAGTACGTGCTATAAGCTCTTTAACTGAAACAAAAATGAAATAAATCCGATGATTTTCAAATGAAAGATCTTTTAATAATTTCCCATAGCTATTTTCATATTATACTTTTTTATGGAAATTTCCATTAAATTTTTATTATTTTTTAAATTTTCATTATTAAATGTATGGAATAGTTCTTGAACAGTATTATCCACTTTCATACATTATCTCTATACATTTGCTTGTGAATGAAGTTTAAAGTACAAACATTTATATTTGAATAAAAACGATTTAAATAGTTTCTTGTATTGTTGATAACACTTGTAAAAATTCCCTTTTCTAGTTAAAAATTCTTGTTGTTTGAAATCATTCAGTTCTGATCCATGGTTAAAAATAATTCGATTGTGTTTCTATAAGGACATCTATCTTAAAATAACTTTTGTAAAGTGGAATTGAACATTACCAGTTAGTTGAAACATTTTCTCCTATAACAATCATGTTTTTAAAAAAAGATAATTGCATACATTTAATAAAGTGATTATCATACATTTCTTAATGCATTAGAAAATAAACCTCGTGTTCCATCATTCTGTGTAAATGAAATTTCTACGGCCATATTTTCCTTAGAAATTAAAACGAATACAAGTTAAAGAAAAAAATAAACTATCTGTAACAGATTAACTGTTATTGTTCAAGAAATACAGGTTTATAGATTTTTTCAGTTAGCAAAAGCATTAAGATAGTTAAATTTAAAAACTTTTACTCAGAAATGAGAAAGCAACCTAAGCGGACCTTTAAATTGCAAAATCTGTTTCAAAATGGATTTAACCGCAATTCAACTGAAATGAGTGAATGTTCATTCTATTATTATCAATTCCTTTCAATATTGCTGTTTTCGGAACTGGAATTTCTCTGAATTTTAGAAACAGTTTTTTTAATAAAATGTTTTATTTGGATTTTTTGCTTCTTTAATATAAGAGTTTTATTGTTTGCAAAGACTATCGTTTTTACTATTAAATGCTTAATTTCATCGATTTGTTATTAAATTGTAACAATGATAAAAAAAAATTAAATGTCGTGAAAAATACCATAATTTCTTAAGTAATACAACTACTTTTAAACATTAATAAGGCTTTTAAAACGTCATCATTTACATATATATTTGGAAACATTTAAATATGATTTTCAGCTTAAATTTATTTATGAGTGAAAAAATAAATACACCACATTGAATTAGTAATAATTTTATTTAAATTAACGTGTGGTAAGTCGCATTTAAAATTAAGATTCTACTGAAATTTGTTATTAACTTCTAAGACTCATTTCATTATTAAAAAGTTATTATAAATGATCTTTTATATATAAATATTAATTTTTGGATTATATCTTCAAGAATTTTCTGCAACAATGGTATATCAAATTATACGTATTACGAAAATTAATAAAACAATGTAAACTTCTTGTGTTGCATAGTTTAATATCTATAATATTATTTGTTGCTTTTTAATTACATCTATTATTGATGTTTTGAAACAATAACTTTCGTCAACAATTAGATTTTCAACACAGTAAATCTTACATTCATGTAAAAAATCTTGACAACGAAGTTTGTGACATTTTACTCGAAGTGCTTTTGTATTAATTGCTCTGCTAAAAAAAAGACCAGTTCACATTTGTGAAAGTATTTGATTTTTGAAAGTTATAAGAATTGTTTTTTGATTATCTTTTATTATCTAGAGATGGGGAAAAGATTTAAAATTACCAGTGATTGGATCCGTTGGAAATGGTAGGCAAAATTTAATAATTTCTATGTACTACTGAGTAAAGATGATACTATATCATAATATCTCAAATTAAAAATTGTGTTTTTTCTCTGATCAGAATGAGAATTTTCTCTGATATAGCTCAGCTTATATAGTTATAAATAAGTTACAATTTAGGAAGTTATTATCTATATGTAACTATGGTAAATTTGCTAAAAATTATTTACGCATAATTTTAAAACTGTGAAAATTTTTTTTTAAGTTAGTGGTAATAAATTCTTAAGTTAAATGTTACAAGTTGTAACATATTCTTATAAATTAACATGTGATAACAATTAAATTTTTAAGCAAATTTTATTTTCCAATGTACAAATAAATTTTAGGAGTGAAGTAAATTTTTAATGCAACTAGTCATTTACTCTACACTTCCTATGGGTAAAATAGGCTGTGTTATTTTTATTTCGTTTCAGTACTAAAATACTTAAAATAGATTAGAGAAACAGATAAAATATTGCTTAAAACAATTTTTCACGAACAAACAAATGTATAATTGGTTGTATTTCATCAAAAACATATACCTAAATTATTTTCTATCATTACTTAAGTTATAAATTCAATAAATATTTGACAGAAAAATATTTGTAAAACGTTTTATTTATAATTCAATTCATGATTAAATTGCATCAAATATTCTTATAAATGCATTAAGTATTCATTAAAAATATTAATGCGTACAATCATTTCTTTTCTTCTAGGATCAAAGTGAACAGACGTGTAAAAATCGTTTCGAATCCAATTTATGATCCGGATTATGTGACAGTAGGGAAACGTATTATTCAAAAATTTGTTGAGGAAAACAAGCATCTAATTGCTGTAAAATGAAAGAAAGGGATCGAAAAACCAGCATCTAAAAACAATAACAACTGTTAAATGCTGTTTCTAACATTAAAAAAAGAAATAAATAAATAAAAAAAAACACCCCACAAGTTGGCGGATCAACAAATATCCGCGCCAAATAAGCGAACGAAACCAAACAACTCCAATTCATCAAGGCAAGGAAATGGGGATTCTACTATTTTGTTGAGCAATGCATACCATTTTAATACAGCTGCATCATTACGCAATCAATATACAATACTATATTTTCGTCAAATTACAGAAATATTAAATTACTAGAATAATGGAATTAGAGATGTCAATGCTTTATTTCCAAATCTGCATTTGACGTAAAGCTAAATATAAAAATGTTCCAATTAATCCCCATTCCTTGATGTTTCTATTTCTTTTTGAATTGATTAAAGAACTTTTGTGTCAAGCTATTTAATGTGTCTCAAGCAACATAACTTCCAAAAGACTCGTAAGACAAGTTTGTTTCAAATGATGACAAGGTACTCCTACTTTTATAATACTTATTTGGCAAAATATGTGACTATGAACACATAGTAAAAATTGTTGTTAACATCTTTAAAATAATGGAAAAAATATTTGAAAATATGAATTGTGGATCGAAATGGCAAGAATTATGTAAATAATTGTGAACGTTGATCAATAGGTACCAGTTTCCTTAGAAAAAACTATACTCTGGCAAAAATGATTGTCTCATAATGATAAAATCTTTCGCAATCATATTTTTAAAATGAATTAACATTAACAAAAATATGCTGCAGAAAATACAACTTCAATATGAATTTCAAGACAAGAAACTTCAAACTAGAAAGAACTTCATTTTTTTCAAACATATTTTTAAGAAATAATATCAATGAAAATTATTTAAACATCTGTATTTAATATTCTGCAATAAAACTAACAAAAAACCACTATATCACTGAGAGTTTTTTTAAACCATTTACATATGTAGTATTAATTCAATACAACACTTGATATGCTATAGGTTCAAAAACTGTATAACTTAAAATTAACAAAATTAATGAAAACAAAAATTAGTACAGTTATTGAAAAATTTCAGCATAAATTATTGTGAGTATTTCTGTATTTGAAAGACATAATATTCATCTAAATTCCCTATCCTTCTATTCGCTTTATTTTAACTATATCATTGAAAATATTTAAATTGGAATTAAAAAATAAACAATAATTAAGTGAATATATTTATATTTTAAAAAAATGCAAAAGGAGAAGTCTTCATGAATTTAAATCTAAAGTACGTAATAATCGATTTACTGAAAATGAAACAAGATTTTAAAGTCTTAATTCGGCACAGATGCCAGGAAGCAAAATTCTGATTTTGGTGATTTTTTTGGTTGATATTCTTACGTATCTGGAAAACTGGTTTTTATTTTGTCATAAAAGATGTTTCTATGAGAATTATGCAATTTTATTTTCCCAACCCTAGTATTTATGTCATGGAGCAGGTCAAAATATATCATCTTTTCAAAATTTCTTCATCGCCAAAAAAATTCAGAATTTGGCATCCTGGATTTTACGCTATGTGTGACTTTAATTCTTGAAGCAAAATTCATATGCGTATTTATAAGTCAAGTGAATAATTAATTCAAAGTTTTCTTTAACTAAAATTGTATCTTTCGAGAATTATGGAATCTTGATCATTAAAATATATTTCACTATTATGAGATTATGACTGAAAGCTCACTGGATTTTGGGAAACAAATTATCAATTTAAGATATAAAAAGAATCTTGGTGTACCTATCTTAAACTCATTTCATTACATTGGGAAAAATTGCTTATTAGGAAAAATTGCATACTTTCTCTTAAGAGTTATTCATGTAATTGCATTCATAATTTTTTACCTGAAATATAGTCGAGATTTTAATCATGATTTAGTAATTAACTTTTTATTGAAAAAATTAAATCATTAATTTTTTCTATTTAAAATTTGAGCAAATTATAATTGATTGTTTTAATTATATTATTCAAAATGATTTTTTATGAAAGTTTATAGAGATTTAGTTTCATTTTTGTGATATACTGACAACTATCTTTTCACAATTACCATCTCCTTATCCTATATTATATAAACGCTTTAGAATTAATTTCATAGGAATTTTATAATTTCGATTATTTAGATTTCACAAAATGGAATAATATAAACTAAGGCAATAAAATGGTTTACATACAATAATAAATCTAAATAGAAGGCTTACTAATTCTAAAATTACAAATTTTATAAATGATAGAATTTTTACAAAAACTTTGAATTAAATAATACGAATAAACATTTAATAATTTTAAATTTTATCAGCGTACTGCATTTTTCATATTTTAATGTTATCTGAATGAAAAAATCTGATAAGAATTTATATAGAAAATATAATTTATCTATTATTTAAAAAGTAGCCATGACAAGAATGTTTTGATTTCTACAGTTCAGTTTAAGTTGCAAGCATTTGAAAGATAACTTGTATAAAAATAAGTAAAATTAATTCTGATTCATTTCCTGATATATTTATTCAAAAGAATTATTCATTTTCTTTATAAATATTTGTTTACAGCACGAAAAACTTCACAGTGTTCTTACGAAATTTTATTTACATACCAATTATTTAATTATTAGTCATCGGCTTTCTCACTGTCAACAATGTGTTGGAGTTGATCTGACAAATGTCAGATTTTTAAAGAGGATAAAGACATATATAGGTGATTATCAAAATAATGGAAACACATGCGAATAAAAGGGACTTTTAAGAATTCGCTTCGTAAGCATTAAAATATAACCTTAGCTACCAGATTTTTTTAAATATAAATTACACATATTACGTAGTATGAGAGAGCTTTAGCAGAGTTATCTGCGTTTTTAATTACTGTCAGAAGCGTAAAATATCAGACCTCACAGATTTTCTGAGAGGACAAATTGTAGGAGCCCGACTAGATGGAGCAACAGTGACCGAAACATGTTAGCTTTAAGCCGTTTCTAGAGGTACGGTGTCTAAAGTCATAGCAGCATACTCGCATCGCGGAAGGACAAGCTCAGCAAAGTAAAATAGTGGGCGGAAGGAGAAGCTGAGTGAAAGAGACATACGGGTGTTAAAGCGAATTGTAATGTCTGAACAGAAAACAACTGTGCAGCCAAAGTGACCGCAGAGCTCAATCAGCATCTGGATTCTCCAGTGTCAATAATTACAGCTAGATGATACCATCGTAAAGAGAACATCTACGGCAGAACAGCAATTCCCAAGCCACTTGTCACAAATGCTAATTCCAGTCATGTAGAGTGGTGCCACAACCACAAAACCTGGTCGATGGATAAGTGGAAGACAGTTATATGGTCAGACGAATCATGATTCACACTTTTCCACACAACAGGATGGGTACATGTCTGGAGAACACCTGCACAAGCGTATGATTCTGATTGCCTCCTGCCAATTGTCAAGCATGAAAGTTGATCGGTCATGGTATGGGAAGCCGTGTGATGGTTTTCAGCTGATCCAATCGTAACTTTGAAAGGAAGGATCACTTGGGAAAAGTATAGAGAAGTTTTAGCTGACCAGGTCCTTCCTATGAAGCAAACTTTGTTTCCTGAAGGAGATGGAATTTTCCAAGATGATAATGCCGCCATTCATGCAGCCAGAGTTGTCCAAACATGATTTGATGAAAATGAGAATGAAGTGGAGCATCTACCTTGGCCCTCACAGTCCCCAGACCTCAATATAATCGAACCTTTGTGGTCTATTTTAAAGCTTTCAATCCGGAATCGATATCCTCTACTGGCATCTCTTACGGAACTTTTACAATATCTAAAAAAAGGTAACAATATTCCTCTAAACACTATTTAGAGTTGGTATGATTCGATTCCTAGGCGAATCCAAGTTGTATTACATGTCAAAGGCGGCCCTACGCAATATTAATAAAGGATTCCTTTAAAATCTAGGGTGTTTCCATTATTTTGATAAACACCTGTATATAAAATTCAATTATTTTAAGTAAGTTAAAAGACATGAACAAATACGTAATGCTCATGCATTTGTTTTGTGGTATCCGTATGGATATAGAGTTATGCACTTAAAATGTTTTTTTTTTTAAAAAAACCTGCCTTTATTCCACAATGGCCAAGAAAAAAGGAAGATATTTGGTGTGTTATACGTTTTGAAAGATCAGAAAATAGCTGTAGTTCTAACTGAAATCTGGTAGAAACCCTGTTGACGTTTGCAAGTATTATGCTGCATTGACTTTGTACAGTTATCAATTGAAAAACATTAATAATTATAAACCATATTGAAGTATTACTCATTATATATGGGTGAATTTCCCAAAATGTTGGAAAATATTTTAAAATCTTGATATTGGAAAAAAAGAACCTTTAGTAAAAAATTTAATAATCAGGATCATAAATAAATAGATGTTTTGTAAATTTTCAGAAAAAGTTATTTTTACCTTATAAAAGATAACACTTTTTGCAGCTTATAATGTTTTCAAGAAAACTTCAATAAAATTTTGAAATATAATAATTCTTACGTTTAAGAGTTGCATTAAATGTGTTTTATATTTTAGTTTACAAACTTATGCGATTACATGAGGAGTGTGATATTAGATAAACCACTCAAACAACAAAAATATCCGCAAAGTTAAATTTGCTTACAAAATTCAAGAAAATATACTTTGCAGTGAGAAAATTAAATTTAATTCTCTTGAGGAAGAATTTAACTAACATTTAAGTTATAATGGAAGATTCTACATTAAAATACTATAAGTATTGAATGAATTAGTCATTACAATTAAGAAATGTTACATAAAAAAATTCCCCTACAATAGTCATTCACAAACGCATATGAAAATTTCAGTTAAAATGTTAGGATTTGAAATAAATAAAAAAGTGAGCATTAAAACATCAACATTAAATAATAAAAAAATGAAAAAAACAATTAAATGACTAAAGGAAAATATTGCTGATTGATCTTCAGATTATTTTCTAATTTGATTACAACTGAATACACCTTATTCAAGTGAAACGTTTTAGCTTGCTGAGGCATTATCTTCATCCAATTGCGATTGGTTTACCATTGTTTCAAAGACTTAAATCAGCTGTTGTTGCCTAGAAGTGACCTTTTTCTTTTAGGTGAGTCACATAGTTGATGCCGTTTGGCCATATCATGGTAACAATAAAGAGTACCCGATATTTGCGTTGCTTTTTTGTAGTGCGTGAAGAATACGGAGCTCTTCTCATCACCACAATATCTCGTCACAACAATATATCTTGTCATAAATGTCATAGCTATGCATCTCTTTTATCATAAGACTGCTTCATTTTTTGTTGACTTTGTTCCATTTGTTTTCGAAACTTTTTCCTAAAATTATAAGTAGATCTTTCCAAATCTGAGCTTCCTCATCAGCTGGCTTTCTCAAAATTCCGTCTTTGAATCGTGAAGATAACTATGGAGCATTTCGAATAATGTATTGTTTATTGACATGTTTAGAAAATGGTTCGTTTCTCTCAATTTCATGCCTTTTAGCGTCCTAATCTTTATGATTTGCTTGTTTGGTACAATTGAGTGTACGACGAATTTCCTTTTTAGTACAATATTGTTGAAACTTATGTGAAATGAAAATAGCTCCTCGATCTGTTATTGTTTTCTTAGGTACATGATAAACATTAACCAAAATTTTCAGAAACTTCAGTGCTAGTGACGTTGACGTATTCTTCAGTGAAATCAATTGGAAAAATCTTGCGAAATTATTTATCATGACCAAAAGTTCTTAGTTATCTTTATTAATCTTACCAAACTGTCCTAAATGATCAGCGTATATAAATTGCTAAATATCTGTTGCCAGCTTTATTTGGATTTAAAGTATCATGTAATTTCTCGGCTGGAATTTTGTTCATTAAACATTCAAATCATCTCAAAAAGTGTTAACGTACATAGTGTTTCATAAAAGGAAACCAAAAGAAATAATTTGTCTCATTTACAATTCTTTCAGCAAAAAATGTTGAATAAGACCATGGAATTCTATAAATTACTCTTCGTCATATTTTTTAAATGACAGAGAATTTTTCTTTTCTGGTTTCGTTTATGTATTTATTAGTCTGTTTCTATTAGAAATTCGATTTCTTATAAACTGTTTTTCTTCTTTTGTTCTATCATGGACTTTTTTTCTTGTATATGTCTACTTCTACTTCTGGACTACTTTTTTGCATTATCAACACTTGTTCTAAAACAGACAAATTTTGAATTTATGTTTGGTGTAGGATGTCAGTTTTTCTTCTGCTCCCCAAACTATAACTCTGCTCTTTGCATCTATATGAGTCAATTTCCTTGTAGGTCTATTTTTTACATTTAAACTGAATTCTGGAATTAAATCACACCATCTTACAATCTGAGTATTGTCTGTTTTCTTTGAATGCATGTTTAACAATGGTTCACAATCAGCCACTATTTGAATTTTTATGGCTAGTAAATATTTTCTTAATTTTTAGAGAACTTAAACAATGACATTTAATTAGTTAGTGACAGTTGAATCATATTTCTTTCAATTTCAGTGGTGTTTTTGGTGACACAGTAAACCAACCCCCGCTTATTGTCTGATCTTTGTTGTAGAAGCATGCATTTTAAACCATTAGAACTTTCATTGCAATGTTCTTCCATTTTAGCTTCAGGTTCATAATGAGTTGACAAATGTTTCTCTGTAAGGCTGTTTTTAATGATCGAAGTAACTGTCCTTGCTCCCCTTCCCACTTAAAATATTCATTTTTTTGCAGAAAGTCGAGATAAAAATATTGTTATTTTTGCAACGTTTTCCACAAATCTCAAAAAAAAAAAAAAAAAAAAAACTACACTCATGTCCATAAATTAGGGATATTTCTGAATCACATAGAAATTGAACTCTAAAATAAATATTTCATATGCAGAGTTATCCCACATCTTGAAGAATAAATATGTTAATTGCAAGAAATCACCAGAGGGCGCCGATAGTACGTCGCAATGACGAGAGAGTACAACAGGGGAATAAGGAATAGTTGAAAAGAAGTAAAATTGTTCACAAGCGTTTTAAGTACAATAACCACATAGTTATGGCACAAAGGAAGCATTTGGATGATGTTTTACGCGGTAGAATTATCAACCGTATGCAACGTGGTCGTACCCGGCTGGAAATATAAATGGAACTTGGAATAGCTTAGAGTGTCATCCCCATGCTTTGGTAACGGTTCCAAAATGATGGTAATGTGAAAAGACGTTATAGCATAGGTCGCCCCCGAGTTACAACGTCGAATGAGGACCGGTATTTGGCAGTTACTGCCAAAAGAAACAGACGGAGCAGATTTAGACCTGTCTCTTCAGCTCTCTTCAGCTACCGGTACGATAGTTTGAAGGCAGACCGTATACAAAAGCTTAGGGCACATTGGTCTACATGCTCGTAGGCCTGTCAGATATGTTCCACTTATCGCAACATCACTGTCGCCTGCGATTAGTCTGGAGTAAAGAGTATGCATTCTGGACACAGCAACAGTGTTCTTGTGTGATGTTTTCCGATGAGTTCAGGTTTAGCTTTCAGTATGATTCTCGCTGGGTTTTCATATTGAGAGGGCCAGGTACCCATTACCACGAAGAGAACCCCATTGAACGACACCATTGCGGTAGTGCAGGATTGCTCGTTTGGGGAGGAATTATTCTGGTTTCTAGAACTTACATGCATGTTCAGAATGTAACCATGACAGGCCACATCTATCGGGATGGCATTCTGGAACAACATGTACGTTTGTTTTGAGTGCCAAGGGTGCAGAATTTCTGCTTATGGATGATAACTACCATCCTCACCGTGCAAACATTGTACACGAATGCCTTCAATCGCAAGATAACACCCGTATGAACGAAAGTATACTCACTGGACTTGAATCCAATAGAACATGTGTGGGACATGCTTAGCCAACGAAATGCAGCCGACAACCCCCTCCAATTCGTCTACCGGAATTTTAGAGAGCATTGCTTGATGTGAGTGGTGTAATATTACCCAAGATCAGATCCATAATTTGATACTCAGCATGCTCAGGCGTTGTACGGCCTGTATTGCATCGTCAGGGTGGAATACTATGTATTAACCATCATATCAACCATGTTATATTGGTTTTTATAAATAGGTTCTTTTTTTTTTGAAATTTCCTCCACGGAGTAAAAATCGCAATTTTTATTAATAATTCAAACATATAGCATCTTTTTTGCTTTTTACCTTTTGTTTAATAAATAGACTTTATAAATAAGTCACACTTGTTTTGCTTCTGTCTCTTTCTTTGCCTGAACTTGTATTGTTACTAATTTGTGGACACGAGTGTAGTTAATCTTAAAAATCTAGGTGTATCATAAATATTGTCAGGAGTTAAAAATTCTTTTATTGATCTAACTTTTCCCAATCCAGATTTTATTTTATCTCCACTAACAATATATATATAAATCTTAAGAAACCTAATTCCTTTTTAACAAGTTCATATTTGAAAATCTTAATATCAAATTAGCAGCTCTAAGTCAATCAAAAGAGTTTTTTATCATTCAATGATGTCAGCCCAATTCTTAACTAGTATCAGGATATCATATAAATTCTTTCAATACTTAAACAAGCATTAATTTCTGAAATTCTGAAAGTGCCTTTGCCAAAAAAAAAAAAAAAATTGCAGAAACTAAAATGTTTTATTTGGGGTAATAAAATTAGTTTTTAACCCAGCTTCCTTTATTTATTGTATTTGAAAATAACCATGAACTAAATCTCTAATGTCGTGAAATATTGCGTTCACCAGAAATTTCTAATAAATCATCATATTCGGGAAAAGGGAGTTTATCTTTAAATGTTTGCTTATATATTTAATTTTCTGCTATCTACAAAAAGTCTATCTTCATCAGTTTTTTTTATTTTATAATATAGTAATAGTATAAGTGTGACTCAAAGGAAATATTTTTCTTTTAATTCATTTAATTATAATGGTATGGAATATATATCCTGTATCGTATTTTCCTTTAGATTTTCCTTCAATTAAATTTTTCATGAGCTCTAAGTTTTTTCTTCATATATTTATACACTGTTGGTCACACAAATTCCAACACTAAGAAAGACAAGAGATATAACAACAAAATTTATTTTATAGATAACATGAAGACCAAATATCAAATGATTAAATTTATAGACTTCTATGAAGTGTGTTTCCTGCCAAATTTAACAGCCAGATTAACCACCATTGTTGTACAATGTGCCTTGGAAAATGTGTTTAACGTGTGGTCGCTCATTATCCTGTTGAAATAAAGCTGAGGGCAAGCCCTGAAGATAAGGAAGAACAAGTTGCTCAAATACCTCGGAGAAAAAGCGCTGGCTGTTTAAAGTGCCAACAATGCGTACTAGAAAAGTGCGAAAGGGATATCCAATACCATCCCATATAATAATACCCGGTGCCGAACCAGTGTTGTGATGCATAACGCAGCTGTTTAGCATCATCTCTCCATGGTGCCTTCAGACTTGCATGTGAACATCGGGATGTAGCAGATGGATGCGTGACTCGTTAGTAAAGACTGTTTCATTCCATTCTGCAGTCCACATCCTTCTCTCATTGCCCCATTTGTGGCGGAGACGTCTGTGTTGCTGTGTCAAGGGTAGACGAAGCTATGCATGCCTTGCAGGCAGACTACTATGCTGTAAAAGGCGTCGAATAGTGCAGATACTGGATGATGCGTTACTCACTGAATGTACTGTGCTATCGTTCTTGATGTAGCTGAGCGATCCATCACTGCCATGTGCACAGTTTACCTGTCATCACGTGAAGTGATGTACTTAGGTGAATGCGATCGAAATCGTCAGTCCGTCGTATCCTCCTGCATCCAAGTATCAAATATCCGCCTTACAATTATTTTGTTTCGTCCAATACAACAATCGATTTTCCTGGAAGTTAACCCACAATCTCGGTTAGCCGCTATTCTTTCTCACTCGAATTCGGATACTTGATCAAAAAATTATCGCTGTTTTCTACAAGATATATAATTGATAGCATATTTTTGAAAAAAAAAATCCATAAGAAAAGCACAATTGACGAACACACGTCGAAATCTCCAAGCCTTAAATAGCGTTTTGAAGTGGCGCCAAAAGAACAAGTGATTTGCGTCTGAACTGAAATTCTAATCATTTGCATATCTCACTTCCACAAATGCATGTTGTAAATTTCATGTTTTTTTTTTTTTTTTTTTTTTTTTTTCCTGTCAGGGTGTTGGAATTACGGTGACCAGTAGTGTAAAACGTAATGTTTAAGAAAGACTATATCTAAATCAAGTATACAAATTAAACATAGATGGCAGCACAACAGAAAAATTATTCAAAAATTTTCACATTAAAAAATTTAAATAAGTATACTTTCGATTATCAGTGAATTAATCTCCTCTTTCTTTCTCACTGTCTTCATATATGGTCTCTATACATTTGCTTGTGAATGAAGTTGCAAATACAAACATTTATATTTGAATGAAAACGATTTAAATGGTTTCTTGTATAGTTGATAAAACCTTGTAAAAGATCCATTTTCTAGTTAAAAATTCTTGTTGTTTGAAATCATTAGTTTCTTATACATAATTTAAAAAACAAATTTTATGGTGTTTTTATAAAGATATCTCTCTTAAAATAACAACTGTGAAGTGCAATCAAGCATTAGCAGTTAGCTGAAAAGTTCCTCTTATAACAACTATCTTTTCATTATCGAACAATTTGAATTTCCAAAAATATTCGATAATATTCTCCAATCTTGATAGTAAAAAATATCTAAGTGAATTATTTAATAACCAGGATCATAAATTAATAGATGTGTTGTAAGTTTTCAGAAAAAGTCATTTTTACCTTATAAAAGATAACACTTTTTTCAGCTCATAATGTTTTGAAGAAAACTTCAATAAAATTTTGAATAATAATAATTCTTAAGTTTAAGAGAGTTGCATTAAATGTGTTTCATATTTTAGTTTACAAACTAATGCGATTACATGAGTAGTTTTTAAATCCAAATAATACCATTTCTTTGTCACAAAAATGTCGGAATTTCATTTAAAGCGGTTTTTCTTGAGATAAAAAAGAAGATAAATTTTAATTTCAGTTTTAAAATTTTTGGTTATTTTAATACAAAGAGATTGGATTATTTCAACTAGTCAATTATATATATTAAGCTATATCAATGGAAATAATTTGCAAAAGACAACTTGTCGTATTCGAATGTGAAACACATGGCAAGTGGATATTAAACAGCTTTAACAGCTGAATTAGCATATTCATTGCCATAGAGACCTACATGATTCCATATCAAATTGAAAATAGTATCTCATCCATTTTCAGCTAGGGAATCTAGTGTTCCAAAATTCCTTCACACAACAGGATGATTTGAAAATTTTTAATCTGACAGTTTAACCTCAAGTTTTACGATTCATAATAGTATTCACAAGCTGAAGGGATACGAATAATGGTTGTAACTTTAGCTGTAAAAATAGAGCATTAAGGAATACACCTTCAGCTATGAGTAATATTATCAACTAACTCCACAGCTCTTCTCTTCACAGCCAATATTTCCTGTACTTTTTAAACATCTGGGGTCTCATCACGGTCAATACACAGAGTAAGATGACATCGATCTGATACAATAATTATAATAATATGTATGGCAGCGAAATGGTAAAAGTACCTGAGGGAAATCAGTTGATATGTTTGGTTTTCCTTTGTTGAAAAAAGAGGATAATTATCATAATTAATGGCTCATAACAAAGTGGATGTGCAAGCTGATAGGGTACTCAATCAGAGCAATCATATTGGTCAGAATGCCACATATTTATTTAGACTCCCATGAGAAAAAGGGGAGTGTTAGATTAACTGGCATCATATATATCTTCTTCGCAGGAGTAAGAATTGTAAGCGTAAATTATGAGAAAAGGTGGACATGATCTTGATCTATACTTATTGAAAGACTTCTGCATCCCTCGCAGATCTAATGGTGACTGATTGATAATTACATATAGATTTTGTACAAATGATGCATGAAATACTTCAGAATATATCCGAAAAGCAGAGTGTTCACAATCTGTGCGGAATAAAAAACTTAGCAGATCCATAAACAACAGACCCGTAGTCAATGTGAGATAAAATAAAAGGTCTCTAAACTGACTGACGGACATCACTAAACTGATGGAGATACGTGGTCTGTCCACCAATTTGCATTTAAAAGCACCTGGAAGATAATAAATAAACGCTCACACTTTATTGATAGACATAAAACATGTAAAAGAAAGGTCAACTTTCGATTGCATACTTTTTTCAATCAAAAAGTTTATCTTATTGACCACAAGTACAGAGACTCATTATTTATACATATTATTGAATCACTATTAAGCTAATCTTCTAGCAAAAGGAACACAATCATTTTTGCTAAGATATACAGAATGGATACTTTTAGTAGTTCATGCAGTATGGATACATTTTGCAATTCATTTAGTTTATAAAAATTTGTTGGTGATCAAACATCTGAAGTTGGTTGGTTTGTTGGGTTTTCTGGCGCAAGTTTCAAAAAAGGACAAGCTGCGCCAATCTTTGATTTTTTTGAGTAATGTATTATTATTTATTAATTAAAATAAAAAAAATCCGAGCAATATTAAAATCAAATTAAAATACAAAAAATGTGTATATAATTAATTTAAAATTCAGATTATAAAATTATAAAAATGCTTAATGAAATATAAATTTAAAATATATAATATAAAATTTAAAAAAATATAAAAATATTATTGCTCTCAAAAGGCAAAAAGATTTCTATTTGGTCACCCAAATATTGTTAAATCAATAATTTTAAAATATCTGTTTTATATATAAAAATGTAAACGTAACTGGTTAAAATCCTGACATGAAATTAAAATATGATATATTGTATAAAGTTCATCGCACATTCCACAGCATGGATTTAATTTGTTTAGCAACAAATGTCTGTGTGTGAAACGTGTCTGTCTGATACGAAGGCGTGTTAATCTAACATTAACACTTCGTATCGGTAAGACTGTTAATGAGGTGATGTATGGAAATATGGCATATGCAATTTATTATTGACCTGCATCATTAATGACTCCTGCCAAAGTTAATAAATTAATGTTTTAAAATTTCTTCTCACATAAGACAAAGGAATGGATAGAAGAGATGGGCCGGATGCAGATTTACCAGCTACATCAGCCCTCTTATTACCACCGAGACTTACATGATTTGGGATCCAACAGAATATGATATCGTACCCCTTGCCAGCAAGGGAATCTAATGCTCGTAAAATTCAAGACACAAGGGGTGGTAGTCAAAACTACTGTTCCACAAAGATTCTAACACACTCAAAATGTCAGGGTACACACAATGGTTAAGAATAACATTGGCATTCATCTGTTGAAGCGCTTGGTAAATGGCTGTTGCCTCAGCAGAGAAAATGGAATAGGATGAATGGAGGTTGTAGCTAAGGGTTTTGTTTTCAGTAACTATAGCACAACCAACATATCCTGCAGATTTTGATCCATTTGCGAAACCTGGTGTAAAACCATACTGGCAGCGATGTGAGGCATAAAGCCGCTGGAAAATAGTAGTTGATGTGTCTGATTTTCTATAACAAGCAAAAATAGTCAGATAATAAAAGACTAGATTTTGTTCGTGTGAAAAATGGGGCTATATGACCGAGCGTTATACAGCCCCATTAATGCAGGTGTAGTAGTCATGGAACATAATGGATGATGAGGGTCAGATATAATTTTTGATTAATAATTGAGAGACAGCTGCATCTGTCTCAGGTCTTAAGATAATTGATGACAAATTGCATATAGACTCTGGACGGGTGATGTGCGGAATGCGCCCGAACATATTCTAAACGCAGAATTATGTATTGTATCCATTCTGCGTAGAACGGAAGACCTAGCAGATTTGTACACAACACACTCATAGTCAATACGAGATAAAATTAATAATTGGTATACACGAAGTAGTGACATGCGATCAGCACCCCAAGATGTATTAGAAAGCACCTTGAGGATATTAAATGATCGCTCGCACTTTCTGTCAAAAATTATACCTAGAAATTTTATCTCGTTGACAACAGGGACAGGTGTATTATTTTATTATTTTTATAGATAATAGGATCATTATACAGGCTGGTCTTGCTGCAGAAATTAATACAATTATTCTTGCTTGAAGATAGTGTATGGCCATTCTCAGCACACCATGCAGCGAGATTATTAAGAGTTGTTTGTAGTTGTCTCTCAATTAAATGCATGTTAGACCACTCATGTGATATTTTCAGCTCATCATCATAAAGCATCACTTATCTAGTAGATGGCATTTGATGAATAATACTATTTATGAATAAGTTAAAAATAGTGACACTTAAAATGGAGCTTTGAGTTTCACCCTCGGCTTGAATAAAAGTATTGAAAAAAATAGTTCCAATACGAACTTTAAAAATACGGAAGCGTAAAAAATTTCGTAGAAATATCGGAAGATTACCCCGAAAGCCAAAATCATATAATGAACGGAGAATTCCTTATCGCCATTTACGGTCATATGCCTTCTCTATGTCAAAGAAAATGGAAACGAGATGATTCCTCCGCACAAAAGCATAGGGAATCTGGACTTAACTGGCGAAGCATTTCATATAACTGATTCTATCAGGTCCTGGATTGGTATCTTTGGTCTGCTTTAATGCTCTCTTCAATTTTAACACCCGAAATTCTTAGTTGTAAGGCAAAACTTGTCCATGGTTGAAACGAATTAGTACTCATTCAGCATGACAGTTAGTCCTTAAGAACGAAGGACTGTAAGAAGTCCTTCTGTAAGAAGTAAGAAGGAAGTGTCTGCTTGAAACGTTAGCAAAGGTTTCACCGGAGACTTTTGCGATATTCTTAGGAGAAGAGTGTACAGCAGCTCCGGATTTTTAGATAGAGAAAATTCCTTATATATTTCATTGGTTGCTTTCACTTTTCTCCACAACTGCTTACTGGATTTGGAAGAAGTTATTGATGATACATAGAGAGACCAGGATTCCTCCTGACTTCAACGACGAGCTCTGCCAGCAAATGCTTTTGCACTCTTAAAGGTGATAAGATTCTCCGTTTTGCGGTATCTCCTAAGTAACCCCCATAACTTCCTCTGTTTCTTATAGGTGTTTTGGCATTCATGATTCCACCAAGGTTTGCTAATCCAGTGTTGTTTAGACGAACTCTTAGGAATTGATGCATCAGCTGCATTAATAATTGTTTCGGTGACTTAACATACGGCATCATCAATATCATGTATCGCAACCATTTCATTATCAATATCTACCAATTGTGTGAATAACGTCCAATCTTCCCGACTGTACAAATAAGTAGGTAGACGTTGTCCTACACTATACCTCCAGTCTGGGAGATGACGAGAGGAAAATGATCGCTGTTATGCAGATCATTTCCTACCATTAGATTTAACAATGGCAGAAGAGATGGAGAACAAATGGCCAGATCTAGAGAATGAAATGTTCTTGTGGGTACATGGAAATATGTCTTCTCGTCGGTATTAAGCAGACAGAGACTATTATCTGAAATAAACCGCTCTATCTGCCGATTGCGAGAATTAGTATCATCATTTCCCCACAAAGAACTATGGCCGTTAAAGTCACCTAACAACAGAAATGGTGTTGGCAGCTGATCTATAAATGTATCGAGTCCCTCTTGGCAGATGACATCATGTGGTGACAAATACAAGCTACAGCCTGTCAATAAGCATGCTGAATGAATTCGTACAGCTACAGCCTGTAGCATAGTATTTAAAGGTTGGATAGTATTTGAAAAAATTATTTGATGTTAATATACAAACACCCGAAGACACTGCAGCATCGTCCCCACAGTCTTTTCTAGTGCTTTTAAATCCACGCATGGAAAAACTATTACTTGAAATTAGGAAAGTTTTCTGAAGTGAAACACATGCTATGTTCAAGGCTGAGAATACAGGCTTGACTTCCTCATGATGAAAACGCAAACCATGGCAGTTCCAAGAAATAAAGTAAGTTATTGTTTAGTTTGAAAAGCTCCTTTCGCAGAGCTGGAAGGCATGTCATCTGACATCTCTTCGAGTGATAAATCTTCTTCGGAGGGATATAGAGAAGCAGATTCAGATTCCAGAGACAAGGTTTAACTGATGGATATGGAGGATCTAGAAAAACTCTCCTTGGATGATTTTAGTTTCTAAGCCTTCGTCGCTTTTGACTAAGCTAAAGGAGATTTTCTTTTAATAAATGTTGAAGAAATTTATTTGGGCGTTGTTGTTGTTTGGGGCAGTCTAACAAGGGGAAGTGAAACCGATTCGGTTTGGGTACTTGTTTATCTGGTGATTTTTTTTGTTGCTACTGCTTAGCTAACTCCAGATTTAGGGCAACTTGTATCAACCTGTCGTCCTGCCTCAGGGTATGAGCAGGTGTTAGTAATTTCAAAATGGTGATTTTCGTTTCAATTACCCATTATTGACAATTTCAAGAATAAGAGGGATGGCCCCCTTGACAGTTGACGCATCTCTCCTTCGCTGTGCAGTTCAATTTGTCGTGGCCAACTGCTGCGCAGCGTGCGCAAGTCAGTTTGCTTCTGCAAGCTTTCTGCGAATGTCCAAAACTTTGGCACTTGAAGCATCGCAAGGAATTTGGGATATGTGGCCTGACAGGTTAATTCAGATAAGCAGCTTTTATATATAGTGGAAGGTCTGGGGTCAGAAAGGTCAGAATGAGATGCTTAGTGTCGATGCATTTTCCATCTCTTCTGACACTTATACTTTCAATACCACATACCTTCTGATCCAGCAGATTTTCTAGAATTTCATCCGTCGGCGTAATTTCCAAAAAATCTTGCGGAAATAACACCACATGAAAAATTGAGGCTACAATGAGGCAAGACAGTTACCTCTAGGTTAGCAAGCATTCACATATAGCTGATGGTTATAAATTGATTATCATTCACAGTTTCACCAGCATTCGCAGGACACCAGATCGAATTTTTCGGATATTCTTTACTTTCCCTACAATTCCCGATATTTCCTTTTGAATTAGAAAAGAGGACACATTTTGAAATGTTCCCCCTTTCTTTTGATAGTGAAAAATTTACTATTTATATTTTGCAAGAGTTGCTCCTCTGTGGGAGAAAACATTTATTTATGTTTTCCATTTATTTTAAATTTAAATTTTGAGAAATGACCGCACCACCCACCACTGAGTCCAACAAGGGGATGCAGACCAGCTGCACCAGTGCTAGCACATCCCAGCAATGTCCCCCACCCTTAACGAGTCAAACCGTTGATGTACCGATCGCTTGATCCATAAAGCCGATTGATGTGCTGAGGACCACAACACACCTGCCGTTTACCTGAAGCAGAGGTCAAAGTAATGTGTTGGTCTCAGGGGGCCTCAATTAGAAGGACTCTCATTTCCAGACACACAGGTTTCCACGCATGGCAAACACGTAGGGGATTTAATCCCCAAGAGAAGCTAATAGCAACAGAGCGGCGAAAGCTACTCAAGGGGAACCCTCAACCTCTTACGAGGCAACCACGCTGAGGGAGAAAAATAAGAAAAAGCAGAAGAGTAGAGAAATGACGAAATTAAAGAAGAGGACAGATCACTGGGGTATCTCGGGATTGTGAAACCCGTGTTTACCTAAAGAAGGTAAATCGAGGCACATTTTGTACAGATATTTAAGCAAATAAAAATAATTTTAAACGAATAAATAGTTTCAAAAACATTAAAAATATGAACTCTTTAACTTTTAAGGTAACATATTAAGGATTTATTCGTAAATTATGACATAATATATATTTGCAATGAGAAAATTGAATTTAAATGTTTTGAGAAATATTTTACCTGATATTTATGTTATAATGAAACATTTTACATTAATGCACAATAAATATTGAATGAATCACTCATTACAAATAAGAAAAGAAATACAAAGAAAATACCTACAATAGTCACCCGAAGCATTTTCAGTTAAAATGCTATGGTTTGAAGAAAATAAAAATGTGAGCATTAAAACATCAACATTAAAAAATAGAAAAATGGAAAAACAGTTAAATGATTAATGGAAACTATTACTGAATAATCTCCAGATCATTTCAGCAAGGGAATTATTTAATCTGAATGCACTTTATTCACGTGAAATGTTTTTGTTGGTTGATATAATATCTTGTACTAGCTTCGGCTGTACATATACTAAAATTGGTTTATCCATGGTTTCAATGACTAATATGAGCCATTGATGCATAAAAGTGACCTTTTTTCTTTTAGCTAAGTCACATGATAGATGTCGTTTATCCATACCTTGGAAACAATAAGGAGTTCTCGATATTTGTGTTGAGTTTGTGTTGTGCAGGTAGATTACGGAGCTCCTCACGACAATATCTCGTCACAGCTATATATCTCGTCATAAACGTCATAGCTATGTATCTCTTCTTATCATAATACTGCTTCATTTCCTGTTGACTTTGTTCCATTTGTTTTCGAAATTTTTCTTAAAATTATAAAAGGATTGCTCAAAATCAGAAATTCCTCATCAGCTAGCTTTCTCAAAAATCACGAATTATCCCATTTTCAGAACAATATTGTTTAAACTGATGCGAAATGAAAAAAATTCCTCGATCATGTTATTGTTTTCTTAACAATGATAGGTATATCATAAGCATTATAAAACATTTTCAGAAAACTCAGCGCTTGTGGTGCTGACGTATTCTTCAGTGAAATCAATTGGAAAAATCTTGCGAAATTATTTATCATGACCAAGAGTTCTCAGTTATCTTGAGGAATCTTAGCAAAAGGTACTAAATAATAAGCGTATATAAATAACCAAATATCTGTTGCCTGCTTTAAATGGATTTAATAAATCACGTTGTTTTATGGATAGCATTTTGTTCATTAAACTTTCAAAACATCTCAAACATGCTAACGTACATAGTGTTTCATGAAAGAAAACCTAAAGAAAACTTTTGCGTTATTTGCAGTTCTTTCAGCAAAATTATTTGGCATTAGACTATGGAATTCAATAACTTACTCTTTGTCATATTCTATAAATAACAGAGAAAGTTTTCTTTTTCCTTTTTCGCTTATATGTATTTATTAGTCTGTTTCTATTAGAAATTTGATTTCTTATATTCTATTTTTCTTCTTTTTTCTATCTTGATCTTTTTTGTTGAATATATCTGCTTGTACTTCTGGACTATATTGTTGTATTATATACACTTGTTCTAAAACAGACAAATTTTGAATTTATGTTTGGTGTAGGATGTCACTCTTTCTTCTGTTCCCCAAATTATAACTCTGCTCTTTGCATCCATATGAGTCATTTTCCATCTAGGTCTATTTTTTACATTGAAACTGAATTCTAGAATTAAGTCACACCATCTTGCAATCTGAGGATTTTCTGTTTTTTTGCATGTGTGTCTGTTTATCAATGGTTCGCAATTGGCCACTGTTCTTATGCCTCATAAGTTTACTTATTTTATAGAGAGCCAAAACAGTGACATTTAATTAGAGATAGTTGAATCATACTTCTTTCAATTTCAGTTGTCTTTTGGCTAACGCAGTAAACCAACCCCGGCTTATTGTCTGATGTTTGTTGTAGAAGTATGCCTTCTAATTCATTAGAACTTTCATTGCAATGTTCTTCCGTTTTAGCTTCAGGCTGATAATGAGCTAAACAAAGGTTTCTATGTAAGGCTGTTTTTAATGATCGAAATAACTGTTCTTGTTCATCTTCCCATTTAAAGGATTCATTTTTTGCAGAAAGTCAAAATAGAAATTCTGTTATTTTAGCACATTTTTCCTCAAATCACCGAAAATAACTAGTTAATCTTAACAATTTAGGTGTATCATAAATATTGTCAAGAATTAGAAATTCTTTTATTGCTCTAACTTTTTCCAATCCTTATTTTATTTTATCTCCATTAAAAGTAAATCCTAAAATACTTATTCCTTTTTAACAAGTTCATAGTTTGAAAATCTTAAGTTAAATTAGCAGATCAAAGTCTTCTGGAGTACTTTTTCAATCAAAAGAATTTTTCTTTTGTCATTCAATCATATCAGCCCATTTCTTAACTAGTATCATGCTATCAAATAAATAACACAATATAATTTCTTATTTAACAATTTTCCGTACTTTAACATGCATTAATCTCTGAAATTCTGAAGATGATTTTGCTAAAAAAATCATTTGCAGAAACTGAAATGCTTCATTTGGGGTAATAAAATCAATTTTTAACTTAGCTTCCTCTATTAATTGTATTTTAAAATAAACATGAACTAAATCTCTAATGTCGTGAAATTATGCGTTCAACAGAAATTTCTAATAAATCATCATATTTGGGTAAAGGGAGTTTATCTTTAAATGTTTGCTTATATATTTAATTTTCTGCTATGTACAAAAAGTCTATCTTCAAAAGTTTTTTTATTTAATAATATAGTAATAGTGTTAGTGTGATTCAAAGTAAATATTTTTCTTTTAATTCGTTTTTTACTTATAATTGTGTGGAATCTATTTCCTGTATGGTTTGATGCTTCGTTCATACATATCACAATAAATTAAACCAACATTTAAAAACTCTTTTTCTTTATAGATTGAAGATTGATGTGGTTCTACCTCTTAATTTATCTTAAAATAACCAGTTAAGAAATAGTGCACTTGTTGATCTTGTTAACTATTGAAAAAGTGTAATTTATTAAAACAAATGTTCCAAAATTTTTTTTTATTAAATTATCATTTAAAAATAAGATTTACATTGTCCTTAAATTTCTTACAATTTTGTCGAATAGAAAGAATGTTACAGGTGTTCCTGTAATTAAATTTGGAAAATACATGATTTAATTATCGCTTTGGTGTTTTGACATGTTATGAAACCGAATTAAAAAAGTAATCTCGTCTTTATTTCCTTTAGATTTTCCTTCAATTCAATTTTTGTAAGCTTTAAGTTTTTTTTTCTAATATTTACAACATAAAATCACATAAATTGCAACACTAAGAAAGTCCGCAGATATAACAACAAAATTTATTTTGTAGATAATATGTTTTGTAGATAATATATATCAAATGATTAATTTATAGACTTCTGTGAAGTGTGTTTCCTTCCAAAATCAATAGCCAGATTAGTCACCATTGTTGGACAATGCATGACACTGGTGATCGCGCATTTTCCTGTTGAAATAATGCTGTGGTCAAGCCCTGAATATAAGGAATGACAAGTGGCTCCAGCATCTCGGAGATTTAGTGCTGGCTGTATAAAATACCATCAATGTGTACTAGAAAAGTGCTCATTCAATGCTCAAAGGGCAATTAAAACTCATTTCACTTAATCATGATGTTCACTTGCAATGGATACCTTCACATGTGAATCTCCACGGGAATGAAATGGCCGATAATCTTGCTAAGAAGGGTTGCAGGATTTCAAATACTCCCTCTTCCACACTTACTTTTCTGGAGTTATACAAAGGAAAAATAAAAAATCTCGGAGGAGTGGAAAACACCCCCACCCATAATTGGTACAAGGGATCAAAACCGGGTTTGTCCCTTGACTTCCCGTGTGACAGACGTGCCCGGACTGTTCTCTCAAGACTTGCTAGCGGTCATATTAAGTGCCTCACTTTCAACGAGGGCAGGAAAACTTTCGTCACCTGCACCAAGTGCCAAAATCATCAGGCTTCTCCTGAGCATCTTTTGGATTGCATGGGTCTCTCTAGGGAGGATCTCTTTAGCAATCCTCTTTTAGTCTTCGACTTCCTTACAGTCAACGAACTCGTGGATCTAGTCTGACTCCGTCAGACATGGAGGATAAGCAACAACAACAACAGAAAAGTGCGAGAGGGATATACAATATCATCCCATATAATAATACCCGGTGCCGAACCAGTGTTGTGGTGCATAACGCAACTGTTCAGCATCATCTCTCCACGGTGCCTTCAACTTGGATGTGAACATCGAGGTAAAGCAGGTTGATGCGTGACTCGTTAGTAAAGACTGTTTCATTCCATTCTGCAGTTTACATCCTTCTTTCGTCGTCCCATTGGCGGCAGAGACGTCTGTGGTCCTGCGTCAAGGGTAGACGAAGCACTGAAAGTCTTGCGGATAGACCACTCTGCTGTAAATGACGTCTAATGGTGCGCGCAGGCACTCGATGATGCGATAGAGACTGAAAGTGCTGTGCAATGGTTCGTGATGTGGCAGAGCGATCCGTCACTGCCATGTGCACAATTTGCCTGTCATCACGTGAATTGGTGCACTTAGGTGGATGCTATCGAAATCACACATCGGTCCGTCTTATCCTCCTGCATCCAAGTATCAAATATCTGCATTACAGCTATTTTGTTTCGTCCAACACAACAATTGATTTTTCTGGAAGTTAACCCACAATCTCGGTTGGCCGCTATCCTTCCTCAGTGGAACTAGGATACTTGATTAAAAAATGATCACTCTTGTCTACAAGATATATAATTCATCACATTTTTTTGTAAAAACCACAAGAAAAGCACAATTGATGAATTTGAAATCATCGAAATCTCCAAGCCTTATATAGCGCTTTGAAGTGGCGCCACAAGAGCACGTGATTTGCGTCTTAGCTGAAATTCTAATCATTTGCATATCTCACTTCCGCAAATGCATGTTGTAAATTTCATGTTATTTGTTTGTTTCCGTCAGGGTGTGGTGACCAGCAGCGTAAAACGCAATGTTAAAGTAAGTTTTTTTAAATAAATTGTACACATTAAAAATAGATGATAGCACTACAAAAAAATTATTCAAAAACTTTTACATTAAAAAATTTAAATAAGTAAACTTTCGATTATCAGTGAATTAATCTGCTTTGCAGATCATTCACGATGTCTAAATTCCAAAAACACATCACTCGCTTATAAAAATTGTATTTCACTGCAAAAGAAAGTTTTTTTGGAAAATGAATCTTAAAAATTCTACAAATTTATAAAATTGTTTCGAAGTTTTCAAAATAGGTCGGCCTAGTGATAGAATTTTCTTCTGCAAGTCCATGATATTTTATTCGTTATTTTGCCATAGCTAGTTGGGTTTTTTTATCGTTGTACCACTTATTTTATTACTTTAATTAATTAATGTAAATTAAAAATTCCATGTGAGTTCTTAACGATGCTGTTAGTCATGACTAACTTTTGAAATAACATACGTAAAATAACGTTGTATGTATGTAAATGGATTGGTAACTTTATAATAAAAATAAAAGTAATTTTTTAATAACAAAAACAAAAGCAGTCACTGCTTTTATTTTCAGGATTGAATCGTGGAAGAAAATAATAAATACACAAGGCAATGTAAAAAAAAACACATTATTTAAATTCAAATGATTATTGGTAAGCACTATTTGATAACGGTATTTTTAACAACATTACACTTGAATAGCTTACCTGAAGTATAAAGAAAACTTTCAATTGCTTTGATGAATATAATACGACTGAAAATAGTTTTTATAATATTAATTATTTTGACCAGTGCCATCTGGCGAACGACACATGTACATGACGAACGTAAGTTCTCCATCTATATTTTTTAAAATCTCGGTTTTGTGTTTGAAAAGACACGTCTAGCTGTTAGATTGCTCCACGATGAAATGATGATCATTTATAAGCAACAGTGGGTCATCATATAGCTAATGTTTAGTGTTTGTACATGTTTTATTTTTCGCGTCTTTTTTCTTCTGTGGTTATATTAAATAAAATTGTTTGTTTTAAGTCTCTAGTAATACTACATTACTGAATAGCAAACAAAATGCATAACTATGTTTATACTTGTGTTTTCAAAATTTGTAGCTACATTTGTTTTATAGAATGAGTTATATAAAATATTTAACTGAAACAAATATTTTTGAAAATCCGATGATTTTCAAATCAAAGATCTTTTAATAACTTCCCTCAGCTTTTTTCATATTATAGAAAATTTCAGGGAAACTTCGATCAAATTTATACTATTTTTTAAAAATTAAATGTATGGAGTAGTTCTTGAACAATTTCATCCCCGTTCACTAGTTTCATGCATTATCTCTATACATTTGCTTATGAATGAAATTGCAAGTGCAAACATTTATATTTGAATGAAAACGATTTAAGCAATTTCTTGTGTAGTTGATAAAATTTGTAAAAATTCCATTTTCCAGTTAAAATTTCTTGTTATTTGAAATTCTTGAGTTCTTATACATAATTGAAAATACAAATTCGATTGCATTTTTATAAGGTTATCTATCTTAAAATAACAACTGTGAATTACAATTAAGCATTACCATTTACCTGAAAAATTCCTCCTATAACAACTAACTACTATCATTTTATCATCAAACAATCACATACAATTGGCAAAGTGAATGTCATACTTATCTTAATACAAAAGAAAAGAAACCCCACGTTACATCTTTCTATGCCAATGAAAGATGTAACATGACTATATTTCTACTGCTATATTTTCCTTAGAAAAATTAAATGAATACAAGTGTAAAAAAGTAAACTATCTGTAATAGATTAACTCAAGAAATAAACTCATTTATAGATTTTTTTAGGAAGTAAAAGCATTCACGTAGCTAAGCTTAAAAAATTTTACTCAAAAAAGAAAAAAACAACCTAAGCTGTCCTTCAAATTACAAAATCGGTTTCAAAATGTAGTTAACCGCAAGTCAACTGAAATGAGGAGAATGTTGATTCTAGTAATATCAATTCTTTACTACCGATGTTTTTGGAACTGAAATTTCTCTGAATTTTAATAACAGTTTTTTAATAAAATGTTTTATTTATATTTTTAACTTCTTCAATGTAAGAGTTTTATTATTTCGAAAGACTATAGTTTTTACTATGAAGTGTTCAATTTTGTCTATTTTGTTATTAATTATTTTAACTACTTTAAAACATTAACAAGGCTTTGAAACGTCATCATTTACTTTTATAATTGGAAACATTTAAAGTTGATTGTTCATACTAATTTATTTTCGTGTGTGAAAAAATAATTATTCCATATTGAGTTAGTAGTAATTTTTTAATATTATTATGTGCTAAGTTGCATTTAAAATTGGAATTATCCTTAAATTTATGATAAACGTCTGAAATTCATATCATTATTAAAAATTATCATAAATTATTTTTTAATATTTAAATAATATCTTAATTGTTGGATTATATAAGCAATTTTGCAAAACAAAGCTATGTAAAAATATATATATTCCAAATATTAATGAAACAATGGTAAATTTCTTGTGTTGTATTGTTTAATTTCTATAATATTATTAGTTGCTTCTCTAATTAAATCCATTATTGATATTTTGAAACAATGGCTTTGGTCGACAATTAAATTTTCAACTCAGTAAATCTTTCATTTGAGTAAAAATTCTTGACGTCGCAGTTTGTGATATTTTACTCGAAGTAATTTTGTGATAATTGCTTTGCTTAAAAAAACCTGTTTACATTTGAGAAAGTGTTTGAGCTTTTGGAAGTTATAAGGATTGCTTTTTGATCAGCTTATTATATCTAGAGATGAGAAAAATATTTAAAAACACCAGCGATTGGATCCGTTGGAAGTGGTAGGCAAAATTTTATAATTTCTATACACTACTGAGTAAAGATGATAATATATAATGCAATATAAAACTAAATATTCTTGTTTTTTCTCTGATCAGTAACAAAACTTCCTCTGTTATATGCTCAGCTTATATCTAACTTTAAATATTTTATAATTTAGAAGTTATTATAAATATGTAACCATTCAAATTTTTCTAAAGTATTATTTATGTCCGTATGTCCGTAGTTTTCACTCTGTGAAGCAACTTGTTCAAGATAGCGGTGTTATGTTCTTAAATTATATGTTACAAGTTGTAACATATTCTTATAAATTAAATTGTAATAATTAATTTTATGTGCAATTTTGTATCAGTCCAATATGCAAATAAATTTTAGGAGTGGAGTAAATTTCTCATAAAATTAGTCATTTACTCTACTCTTCGTACAGGTAAAATGGAGTGTGTTCTTTCTATTTCGTTTCAGTGCTGAAATACTTAGAATATATTAAAGAAGCTGATAGAATATTGCTAAAAACAATTTTTCATGAACACACAAATGTATGATTAATTGCAGTTTATCAGAAAGACATTCCTAAATTCTTATGTATCATTGTTTAAGTTATAATTCAATAAATATTTGATTGCATAATTTTTGTAAAACTTATTATCTAAAATTCAATACATGAATAAATTGCATAAAATACTCTTATAAATTCAAATATATTATACATTAAAAATATTAAATCATACGATCATTTCTTTTTTTTTTTTTTAGGATCAAAGCAAACAGAAAGGTGAAAATCATTTCGAATCCTATTTATGATCCTAATTATATGACGGTAGGAAAACGTATCATTGAAAAATTTGTGGAGGAAAACAAGCATCTAATTGCTGTAAAATGAAAGAAAGGAATCAAAAGACCAGCATCTAAAAAACAATAACATCTGTTGAGTGCTGTTTCTAACTTAAAAAAAAAAAAAAAAAAAAAACCCATAAGTTGGTGGATCAACAAATATCCTCGAACAGCAACGCCAAGTAAGCGAACGAAACCAAACAACTCCAATTCATCAAGGCAAGGAAATGGGGACTCTACTATTTTGTTGAGCAATGCATACCATTTTAACACAGCTGCATCACTACGCAATCAATATACAATATCATATCTTCCCCAATTTACAGAAATATTAAATTGCCAGAATAATAGAATTAGAGTTGTCAATGCTTTATTTTCAAAACTGTATTTGACGTAAAGCTAAATATAAAAATGTTCCAATTAATCACCATTTCTTGATGTTTTTATTTCTTTTTGAATTGATTAAAGTACTTTTGTGTCAAGCTATTTAATGTGTCTCAAGCAACATAACTTCCAAAAGACTCGTAAGACAAGTTCGTTTCAAATGATGACAAGGTACTCCGACTTTGATAATACATAATTGACAAAATATGTGACCATGACAACAAGTTAAAAAACTGTTATTAACGTCTTGAAAATAATGGAAAAAGTATTTGAAAATATGAATTGTGGATCGACAATGGCAAGAATTTTGTAAATAATTGTGGACGTTGATCACCAGGTTCCAGTTTCTTTGGAAAAACTATATACTGGCAAAAATGATTGTATCTCATAATGATAAAATCTTTCGCAATCTTATTTATAATATGAATTAGCTTTAATCAAAAATATACTGCAAAAGATTCAACTTGAATATGAATTTCAAGACAGGAAACTTCAAGAATAGAAAGAACTTAACTTTTTTCAAACATATTTTTAATAAATAATATTATTGAAGATTATTTAAACGTATGTATTTTATATTCTGCAATAAAACTAACAAAAAACCACAATATCACTGAGTGTTTTTTAAACCATTTACATGTGTGATATTAATTCAGTACAACACTTCAAATAATGTTGGTTCAAAAACTGTATAATTTAAAATTAACAAAATAAATAAAAAAAATTAGTACAGTGTTTGATAATTCTCAGCATAAATTATCGTATGTATCTGGTCAATTGAAAGACGTAATATTCCTCTAAATACTATATCCTTCTATTTGGTTTATTTTATCTATATTACTGAAAATATTTATATCAGAATTGAAAAATAAACAATTATTAAAGGAGTATATTAATAACGTTTGAAAATATTTACAAATTAAAAAGAAGTCTTTATGAATTAAAATTTAAAAAATTCCTAATAATCCATTTACTGAAAACTAAAACATATTTTAAAGTCTTAATTTGGCTCAGAGAGGCCGTACACCAAGAAGGAAAATTCTGATTTTGGTGATTTTTTTTGGTGGATTTTCTTATGGATCTGGCAAATTGGTTTTCATTTCGTCATAGAAGATGCGCCTATGAGAATTATGCAGAATTAGAATTTTTACAAAATCTATGACGCAAATAATGCGGATAAACATTTAATGATATTACATTTTATTAGCATATTGTGTGCATTTTTCATATTTTAATATTATCTGAATGAAAAGTCTCATACGAATTTACATTGAAAATAAAATTCATCTATTATTTAAAAATAGCCATGACAAGGTTGCTTTGATTTCTTCAGTTCAGTTGAAGTTGCAAACATTTGAAAGATAACTTGTATAAAAATAAGTAAAATTAAATCTGATACATTTCCTGATATTTTAATCCAAAAATGTTATTCATTTTCTTTATAAATATTTGTTTACAGCATGAAAAACTTCACAGTGTTCTTCCAAAATTTTATTAACTTATTCCATTTATTTCATTTAAGTGGAATTTAGTTATATTTTTTATACTTGGTCATGAATAATTCAACTACTGAATGGAATTGTAAAACATTAGATCATCCATTGCTTTCGTCCTTCTAAGATGACTTTTCATTTGTAGTCATGTCATCGCATTCATATGTCGCAAGCGAGGAAACATTGAAAACTCCAAATCCTAATCCCAACTAAAGAAGCACACTCTTCGTCTTCCTCTATTCAACAGTGGCCAAAGAAAAAAAGATATATAATGCGATACACGTTTTGAAAGATCAGAAAATAGCCGTAATTCTGAGTGTAATCTGGAAGAAACCCTGTTGACGTTAGCAAGTATTAATTTGCATTGACTTTGTACAGTTAGCAATTGAAAAATATTAATGATTATAAACCATACTGAAGTATTACTCATTATATATGGGTGAATTTCCAAAAATATTCGATAATATTCTCCAATCTTGATAGCAAAAATTATCTAAGTAAATTACTTATTAATCAGGTTCATAAATTATAGATACCTAGTAAATTTTCAAAAAAAGCTATTTTTTCTTAATAAAGGATAACGCTTTCTGCAGCTCATAATGTTTTCAAGAAAACTTCAATAAAATTTTTGAATAATAATAATTCTTACGTTTAAGAGTTGCATTAAATGTGTTTCACATTTTATTTTACAAACTTATGTGATTACATGAGTAGTTTTTATATCCAAATAATACCATTTCTTTGTCATATAAATGCCACAATTTAATGTAAAGTGCTTTCTTGAGATAAAAAAACAAGATAAATTTTAATTTGCATTTTTTAAATTTTTGGTTATTAAAGTACAAGGAGATTGGATTATTTCAACTATTGAATTATATATATTAAGCTATATCAATGAAAATAATTTGCAAAAGACAATTTGTTGTATTCGAATGTGAAACACTTGGCAGAAGTTTATATTAAGCAGCTTTAAGAGCTGAATTAGCATATTCATTGCCTTAGAGGCCTACATGATTACATATCAAATAGAAAATAATATCACATCTATTTTCAGCTTGGGAATCTAGTGTTCCAAAATTCCTTCAAACAACAGGATGACTACAAAATTTTTAATCTGATAGTCTAACCTCGAATAATGGTTGTAACTTCAGCTGTAAAAATAGAGCATTACGGAATATAGCTTCAGCTATGAGTAATATTAACAACTAACACTCTTCACAGCCAATATTTCCTGTAGCTTTTTAAACATCCGGGGTCTCATCACGGTCAATACACTGGAGTACGATGACAGCGATCTGATACAATAATGATAATAATATATATGGCAGCGAAATGATAAAAAGTACCTGAAGGAAATCAGTTGATATGTTTGGTTTTTCTTTGTTGAAAAAGAAGTTAATTATCATAATTAATGGCTCATAACAAATTGGATGTGCAAGCTGATAGGGTATTCAATCAGACCAATTATATTGGTCAGAATGTCACATATATGTTTTGGCTCCAATGAGAAAACGTGGAATGTTAGATCAACTGGCATCATATATATCTTCTTCACAAGAGTAAAAACCGTAAGCGTAAATTATGAGAAAAGTTAAACATGATCTTTATCTATACTAATTGAAAGACTTCTGTATTCCTCGCAGATCTGATGGTGACTGATTGATAATTACATATAAATTTTGCACGAGTTATGCACGAAATACTTCAGAATATATCCGCAAATCACAGTGTTCACACTCTGTGCAGAAAAAAAGACTTAGCAGAATCATTAACAACACACCCGTAGTCAATGTGAGATAAAATAAAAGGTAGGTAAACTGATGGAGATATGTGGTCTGTCCATCAATTTGCATTTAAAAGCACCTGGAAAATAATAAATAAACGCTCACACTTTATTGATAGACATAAAACATGTAGAAGAAAGGTCAACTTTCGATTGCATACTATTTTATCAAAAATTTTATCTTATTGACCACAAGTACAGAGACTAATTATTTATACATATTACTGAATCACTACTTAAGCTAATCTTCCAGGAAAAGGAACACAATTATTTTTGCTAAGATATATAGAATGGATACTTTTAGTAGTTCATGCAGTATGGATACATTTTGGAATTCATTTAGTCTATAAAAATTTGTTGGTAATGCATCAGAAATCTGAAGTTGGTTGGTTTGTTGGGTTTTCTGGTGCAAAGTTAAAAAAAGGACAAGTTGCGGCAATCTTTGATTTTTTTAATAATGTATTCTTATTTATTAATTAAAATAAAGAAAATCCGACCAACATTAAAATCAAATTAAAATATCAAAAACATGTATATAATAAATTGAAAATCCAGATTATAAAATTATAAAAATGCTCAATGAAATATATAAATTTAAAATACATAATATAAAATTTTAAAAAATGGAGAAATATTATTGCTCCTTAAAATCATGACATGAAATTAAAATATGATATATTGTATATTGTTCATCACACGTTCCACAGCATGGATTTAGTTTGTTTAGCAACAAATGTCAGTGTGTGAAACGTGTCTGTATGATACGAAGGCGTGTTAATCTAACATTAACACTTCGTATAGGTAAGACATTTAATGAGGTGATGTACGGAAATATCGCATGCAATTTATTATTGACCTGCATTATTAATGACTACTGCCAAAGTTAATAAATTAACGTTTTAAAATTTCTTCTCACATAAGACAAAGGAATGGATGGAAGAGAGGGTCCGGCTGCAGGTTTAGTACCTACATCAGCCCTCTCATTACCATCGAGATCTACATGACTTGGGATCCAGCAGAATATGATATCATACCCCTTGCTAGCAAGGGAATCTAATGCTCGTAAAATTCTAGACACAACGGGATGGCAGTCAAAAATACTCTGTTCCGCAAAGCTTCTAATACTCTCAAAATGTCAGTGTACACACAAGGATTAAGAATATCATTTGTATTCATCTGTTGAAGCGCTTTGGTAAATGGCTGTTGCCTCAGCAGAGAAAATGGAACAGGATGAATGGAGGTTGTAGCTAAGGGTTTTGTTTTCAGTAACTATAGCACAACCAACATATCCTGCAGATTTTGATCTATTTGTGAAACCTGTTGTGTATAAAGCATACTGACAGCGATATGAGGCATAAAGCCGCTGGAAAATAGTAGTTGTTATGTCTGATTTTCTATAACAAGCAAAAATAGCCAGATTATAAAAGACTACATTTTGTTCGTGTGAGAAAAGGTGTAATGCTTTATGATCGAGCACCATACAGGCGCATTAGTGCAGGTGTAGTAGCCATGGAACATAATGGATGATGAGGGCCATACATAATTTTTGAATAATAATTGAGAGACAGAGCTGCATCGGTCTCAGGTCTGAGGATAATTGAATATAAACTCTGGAAGGGTGATGTGCGGAATTCGCCCGAACATATTCTAAGCGCAGAGTGATGTATTGTATCCAGTCTGCGTATAACGGAAGACCTAGCAGATCTATACACAACACATTCATAGTCAATACGAGATAAAATTAATAATTGGAGACATGAAGTAGTGACATGCGATCAACACCCCAAGATGTATTAGAAAGCACTTCGAGGATATTAAGCAATCGCTCGCGCTTTCTGTCAAAAATTATACCCAGAAATTTGATCTCGTTGACAACAGGGACAGGTGCTTTATCTTTATACATAGTAGGATCATTATACAAGCTGATCTTGCTGCAGAAATCAATACAATTATTCTTGCTTGGAGATAGTGTATGGCCATTCTCAGCATACCATGCAGTGAGATTATTATGAGTTGTTTATAGTTGTTTCTCAATTAAACGCATGTTAGACCCCTCACGTGATATTTTCAGGTCATCATCATAAAGCATGACATATATAGTAGATGATATTTGATGAATAAAACTGTTTATGAAAAAGTTAAAAATAGTGACACTTAAAATGGAGCTTTGAGTTTCACCCTCGGCTTGAATAAAAGTATTGGAAAAATAGTTCCATTACAAACTTTAAAAAAAATGAAACGTAAAAAAATTTCGTAGGAATATCGGAAGATTACCCCGAAAGCCAAAATCATATAATGAACGGAGAATTTCATTATCGCCATGTAAGGTCATATGCTTTCTCTATGTCTAAGAAAATGGAAACGAGAGGATTTCTCCGCACAAAAGTATTGCGAATCTGTGTTTCGAAATAAGTAATATTATCATGAATGGAACTTCCTTTACGAAAGCTACTTTGATTTTTATGAAAACATTTTTTCTTTCTAGGACATATTCGAGACGGGATTTGACCATACGTTCGAGAATCTTGCATAAGCAGCTCGTCAGAGCTATTGGTGGATATTGTGAAGAAACAGAAGGATCTTTACCAGCCTTAAGGATCGTAATCACTATTGCTCTACTCCAAAGGGGTGGAAGTTTGTTTTTAGTCCAGATCCTATTGAACAATATTAATAAATTCGTTAGGGAATCTGGACTTAAAACTGGCGAAGCATTTCATATAACTGATTCTATCAAATCCTGGAATGGTATCATTGGTCTGCTTTAATGCTCTCTTCAATTTTAATATCCGAAATTCGCATTTGTACGAAAAAGCTTGTCCATGGTTGAAACGAAATGGTTCTCATTCGGTATGACTCTTAGTACTTAAGAACGAAGGACTGTAAGAGTCACTGCTTGAAACTTTAGCAAAAGTTTCAATTAGGGCATTTGCGATATTTTTAGGAGAAGAGAGTACAGCAGCTCTTGATTTTTAGATAGGAATAGAGAATTCCTGATATATTTCATTGGTTACTTTCACTTTTCTCTGTAACTGCCTACTGGATGTGGAAGAAGTTATTGATGATACGTAGCGAGACTAAGGTTTCTTCTGACTCCAACTACGAGCTCTGCCAGCAAATGCTTTTGCCCTCTTAAAAGTGATAAGATTCTCCGTTTTGCGGTATCTCCGAAATATGCCCCATAACTTTCTTTGTTTTTTATAACTCACGTAGCACTCTTTGTTCCACCAAGGTTTGCAATGCCTGTGTGTTGTATGGTAACTCTTAGGAATTGATGCATCATCTGCATTAATAATTGTTTCTGTGACTTAACATAAGGCATCATCAATATCACTGATCGTGCCCTTTAATTTTCAATAACTGCTAATTGCCTAATAAACGTCCAATCTGACCGACTGTTTATGTAAATAGGTAGACGTTATCTTACACTACTACCTCCAATCTGGGAGATGACGAGAGTGAAATGATCACTATTATGCAGATATTTTCCTACAGTTAAATTTAACAATGGCAGAAGAAATGGTGAACAAATGGTCAGATCGAGACGGTGAAATGTTCTTATGGGTACAGTAAAATATGTCTTCTAGTCGTTCTTAAGAGACTGTTGTCTGAAATAAGCTGCTCTATCTGCCGATCACGAGAATTAATAATCATCACTTCCCCACAGAGAATTATGGCCGTTAATGTCACCTAACAGCAGAAATGGTGTTGGCAGCTCATCTATTAATACATCGAGTCCCTCTTGGCAGATGAAATCATGTGGTGACAAATACAAGCTACAGATTGTCAATAAGCATGCTGCATGAATTCGTACAGCTACAGCCTGTAGTGTAGTATTTAAATGTTGGAAAGTATTCGGAAAATTTTTTGATGTTAATATACAAACACCCGATGACACTGCACCATCGTCACCACAGTCTTTTCTAATGCTTTTAAATCCACGAATGGAAAAACTATTGCTTGAATTCAGGAAAGTTTCCTGAAGTAAAACACAGGCCGTGTTCCAGGCTGAGATTACAGACTTGATTTCATCATGATGAGAACGGAAACCGTGGCAGTTCCAAGAAACAAAGTAAGTTATTGTTTAGTTTGAAAAGCTCCTTTCGTGGAAATGGAAGGCATGTCATCTGACATTTCCTCGAGTGATAGATCTTTGCTCGAGTGATAGATCTCGAGTGATAAATGTTTGCTCGAGTGATAGATCTTTTGTAGAGAAACAGCTTCAGCCTTCCGCCTTACGGGTGGATATGGAGGATCTAGAAGAACTCTCCTTTGATGATTTTAGTTTCTATGCCTTCGTCGCTTTTGACTTAGCTAAAGGAGATTTTCTTTTAATAAATTAAGTAAAAATTTATTTGGGTGTTGTTGTTGTTTGCGCGGCAATCTAACAAGGGGAAGTGAAACTGATTCGGTTTGGGTACTTATTTATCTGGTGATGTTTTTTGCTGTTACTGCATAGTTAACTCCAGATTTAGGGAAACTTGTATCAACCTGTCGCCTCACCTCAGGGTATGAACAGTTCTTAGTAATTTTAAAAGGGGTGATTTCCTCATCAAGTACCCATTGTTGACAATTTTAAGAATAGGAGGGATGGCCACCTTGACAGTTGATACATCTCTCCTTCGTTGTGCAGTTCAATTTTTCGTAGCTAACTGCTGCGCAGCGTGCGCAAGTCAGCTTGACTCTGCAAGCGTTCTGCGAATGTCCAAAACTTTGGCACTTGAAGCATCGCAACGAATTTGGGATATATGGCCCGACAGGTTAATTCAGATAAGCAGCTTTTATATATAGTGGAAGGTCTGGGGTCAGAAAGGTCAGAATGAGATGCTTAGTGTCGATGCACTTTCCATCTCTTCTGACACTTATACGTGCAATACCACAGACCTTCTTATCCTGAAGATTTTCTAGAATTTCATCCGTAGACAATTTTCCAAAACGTCTTGCGGAAATAACACCACCTGAAAAATTGAGGCTACCATGAGGCAAGACAGTTACTTCTAGGTTATCAAGCATTCACATATTGCTGATGGTTATAGATTGATTATCATTATCAGTTTCACCAGCATTCGCAGGTCACCAGATTGAATTTTTCGGATATTCTTTACTTTCCCTACCATTTCCGATTTTCCTATTTGAATTAAAAAGGGGGACACATTTTAAAATGTTCCCCACCTTCTTTTGATAATGAAAAATTTACTATTTGTATTTTGCAAGAGTTGTTCCGTGGGAGAAAAATTTATTTATATTTTTCATTTATTTTAAATTTAAAATTTCGAGACCTGACCGCACCACCCACCATTGAGTCCAACAAGGGGATGCAGACCAGCTGCACCAGTGCAAGTACATCCCAGCGATGTCTCCCACCCTTAACGAGTCATCCTGTAGTTCTACCGATCGATTGATCCATAAAGCCGATTGATGTGCTGAGGTCCACAACACACACCCCATTTACCTGAAGCAGAGGTCAAAGTAATGTGTTGGTCTCAGGGGGCCTCAATTACCAGGACTCTTATTTCCAGACACACAGGTTTCCACGCATGGCAAACATGTAGGGGATTTAATCCCCAAGAGAAGCTAATTGAAACAAAGCGGCGAGAGCTACTCAAGGGGAGCCCTCAACCTCTTACGAGGCAACCACACTGAGGGAAGAGCGGAAGAAAAAGCAGAAGAGTAGAGAAATGACGAAATTAAAGAACAGGACAGATCACTGGGGTATCTCGGGATTGTGACACCCGTGTTTACCTAAAGAAGGTAAACCGAGGCACACTTTGTACAGATACTTAAGCAAATAAAAATTTTTTAAACGAATAAATAGTTTTAAAAACATTAAAAATATGAACTCTTTAACTTTTAAGCTAACATATTAAGGATTTATTCGTATTTTATGACATTATATATATTTGCAATGAGAAAATTGAATTTAAATCTTTTGAGAAATATTTTACCTGACATTTATGTTATAATGAAACATTTTACATTAATTCACAATAAATATTGAAGGAATCACTCATTACAATTAAGAAAGGAAATACAAAGAAAATACGTACAATAGTCATTCCAACACCAGAAGCATTTTCAGTTAAAATGCTATGGTTTGAAATAAATAAAAATGTGAGCATTAAAACATCAACATTAAAAAATAAAAAAATGGAAAAACAGTTAAATGATTAATGGAAACTATTACTGAATAATCTCCAGATCATGTCAGCAAGGGAATTTTTTAATCTGAATGCACTTTATTCACGTGAAATGTTTTTGTTGATATAATATCTTCATCCGATTGCGGTTGGTTTATCCATGGTTTCAATGACTAATATGAGCTATTGATGCTTAAAAGTGACCTTTTTTCTTTTAGCTAAGTCACATGGTAGATGTCGTTTATCGATACCTTGGAAACAATAAGGAGTTCTTTTGTTCTATCTTGATCTTTTTTCTTTAATATTTCTACCTGTACTTCTGGACTATATTGATGTATTATCAACACTTGTTCTAAAACAGACAAATTTTGAATTTATGTTTGGTGTAGGATGTCACTTTTTCTTCTGCTCCCCATAGTATAGCTCTGCTCTTTGCATCTATATGAGTCATTTTCCTTCTAGGTCTATTTTTTAAATTGAAACTGAATTCCGGAATTAATTCACACCATCTTGCAATCTGAGGATTGTCTGTTTTCTTTGAATGCATGTCTGTCAATGGTTCACAATCGGCCACTATTTTGAATCTTATGCCTCAATTTATTTATTTTATGGAGAGCCAAAACAGTGACATTTAATTAGAGATAGTTGAATCATATTTCTTTCAATTTCAGTTATTTCAAATATTGTCAAGAATTAGAAATTCTTTTATTGCTCTAACTTTTTCCAATCCCGATTTTATTTTATCACCACTAACAATAAATCCTAAAAACCTAATTCCTTTTTAAGAATTTCATATTTTGAGAATCTTAAAGTTAAATTAGCGCAGATCAAAGTCAATAAAAAAGTCTTTCTTTAATCATTCAATCATATCAGCCCAATTCTTTACTAGTGTCAAGGTATCGTATAAATAACACAATAATTTCTTATTTAACAATGTTCCAATATTTAAATATGCATTAATCTCTGAAATTCTGAAGATGATTTTGCTAAAAAAATCATTTGCAGAAACTAAAATGCTTCATTTGGGGAAATAAAATCAATTTTTAACTTAGCTTTCTCTATTAATTGTATTTGAAAATAACCATGAACTAAATCTCTAATGTCGTGAAATTATGCCTTCAACAGAAATTTCTAATAAATCATCATATTTGGGTAAAGGGAGTTTATCTTTGAATGTTTGCTTATATATTTAAATTTCTGCTATCTACAAAAAGTCTATCTTCAAAAGTTTTTTTTATTTAATAATATAGTAATAGTGTTAGTGTGATTCAAAGTAAATATTTTTCTTTTAATTCGTTTTTTACTTTTAATCGTGTGGAATCTATTTCCTGTATGGTTAGATGCTTCGTTCATACATTTCACAATAAGTTAAACTAACATTTAAAAACTCTTTTTCTTTATAGATTGAACATTGATGTGTGGTTTTACCTCTTAAAATTTATCTTAAAATAATCAGTTAAGAAATAGTGCACTTGTTGATCTTGTTAACTATTGAAAAAGTGTAATTTATTAAAACAAATGTTCCAAAAATTTTTTTATTAAATTATCATTTAAAAATAAGATTTACATGGTCCTTGAGTTTGTTACAATTTTGTCGAATAGAAAGAATGTTACAGATGTTCCTGTAATTAAATTTAGAAAATATATGATTTAATTATCTCTTTGGTGTTTTGACATGTGATTAAACAGAATTAAAAAAGTATTCTCGTCTTTATTTCCTTTAGATTTTCCTTCAATTCAATTTTTGTAAGCTCTAAGTTTTTTTTCCGAGTATTTACAACATAAAATCACATAAATTGCAACACTAAGAAAGTCCGCAGGTATAACAACAAAATTTATTTTTTAGATAATATGTTGACCAAGTATCAAATGATTAATTTATAGTCATATTATATAGAATTTTGTAGATATTCTGTGAAGTGTGTTTCGTGCCAAAATCAATAGCCAGATTAGTCACCATTATTGGACAATGCATGGCACTGGTGGTCGCGCATTATCCTGTTGAAATAATGCTGTGGTCAAGCCCTGAAGATAAGGAAGGTCAAGTGGCTCCAGCATCTCGGAGATGTAGCGCTGGCTGTTTAAAATGCCATCAATGTTTACTAGAAAAGTGCGAGGGGGATATCCAATACCATCCCATATAATAATACACGGTGCCGAATCAGTGTTGTGGTGCATAACGCAGCTGTTAAGCATCATATCTCCACGGTGCCTTCAGACTTGCATGAGAACATCGTGGTAAAGCAGATAGATGCGTGACTCGTTAGTAAAGACTGTTTCATTCCATTCTGCAGTTTACATCCTTCTTTCGTCGCCCCATTGGCGGCAGAGACGTCTGTGGTCCTGTGTCAAGGGTAGACGAAGCACTGAAAGTCTTGCGGACAGACCACTTTGCTGTAAATGGCGTCGAATGGTGCGCGCAGACACTCGATGATGCGATAGATACTGAATGTGCTGTGCTATGGTTCGTGATGTGGCAGTACGATCCGTCACTGCCATGTGCACACATTGCCTGTCATCACGTGAATTGGTGCACTTAGGTCAATGCTATCGAAAACATCGGTCCGTCGTATCCTCCTGCATCCAAGTATCAAATATCCGCCTTACAATTATTTTGTTTCGTCCAATACAACAATTAATTTCCTGGAAGTTAATCCATAATGTCGGTTGGCCGCTATCCTTCCTCAGTAGAACTGCAATGGAAATTCTAAAAGTGCCTTTGCAAAAAAAAAAAAAAAAAAAAAAAAAAGAAAGAAAGAAAAGAAAATAAAATAAAAAAAAAATAAAAAAAAAGCTTTTGCAGAAGCTAAAATATTTTATTTAAGGTAATAAAGTCAGTTTTTAACCCAACTTCCTCTATTAATTGTATTTGAAAATAAGCATAAACTAAATCTCTAATGTCGCGTGAAATTATGCGTTCACCAGAAATTTCTAATAAATCATCATATTCGGGTAAAGATAGTTTATCCTTAAATGCTTACTTATATATTTAATTTTCTGCTATCTACAAAAAGTTCATCTTCACCAGTTTTGTTATTTTATAATATAGTAATAGTATAAGTTTGAATCAAAGGAAATATTTTTCTTTTAATTCATTTAATTATAATGGTATGGAATATATATCCTGTATCGTATTTTCCTTTAGATTTTCCTTCAATTAAATTTTTCATGAGCTCTAAGTTTTTTCTTCATATATTTATACACTGTTGGTCACACAAATTGCAACACTAAGAAAGACAAGAGATATAACATCAAAATTTATTTTGTAGATAACATTAGACTAAATATCATATGATTAAATTTATAGACTTCTGTGAAGTGTGTTTCCTAACAAATTCAACAGCCAGATTAACCACCATTGTTGTACAATGTGCCTTGGAAAATGCGTTTAACGTGTGGTCGCTCATTATCCTGTTGAAATAATGCTGAGGGCAAGCCCTGAAGATAAGGAAGAACAAGTGGCTCAAATACCTCGGAGAAATAGCGCTGGCTGTTTAAAGTGCCAGCAATGCGTACTAGAAAAGTGCGAGAGGAATATCCAATACCATCCCATATAATAATACCCGGTGCCGAACCAGTGTTGTGATGCATAACGCAGCTGTTTAGCATCATCTCTCCATGGTGCCTTCTGACTTGCATGTGAACATCGTGATGTAGCAGATAGATGCGTGACTCGTTAGTAAAGACTGTTTCATTCCATTTTGCAGTCTACATCCTTCTTTCATCGCCCCATTTGTGGCGGAGACATCTGTGTTGCTGAGTCAAGGCTAGACGAAGCTATGCATGCCTTGCGGGCAGACCACTCTGCTGTAAAAGGCATCGAATGGTGCAGATACTGGATGATGCGTTACTGACTGAATGTACTGTGCTATCGTTCTTGATGTAGCTGAGCGATCCATCACTGCCATGTGCATAATTTGTCTGTCATCACGTGAAGTGATGTACTTAGGTGAATGCGATCGAAATCGTCAGTCCGTCGTATAATCCTGCATCCAAGTATCAAATATCCGCCTTACAATTATTTTGTTTCGTCCAATACAGCAATCGATTTTCCTGGAAGTTAACCCACAATATCGGTTGACCGCTATCCTTTCTCACTCGAATTCGGATACTTGATCAAAAAATGATCGCTGTTTTCTACAAGATATATAATTGATCGCATATTTTTTGAAAAAAAATCCATAAGAAAAGCACAATTGACGAACACACGTCGAAATCTCCAAGCCTTAAATAGCGTTTTCAAGTGGCGCCAAAAGAGCACGTGATTTGCGTTTGTGCTGAAATTCTAATCATTTGCATATCTCACTTCCACAAATGCATGTTGTAAATTTCATAAGTTTTTTTTCCGTCAGGGTGTTGGAATTACAGTCACCAGCAGTGTAAAACGTAATGTTTAAGAAAGACTATATCTAAATCAAGTATACAAATTAAACATAGATGACAGCACAACAAAAAAATTATTTAAAAATTTTTACATTAAAAAATTTAAATAAGTAAACTTTCGATTATCAGTGAATTAATCTCCTCTTTTTTCTCACTGTCTTCATATATTGTCTCTATACATTTGCTTGTGAATGAAGTTGCAAATACAAACATTTATATTTGAACGAAAATGATTTAAATAGTTTCTTGTATAGTTGACAAAACTTTGTAAAAAATGCCTTTTCTAGTTAAAAATTCTTGTTGTTTGAAATCATTAATTTCTTATACATAATTTAAAAAACAAATCTTATCTTGTTTTTATAAGGATATCTATCTTAAAATAACAACTGTGAAGTGCAATCAAGCATTAGCAGTTAGCTGAAAAATTCCTTCTATAACAAATATCTTTTCATTATCGAACAATCACATACATTTACTAAAGTGAATGTCATACATTTCTTAATACTTCAGAGAAGAAACTCTACGTTACTTTATTCTGTGTCAATGAAAAGTCAACGGCCATATTTTCCTTAGAAATTAAAACATATATAAGTTAAAGAAAAAATAAACTATCTGTAAGAGATTAAATGTTATTGTTCAAGAAATACTGGTTGATAGATTTTTTCAGTAAGCAAAAGGATTCAGATAGTTAAATTAAAAAATTTTACTCAGAAATGAGAAAACAACCTAAGCGGACCTTTAAATTACAGAATCTGTTTCAAAATGTATTTAACCGCAATTCAACTGTAATGAGGTGAATGTTCATTCTATTATTAATCAATTCCTTGCTATATTGCTGTTTTCGGAACTGGAATTTCTCTGAATTTTAATTACAGTTTTTTAATAAAATGTTTTATTTGGATTTTTAGCTTCTTCAATATAAGTGTTTTATTGTTTCGAAAGATTATCGTTTTTACAAATAAATGCTTAATTTCATCTATTTTTTATTAAGTTGTGACAAAGATTTAAAATAATTAAATGTCGTGAAAAATACTATTATTCTTTAAACAACCCAACTTCTTTAAATATTAATAAGGCTTTAAAACGTTACTATATACTTATATATTTGGAAAATTTAAAGTTGATTTTCAACCTAAATTTTTTTCGTGTGTGAAAAAATAATTATACTATATTTTGTTAGTAACAATTTCTTAATATTTTTATGTGGTAAGTAGCATTTAAAATTGGGAATATAATTAAATTTATGGTTTAGGTCTAATAAAAGTCATTTCATTATTAAAAATTAATCCTTTTTATAAATTATTTTTTAATATATATATAATATAAACTGTTGGACTATATAAACAATTTTTCACAACAAAGTTATGTAAAATTGTACGTATTCCACATATTAATAAAACAATGTATATTTCTTGTGTTGCATTGTTTAATTTCTATATCATTTGTTGCTTCTTTAATTATATCTGTTATTGATATTTTGAAACAATGGCTTTGGTCAATAATTAGATTTTCAACACAGTGAATCTCTCATTTGGGTAAAAAATTTTGACGTTGCAGTTTGTGATATTTTACTCGAAGTAATTTTGTGATAACTGCTTTGCTATAAAAAAATCTGTTTACATTTGAGACAGTGTTTGACTTTTGGAAGTTATAAGGATTGTTTTGGTTCAGCTTATATCTAGAGATGGGAAAAATATTTAAAAGCACAAGCGATTGGATCCGTTGGAAGTGGTAGGGAAAATTTAATAATTTCTATACACTACTCGATGGTAATATATAATGCAATAAAAAACTAAAAGTTTTGTTTTTTTCTCTGATCAGAAACAAAATTTCCTCTGTTATATGTCAGCTTATATAACTTTTAATATGTTATAATTTAGGAAGTTATTATAGATATGTAACCACCCGATTTTTACTGAGAATTATTTATCCGTAGTTTTTACTCTGTGAAACAACTTGTTCAAATTAGCGGTGATATGCTTTTAAATTAAATGTTACATATTTAAGAATAATCTTATAAATTAAATTGTAATAATTAAATTTATATGTGCCATTTTGTACTCCCATATACAAATAAATTTTAATGTAAATTTTTAAGTAAATTTCAAAATGTTAAGTAAATTTTTGATATAATTAGTCATTTACTCTACTCTTCGTATGTGTAAAATAGGGTGTGTTTTTTGTTATTTCGTTTCAGTATTAAATGACTTAGAATAGATTAAAGAAACAGATAAAAAATAAACATTTTTCAGAAACTACCAAATGAATATTTTCATTTTACCAAAAGCATTCCTAAATTATTATATATCATTATTTTAATTTTAATTCAATAAATATTTTTGACTGCACATTTTTTGTAAAATATTTTATTTAAAATTCAAAATATGAATAAATTACATAAATTATTCTTATAAAAGAATTAAATATTTATTAAGGTTATTAATGCATGCAATCATTTCTTTTCTTTTAGGATCAAAGCGAACAGAAAGGTAAAAATCATTTCTAATCCTATTTATGATCCTGATTATGTAACGGTAGGGAAACGTATCATTGAAAAATTTGTTGAGGAAAACAAGCATCTAATTGCTGTAAAATGAAAGAAAGGGATCAAAAGACCAGCATCTAAAAACAATAACATCTGTTGAGTGCTGTTTCTAACTTTAAAAAAAAAAAAAAAAAAAAAAAAATCACAAGTTGGTGGATCAACAAATATTCTCGAACAGCAATGCAAAGAAGTCGAGCGAAACCAAACAGCTCCAATTCATCAAGGCAAGGAAATGGGGACTCTACTATTTTGTTGAGCAATGCATACCATTTTAACACAGCTGCATCACTACGCATTCAATATACAATACCATATTTTCCCCAATTTACAGAAATATTAAATTGCCAGAATAACAGAATTAGAGTTATCAATGCTTTATTTCCAAAACTGTATTTGACGTAAAGCTAAATATAAAAATGTTCCAATTAATAACCATTTCTTGATGTTTTTATTTCTTTTTGAATTGATTAAAGTACTTTTGAGTCAAGCTATTTAATGTGTCTCAAGCAACATAACTTCCAAAAGACTCGTAAGACAAGTTCGTTTCAAATGATGACAAGGTACTCCTACTTTTATAATACTTAATTGACAAAATATGTGACCATGACAACAAGTTAAAAAACTGTTATTAACGTCTTGAAAAAAGGGAAAAATTATTTGAAAATATGAATTGTGAATCACTTTGGCAAGAATTTTGTAAATAATTGTGAACGTTGACCACCAGGTTCCAGTTTCTTTGGAAAAACTATATCTGGCAAAAATGATTGTCTCATAATGATAAAATCTTTCGTAATTTTATTTATAATATGAATAAGCTTTAATCAAAATATGCTGCAAAAGATTCAACTTCAATATGAATTTCAAGACAAGAAGCTTCAAAATAGAAAGGACTTAACTTTTTTCAAACATATTTTTAATAAATGATATTATTGAAGATTATTTAAACATTTGTATTTTATATTCTGCAATAAAACTAACAAAAAACCTCAATATCACTGAGTGTTTTTTAAGCCATTTACATGTGTAGTATTAATTCAGTACAACACTTAATATGATATTGGTTCAAAAACTGTATAATTTAAAATTAACAAAAATAAATCAAAAGAAAAATTAGTACAGTGTTTGAAAATTCTCAGCATAATTTATCGTATTTCTGCAATTGAAAGACGTAATATTCCTCTAAATCCTATATCCTTCTATTTGCTTTATTTGATCTATATTATTGAAAATATTTATATCAGAATTGAAAAATAAACATTCATTAAAGGAGTATATTAATAATATTTTAAAATATATACAAAGTAAAAAGAAGTCTTTATGAATTAAAATTTAAAAAATTCCTAATAATCCATTTACTGAAAACTAAAACATATTTTAAAGTCTTAACTTGGCTCAGAGAGTCCGTAAACCAAGAAGAAAAATTCTGATTTTGGTATTTTTTTTGGTGGATTTTCTTATGTATCTGGAAATCTGGTTTTTATTTCGTCTTAGAAGATGCTCCTATAAGAATTATGCAGAAAATATTATTTTGTCAAACCTAGTATTTATGTCCTCGAGCAGGTCACAATACGTCATCTTTTCAAAATTTCTTCATCGCCAATTCCGTTTCTTCATCGCCAATTTATTATTCCGTTTGAATTGAATTACGTTGAATTGTTGAATTGAATATCTAATATTTATCAGTTCTTATCTTCTAATATTTGTTAGCTAAAAAAATTAATCTATCATTCAAAATATTTTAAATTACGCAAAATGACTGTTGTTTTATATCGCGTTTACGAAGGATCCATATTTTTTCTTATCTATCAAATTTTCCATTTAAGTGGAATTTAATTATATTTTTTATACTTGGTAATGAATAATTAAACTACTGAATGGAATTGTAAAACATTAGCACATCCATCGCTTTCGTCCTTCTATGATGACTTTTCATTTGTAGTCATGTCATCACATTCATATGTCGCAAGGGAGGAAACCTTGAAAACTCCAAATCCTAATCCCATCTAAAGAAGCACACCCTTCATCTTCCTCTATTCAACAGTGGCCAAGAAAAAAAAAAGATATATAGTGCGATACACGTTTTGAAAGATCAGAAAATAACCGTAATTCTGAGTGTAATCTGGTAGAAACCCTGTTGACGTTTGCAAGTATTAAGTTGCATTGACTTTGTACAGTTATCAATTGAAGAATATTAATGGTTATAAGCCATACTGAAGTAATACTCATTATATATGCATGAATTTCCAAAAATGTTGGATAATATTCTCAAATTTTGATAGCAGAAAATATCTAATTAAATTACTTATTAATCAGGTTCATAAATTATAGATACCTAGTAAATTTTCAAAAAAACCTATTTTTTCTTAATAAAAGATAACACTTTCTTGCAGCTCATAATGTTTTCAAGAAAACTTCAATAAAATTTTGAATAATAATAATTCTTACGTTTAAGAGTTGCATTAAATGTGTTTTACATTTTAGTTTACAAACTTATGCGATTACATGAGTAGTTTTTATATCCAAATAATACCATTTCTTTGTTATATAAATGTCGCAATTTAATGTAAAATGCTTTCTTGAGATAAAAGACAAGATAAATTTTAATTTGCATTTTTAAAATTTTTGGTTATTAAAGTACAAAGAGATTGGATTATTTCAATTATTGAATTATATATATTAAGCTATATCAATGAAAATAATTTGTAAAAGACAAGTTGTTGAAATCGAATGTGAAACACTTGGCAGAAGTTTATATTAAGCAGCTTTAAGAGCTGAATTAGCATATTCATTGCCTTAGAGGCCTACATGATTACATATCAAATAGAAAATAATATCACATCTATCTTCAGCTTGGGATAAAAAAATTCCTTCCAAAATTCCTTCACACAACAGGATGACTACAAAAGTTTTAATCTGATAGTCTAACCTCAAATTTTACGATTCATAATAGTATTTACAAGCTGAAGGGATACGAATAATGGTTGTAACTTCAGCTGTAAAAATAAAGCATTACGGAATATAGCTTCAGCTATGAGTAATATTAACAACTAACACTCTTCACAGCCAATATTCCTGTAGCTTTTTAAACATCCGGGGTCTCATCATGGTCAATACACTGGAGTACGATGACAGCGATCTGATACAATATAATAATATATATGACAGTGAAATGATAAAAAGTACCTGAGGGAAATCAGTTGATAAGTTTGGTTTTTCTTTGTTTAAAAAAGAGGTTAATTATCATAATTAATGGCTCATAACAAAGTGGATGTGCAAGCTGATAGGATATTCAATCAGACTAATCATATTGGTCAGAATGCCACATATTTGTTTTGGCTCCCATGAGAAAACGTGGAATGTTAGATCAACTGGCATCATATACAGGGTGATTATAAAAACATTTTGCCAACATCTGCACTTCTAGCGTCCATTATATTTAACCGATCAAGATGATATTTCAAATATAGTTCTTTTGAGATATGCGCTCGAGATTCTGTGAATGGCAACACAGTGGCCCTCGCGGTTACAGTTATAGTGACAGAAACTCGAAATTTTCGAATGGCAACGTCTACTTTTTACCATCGCAAAATGTTCAGCACATGCGAAAACCCTAAATAGCGTTGAAACGGTACCGATATGTATAAAAACGGACGTGTTCTGCAAACACAAAAAAGAGTTCTGAAAACCGGCCAATAAAACACGATCTGGGCGCACGCAATAAATTTGCATGTGACAGAGTCAAGAAACCAATCACAGAACGCCGGTCGCCAGATATTCAGCGTAGGAAACCTATAAAATTCCAAGCGGGTATGCGAAGTCGTCATTCGGGAACTCGCACATGCCGACGATATGAGTCTTCCTAGGAAAGTTCACGGAGAATTAATCAAACTCTATTACCAAAATGGGATGAACGCTGCGGAAGCCTTGCGTGTGTATCGCCGCAATCATCGACAACGACGCGGCCCATGTACTCTGCAAGCTCTGCGTGATTTAGTGCGGAAATTCGAAGATACAGGCTGCACCTGTGACAAACAGCGCTCCGGACGTCCAACTGTTTCTGAGGACGTTGTCATGGAAGTGCACCATACAGTGACTGCAGGACACACAGAAACCGCAAGAGGCATAGCGCGCGTGTTGGATATTCCGAACTCAACGGTCCGCAAGCTCTTGCGCTCGGTACTTCACATGTTTCCCTATCGGTTCCAGCGCGTCCAGATGTTGGAGCCGGGTGACCCACAACAACGTCTGGACTTCGCAAATGCATTTTTGTTACAATATGATGCGGATAACGACTGGCCACTTCGCATAATATGGACGGACGAGGCGCATTTCACCTTAAATGGCAGCATTAACACAAAGAATTGTGTGCACTGGGGAGAGACGAATCCTCATGCTGTGGCGCCAGTGCCATTATTTGACGCCAAAGTGACTGCGTGGTGCGGCATTACAGCTACAGTTGTTCTGGGCCCGTTCTTCTTTGAGGAAACGACCCCGACTGGCCCTGCAACATGTTCTGTAACGGGCCCTCGGTATGCAGCCATGCTGAAAAATTATGTCTTACCGGAGTTGCGTCGGCTGAATGCACTCAATGACATTGTTTGGATGCAAGATGGCGCACCTCCACATATAGCGAGGTCAGTTAAAAGGCTCCTGGATCAGCATTTTGGTGATCGCATCATCTCACGCTATTATCCTTTTCCGTGGCCTGCGCGATCCCCAGATCTGACGCCTATGGATTTCTGGTTTTGGGGCTATCTCAAATCCAGAGTTTATCTATGCAATCCTCAAACATTGTCGGACTTAAAGGATTCTATACGGCGTGAGATTGGAAACATCCCTCGTGCCATGTTGCTTGCAGCGACATTGTCCACCGTCTCCCGCATGCAATGCGTAATTGCCTGTGATGGCACTCATGTGGAAAATGTTTGAAGTTAATAAAGATTTTTTTCTCTATGTGTTCTCATCATTGAGCAGTGTCTTGTCTCTGTCGTATGCATTATTCCTCCGTGCGCCTTGAAGAACTGTTTGTATGTGTATAACACGTCGGTTTTCGGACATATCGGTACCGTTTTAACGCTATTTAGGGTTTTCGCATGTGCTGAACATTTTGCGATGGTTTAAAGTAGGCGTTGCCATTCGAAAATTTCGAGTTTCTGTCACTATAACTGTAACCGCGAGGGCCACTGTGTTGCCATTCACAGAATCTCGAGCGCATATCTCAAAAGAACTATATTTGAAGTATCATTTTGATCGGTTAAATAGAATGGACGCTAGAAGTGCAGATGTTGGCAAAGTTTTTTTATAATCACCCTGTATATCTTCTTCGCAAGAGTAAAAACCATAAGCGTAAATTATGAGAAAAGGTGGACATGATATTGATCTATACTAATTGAAAGACTTCTGTATTCCTCCCAGATCTAATGGTGACTGATTGATAGTTACATATAGATTTTGCACGAGTGATGCACGAAATACTTCAGAATATATCCGCAAAGCACAGTGTTCACATTCTGTGCAGAATAAAAGACTTAGCAGATCCATAAACAACACACTCGTAGTCAATGTGAGATAAAATAAAAGGTAGGTAAACTGATGGAGATACGTGGTCTATCCACCAATTTTCATTTAAAAGCATCTGGAAAATAATAAATAAACGCTGACACTTTATTGATAGACATAAAACATGTAGAAGAAAGGTCAACTTTCGATTGCATACTATTTTATCAAAAATTTTATCTTATTGACCACAAGTACAGAGACTAATTATTTATACATATTACTGAATCACTACTTAAGCTAATCTTCCAGGAAAAGGAACACAATTATTTTTGCTAAGGTATATAGAATGGATACTTTTAGTAGTTCATGCAGTATGGATACATTTTGCAATTCATTTAGTTTATAAGAATTTGTTGGTAATGCATCAGAAATCTGAAGTTGGTTGGTTTGTTGGGTTTTCTGGTGCATATTTCAAAAAAGGACTAGTTGCGGCAATCTTTGATTTTTTGAATAATGTATTATTATTTATTAATTAAAATAAAGAAAATCCGAGCAACATTAGCACATTTTTCCTCAAATCACCGAAAATAATTAGTTAATCTTAAAAATTTAGGTGTATCATAAATATTGTCAAGAATTAGAAATTCCTTTATTGCTCTAACTTTTTCCAATCCCGATTTTATTTTATCTCCATTAAAAATAAATCCTAAAATACTTATTCCTTTTTAACAAGTTCATATTTTGACAATCTTAAAGTTAAATTAGCACAGATCAAAGTAGGTAAAAAAGTTTTTCTGTAATAATTCAATAAAATCAGCCCAATTCTTAACTAGTGTCAAGGTATCGTATAAATAACACAATAATTTCTTATTTAACAATGTTCCAATATTTAAACATGCATTAATCTCTGAAATTCTGAAGATGATTTTGCTAAAAAAAAAAACATTTGCAGAAACTGAAATGCTTCATTTGGGGTAATAAAATCAGTTTTTAACTTAGCTTCCTCTATTAATTGTATTTGAGAATAAGCATGAACTAAATCTCTAATGTCGTGAAATAATGCGTTCAACAGAAATTTCTAATAAATCATCATATTTGGGTAAAGGGAATTTATCTTTAAATGTTTGCTTATATATTTCTGCTATCTACAAAAAGTCTATCTTCAAAAGTTTTTTTATTTAATAATATAGTAATAGTGTTAGTGTGATTCAAAGTAAATATTTTTCTTTTAATTCTTTTTTTACTTATAATCATGTGGAATCTATTTCCTGTATGGTTAGATGCTTCGTTCATATATATCACTATAAATTAAACCAACATTTAAAAACTCTTCTTTATAGATTGAAGATTGATGGTTCTACCTCTTAATTTATCTTAAAATAATCAGTTAAGAAATAGTGCACTTGTTGATCTTGTTAACTATTGAAAAAGTGTAATTTATTAAAACAAATGTTCAAAAAATTTTTTTTATTAAATTATCATTTAAAAATAAGATTTATATGGTCCTTTAATTTGTTACAATTTTGTCGAATAGAAAGAATCTTACAGGTGTTCCTGTAATTAAATTTGGCAAATACATGATTTAAATATCGCTTTGGTGTTTTGACATGTGATTAAACAGAATTAAAAAAGTAATCTCGTCTTTATTTCCTTTAGATTTTCTTTCAATTAAATTTTTGTAAGCTCTAAGTTTTTTTTTTTTTTTTTTTTTTTTTTTTTTTCTTTTGAATATTTACAACATAAAATCTCATAAATTGCAACACTAAGAAAGGCCGCAGATATACCCACAAAATTTATTTTGTAAATAATATGTTGACCAAGTATCAAATAATTAATTTCGCCTTCACCCGTTGAAATAATGCTGTGGTCAAGCCCTGAAGATAAGGAAGGACAAGTGGCTCCAGCATCTCGGAGATGTAGCGCTGGCTGTTTAAAATACAATCAATGTGTACTAGAAAAGTGCGAGAGGGATATCCAATACCATCCCATATAATAACACCCGGTGCCGAACCAGTGTTGTAGTGCATAACGCAACTGTTCAGCATCATCTCTCCACGGTGCCTTCAACTTGTGATGTGAACATCGAGGTAAAGCAGATAGATGCGTGACTCGTTAGTAAAGACTGTTTCATTCCATTCTGCAGTTTACATCCTTCTTTTGTCGTCCCATTGGCGGCAGAGACGTCTGTGGTCCTGCGTCAAGGGTAGACGAAGCACTGAATGTCTTGCTGACAGACCACACTGTAAATGACGTCGAATGGTGCGCGCAGACACTTGATGATGCGATAGCGACTGAATGTGCTGTGCTATCGTTTGTGATGTGGCTGAGCGATCCATGACTGCCATGTGCACAATTTGCCTGTCATCCCGTGAAATGGTGCACTTAGGTGGATGCTATCGAAATCAACATCGGTCCGTCGTATCCACCTGCATCCAAGTATCAAATATCTACATTACAGCTATTTTGTTTCGTCCAACACAACAATCGATTTCTCTGGAAGTTAACCCACAATCTCGGTTGGCCGCTATCCTTCCTCAGTGGAACTAGGATACTTGATTAAAAAATGATCACTCTTGTCTACAAGATATATAATTCATCACATTTTTTTGTAAAAACCACAAGAAAAGCACAATTGATGAATTTGAAATCATCGAAATCTCCAAGCCTTAAATAGCGCTTTGAAGTGGCGCCACAAGAGCACGTGATTTGCGTCTTAGCTGAAATTCTAATCATTTGCATATCTCACTTCCGCAAATGCATGTTGTAAATTTCATGTTATTTGCTCGTTTCCGTCAGGGTAGTGGTGACCAGCAGCGTAAAACGCAATGTTAAAGTAAGATTCTTTTAAAATAAATTGTACACATTAAACATAGATGATAGCACTACAGAAAAATTATTCAAAAACTTTTACATTAAAAAATTTCAATAAGTAAACTTTCGATTATCAGTGAATTAATCTGCTTTGCAGATCATTAACGATGTCTAAATTCCAAAAACATATCACTCGCTTATAAAAAATGTATTTCACTGCAAAAGAAAGTTTTTTTGGAAAATGAATCTTAAAAATTCTACAAATTTATAAAATTGTTTCGAAGTTTTCAAAATAGGTCGGCCTAGTGATAGACATTTTCTTCTGCAAGTCCATGATATTTTATTCGTTATTTTGCCATAGCTAGTTGGGTTTTTTTATCGTTGTACCACTTATTTTATTACTTTAATTAATTAATGTAAATTAAAAATTCCATGTGAGTTCTTAACGATGCTGTTAGTCATGACTAACTTTTGAAATAACATACGTAAAATAACGTTGTATGTATGTAAATGGATTGGTAACTTTATAATAAAAATAAAAGTAAATTTTGAATAACAAAAACAAAAGTCAGTCACTGCTTTTATTTTCAGGATTGAATCGTGGAAGATAATAATAAATACACAAGGCAATGTTAAAAAAAACACATTATTTAAATTCAAATGATTATTGGTAAGCACTATTTGATAACGGTATTTTTAACAACATTACACTTGAATAGCTTACCTGAAGTATAAAGAAAACTTTCAATTGCTTTGATGAATATAATACGACTGAAAATAGTTTTTATAATATTAATTATTTTGACCAGTGCCATCTGGCGAACGACACATGTACATGACGAACGTAAGTTCTCCATCTATATTTTTTAAAATCTCGGTTTTGTGTTTGAAAAGACACGTCTAGCTGTTAGATTGCTCCACGATGAAATGATGATCATTTATAAGCAACAGTGGGTCATCATATAGCTAATGTTTAGTGTTTGTACATGTTTTATTTTTCGCGTCTTTTTTCTTCTGTGGTTATATTAAATAAAATTGTTTGTTTTAAGTCTCTAGTAATACTACATTACTGAATAGCAAACAAAATGCATAACTATGTTTATACTTGTGTTTTCAAAATTTGTAGCTACATTTGTTTTATAGAATGAGTTATATAAAATATTTAACTGAAACAAATATTTTTGAAAATCCGATGATTTTCAAATCAAAGATCTTTTAATAACTTCCCTCAGCTTTTTTCATATTATAGAAAATTTCAGGGAAACTTCGATCAAATTTATACTATTTTTTAAAATTAAATGTATGGAGTAGTTCTTGAACAATTTCATCCCCGTTCACTAGTTTCATGCATTATCTCTATACATTTGCTTATGAATGAAATTGCAAGTGCAAACATTTATATTTGAATGAAAACGATTTAAGCAATTTCTTGTGTAGTTGATAAAATTTGTAAAAATTCCATTTTCCAGTTAAAATTTCTTGTTATTTGAAATTCTTGAGTTCTTATACATAATTGAAAATACAAATTCGATTGCATTTTTATAAGGTTATCTATCTTAAAATAACAACTGTGAATTACAATTAAGCATTACCATTTACCTGAAAAATTCCTCCTATAACAACTAACTACTATCATTTTATCATCAAACAATCACATACAATTGGCAAAGTGAATGTCATACTTATCTTAATACAAAAGAAAAGAAATCCCACGTTACATCTTTCTATGCCAATGAAAGATGTAACATGACTATATTTCTACTGCTATATTTTCCTTAGAAAAATTAAATGAATACAAGTGTAAAAAAGTAAACTATCTGTAATAGATTAACTCAAGAAATAAACTCATTTATAGATTTTTTTAGGAAGTAAAAGCATTCACGTAGCTAAGCTTAAAAAATTTTACTCAAAAAAGAAAAAACAACCTAAGCTGTCCTTCAAATTACAAAATCGGTTTCAAAATGTAGTTAACCGCAAGTCAACTGAAATGAGGAGAATGTTGATTCTAGTAATATCAATTCTTTACTACCGATGTTTTTGGAACTGAAATTTCTCTGAATTTTAATAACAGTTTTTTAATAAAATGTTTTATTTATATTTTTAACTTCTTCAATGTAAGAGTTTTATTATTTCGAAAGACTATAGTTTTTACTATGAAGTGTTCAATTTTGTCTATTTGTTATTAATTATTTTAACTACTTTAAAACATTAACAAGGCTTTGAAACGTCATCATTTACTTTTATAATTGGAAACATTTAAAGTTGATTGTTCATACTAATTTATTTTCGTGTGTGAAAAAATAATTATTCCATATTGAGTTAGTAGTAATTTTTTAATATTATTATGTGCTAAGTTGCATTTAAAATTGGAATTATCCTTAAATTTATGATTAAACGTCTGAAATTCATATCATTATTAAAAATTATCATAAATTATTTTTTAATATTTAAATAATATCTTAATTGTTGGATTATATAAGCAATTTTGCAAAACAAAGCTATGTAAAAATATATATATTCCAAATATTAATGAAACAATGTAAATTTCTTGTGTTGTATTGTTTAATTTCTATAATATTATTAGTTGCTTCTCTAATTAAATCCATTATTGATATTTTGAAACAATGGCTTTGGTCGACAATTAAATTTTCAACTCAGTAAATCTTTCATTTGAGTAAAAAATCTTGACGTCGCAGTTTGTGATATTTTACTCGATAGTAATTTTGTGATAATTGCTTTGCTTAAAAAAAGCCTGTTTACATTTGAGAAAGTGTTTGAGTTTTGGAAGTTATAAGGATTGCTTTTTGATCAGCTTATTATATCTAGAGATGAGAAAAATATTTAAAAACACCAGCGATTGGATCCGTTGGAAGTGGTAGGCAAAATTTTATAATTTCTATACACTACTGAGTAAAGATGATAATATATAATGCAATATAAAACTAAATTTCTTGTTTTTTCTCTGATCAGTAACAAAACTTCCTCTGTTATATGTCAGCTTATATAACTTTAAATATTTTATAATTTAGAAGTTATTATAAATATGTAACCATAATTTTTTCTTAAGTATTATTTATCTCCGTAGTTTTCACTCTGTGAAGCAACTTGTTCAAGATAGCGGTGTTATGTTCTTAAATTATATGTTACAAGTTGTAACATATTCTTATAAATTAAATTGTAATAATTAACTTTGTGTGCAATTTTGTACTCCAATACGCAAATAAATTTTAGGAGTGGAGTAAATTTCTCATAAAATTAGTCATTTACTCTACTCTTCGTACAGGTAAAATGGAGTGTGTTCTTTCTATTTCGTTTCAGTGCTGAAATACTTAGAATATATTAAAGAAGCTGATAGAGAATATTGCTAAAAACAATTTTTCATGAACACACAAATGTATGATTAATTGCAGTTTATCAGAAAGACATTCCTAAATTCTTATGTATCATTGTTTAAGTTATAATTCAATAAATATTTGATTGCATAATTTTTGTAAAACTTATTATCTAAAATTCAATACATGAATAAATTGCATAAAATACTCTTATAAATTCAAATATATTATACATTAAAAATATTAAATCATACGATCATTTCTTTTTTTTTTTTTAGGATCAAAGCAAACAGAAAGGTGAAAATCATTTCGAATCCTATTTATGATCCCGATTATATGACGGTAGGAAAACGTATCATTGAAAAATTTGTGGAGGAAAACAAGCATCTAATTGCTGTAAAATGAAAGAAAGGGATCGAAAGACCAGCATCTAAAAACAATAACATCTGTTGAGTGCTGTTTCTAACTTAAAAAAAAAAAAAAAAAAAAAAAAAAAAAAACCCATAAGTTGGTGGATTAACAAATATCTTCGAACAGCAACGCCAAGTAAGCGAACGAAACCAAACAACTCCAATTCATCAAGGCAAGGAAATGGGGACTCTACTATATTGTGCATTCCATTTTAACACAGCTGCACCACTACGCAATCAATATACAATATTATTTTTCCCCAATTTACAGAAATATTGAATTACAAGAATAATAGAATTAGAGATGTCAATGCTTTATTTTCAAAACTGTATTTGACGTAAAGCTAAATATAAAAATGTTCCAATTAATCTACCATTTCTTGATGTTTTTATTTCTTTTTGAATTGATTACTTTTGTGTCAAGCTACTTAAAGTGTCTCAAGCAACATAACTTCCAAAAGACTCGTAAGACAAGTTCATTTCAAATGATGACAAGGTACTCCTACTTTTATAATACTTAATTGACAAAATATGTTACCATGACAACATGCTAAAAAACTATTATTAACGTCTTGAAAATAATGGTAAAAGTATTTGAAAATATGAATTGTGTATCGAAAAAGGCAAGAATTATGTAAATAATGGTGAACGTTCATCAACAGGTACCAGTTCCCTTGAAAAAACTATAAACCGACAAAAATGGTTATATCTCATAGTGGTAAAATGTTTCGCAATCATATTTATAATATGAACTAACATTCATCAAAAATGTGCTGCAGAAGATTCAACTTCAATATGAATTTAAAGCAAGGAACAGAAGAATGAAAAGGACTTAACTTTTTTCAAACATATTTTGAATTAATAATATTAATGAAGATTATTTATGCATTTGTATTTTATATTCTGCAATAAAACTAACAAAAATCACTATAACATCTGAGTGTTTTTTGAACCATTTACAATGTAGTATTAATTCAATACAACACTTGATATGCTGTTGGTTCAAAAACTGTATAACTTATAATTAACAAAAATAAAGGAAAATAAAATTAGTACAGTGTTTGAAAATTTTCAGCATAAATTATCGTGTGTATTTGGTCATTTGAAAGACGTAATATTCTTCTAAATCCTATATCCTTATATTTGCTTTATTTTATTTATATAATTGGAAATATTTAAATAAGAATTAAAAAAGAAACAATTATTAAAGGAATATATTTATAATATTCCAAAATATTTGCAAAGTAAAAAGAAGTCTTTATAAATTGAAATTTAAAATACCTAATAATCTATTTGCTGTAAATTAAAACATATTTTAAAGTCTTGATTTGGCTCAGAGAGGACGTAAACCAAGAAGGAAAATTCTGATTTTGGTGATTTCTTTTTGGTGGATTTTCTTATGTATCTGGCAAGCTGGTTTTTATTTCGTCATAGAAAGATGCACCTATAAGAACTATGCAGAAAATATTATTTTGTCAAACCTCGTATTTATGTCCTCGAGCAGGTCACAATACGTCATCTTTTCAAAATTTTTCATTCAGAATTTGGAATTTGCCAAAAAATTCAGAATTTGGCATCCTGGATTTTACAACAGGTGTGACCTTAATTCTTAAAACCAAAATCATATGCGTATTTATAAGTCAAATGAATAATTAATTCGAAGTTTTTTAAACTAAAGTTGTATCTTTCGAGAATAAAGGTATCATGATCATCAAAATATATTCCACTATAATGAGTTTATTACTGAAAGCTCATTGAATTTCGGAAAACAAATTATCAGTTTAAGATATAAAAAAATCTTGGGGTATCGATCTTAAATTCATTTTTACAACATTAAGAGCTATTTAATTGCATTAAATAATTTTTTACCTCAAATACAGTCGAGATTTTAAACATGATTTAGTGATTAACATTTTTATTGCAAAAATTTAATCCTTAATTTGTTCTATTTAGAGTTTGAGCAAATTATATTTGATTGTTTCAATTATGTTATTTGAAAATAATTTTTAAGAAAGTTTATTAGAGATTTAGATTTATTTTTTTAAATACTATCTTTTCACAATTACTATCTCTTAATGATGCATTATTTAAAAAGTTTTAGAAATAATTTCATAGGAATCTTATAATTTTGATTATTTAGAGTTCTCACAAAATTGAATTATATCAACAAAGGCAATAAAATCGTTTACATACAATTATACATCTAAATAGAATGCTTACTTATTCTAAAATTATAAATTTTGTAAAATAATAGAATTTTTACAAAAACTCGTGAATTATAAATAATACGGATAAACATTTAATGATTTTAAATTTTATCAGCATACTGCATTTTTCATATTATAATATTATCTAAATGAAAAATCTCATAAGCATTTACATAAAAAATAAAATTAATGTGTTATCTTAAAAATTAACCATGACAAGTTTGTTTTGATTTCTTCAGTTCAGTTTAAGTTGCAAGATTTGTGAAAGATAACTTGTATAAAAATAAGAGAAAATTAATATTGATTCATTTTCTGATATATTTATTCAAAAGAGTCATTCATTTTCTTTATAAATATTTGCTTACAGCACGAAAATCATCACAATGTTCTTACGAAATTTTTTTAACATATCAATAATTCAATTATTAGTCATCGACTTTCCAACCATCAACAATGTGTTGTGTTGGAGTTGATCTGACAAATGTCAGATCTTTAAAGAGGATAAGCAATATACATATATATATATATATATATATATATATATATATATATATATATATATATATATATATATATATATATATATATATATATATATATATATATATATATATATATATATATATATATATATAATTCAATATTTTAATGTAAGTTAAAAGACATAAACAAATGCGTTATGCTCATGTATTTTTTTGTGCTATCCATACGAATGTAGAGTTACCCGCCTAAAAATGAAACTCTTGGTAACATTTGTGAGAATTTATGTGGAGTGAAATCAAAATAGAGGCATGAATCCTAACTACTAATAGAAAAACGTATGAAAATGTTATGAAACAAATATTTTTTAATCCATCTGTATTTATAAAATCAAAAGATTAATATTATTATTTTGTTTGGATTCAGTTTCTTAATCGTATGTCTGATATCTGTCAGTTCTTTATCTTAATTATAAAGAAATTAATTTATCAATCAAAATATTCACAATTAGACAAAATAACTGTTGTTTTTATCATATTTACAAGCGATCCATATTTTTTCTTATCTTTTGATTTCTCCACCTAAAACGTATTTCAACAATGGTCAAGAAGAAAGGAAGATATATAGAGCGCTACAGGTTTTAAAAGATCAGAAAATAGCTCTAATTCTAAGTGAAATCTGGCAGAAACCCTGTTGACGTTTGCAAGTATTATTAATCTGCATGGACTTTGTACAGTTATCAATTCAAGAATGTTAATGCTTATAAGCTATACTGAAGTATTACGAATTATGTATGGGTGGATTTTCTAAAATATTAGATAATATTCTCAAATCTTGATATCAAAAAAAAAAAAAAGTATCCAAGTAAACTATTTAATAATCAGAATCCTAAATTTAAGATGTGTGGTAAATTTTCAGAAAAAGTTATTTTTCCTTAATAAAAAATAACACTTTCTGCAGCTCATAATGTTTTCAAGAAAACCACAATAAAATTTTAAATGATAATAATACTTACAATTAAGAGTTAAATTAAATATATTTTATATTTTATATGCAGCTTAGAAACTAATCCAATTACATCAGGAGTTTTTATATCCAGTGAAAGTAGAATAATAAATATTATTTCTTTGTAAGTCACATAAATATTACTACATTTGAGTGGTTCCTTGAGATAAAAAATAAAACAAATTTTATTTTCTAGTTTTAAAATTCTTGTTCATAATATTTTACCGGGATTGGATTATTTGAAGTAATCAATTATATATATATATATATATATATATATATATATATATATATATATATATATATATATATATACATATATATATATATATATATATATCACACGAAAGCAAAGTGTTCACAATCTGTGCGGAATAAAAGACTTAGCAGATCCCTAAACAACACACCCGTGGTCAATGTCAGATAAAATAAAGGTAGGTAAACTGATGGAGATACGCTGGTCTGTCCATCAATTTGCGTTTAAAAGCACCTGGAAGATAACAAATAAACGCTCGCACTTTTTGGATAGACATAAAACATGCAGAAGAAAGGTCAACTTTATATTATATTGTCACGAAGATTTAAGTGAACACACCGTTGGATTTAAACAAACAAGTTTATTGAAGGAAAGTAGCGACTTGTAACCTTACAAGGTCGAGAAGTTGCCAACGACTAGTAGGTATAAGATTTTATACAGTAATAGAATATTCGAGAAACAACTAATTAACATAACAAAGAAAGGTCTAGAATGTTGGAGAACATAAGGAAACAACAATTAAAGAAACAAACAAAAAATCCATACTTTCGATACAAAAGCCGTGGCTAGTATCGAACCCACAACCTCCGGGTTAGGATCGCGTGCTTTGACCACTCGGCCACTGAGCTCGTTGGTAGGCTTCCTCTATGCGGCATTGCTCCTCTCTCAAAAAGACAGCGTCTCGCTGCTATTTGGATCTTGAGCGTGTTAAGGGTCCTTTGTAAACTTCTGCCTTCTTTTCCGGAAGAACGACACCTTGATTTCATCCGTCTTCAATGTTTGTCTGCTTCGCCGGATCATGGTACGGCTTCATACGCAAAACATGGACAACATCTTTTAGTTTCCTTTTCCGGGAAGCAGGATCAAAATCTTGCACTTCGTAGGTGACGTCGGATAAACGGCGCAGCACTTGATAGGGCCCAAAATACCTCCTTAAGAGCTTCTCGGAAAGACCGACCTTTCGGACTGGGGTATAAGCCCATACGAGGTCTCCAGGACTATAGGACACCATTCGGTGTTTGGAATCATAATGTCGACAGTCTTTATCTTGCGCTCTCAGAGTATGCGTTCTGGCCAATTGTCTCGACTCTTCTGCCCTGGAAATAGTCTTGGCTAGGTAATCGTCCGTTGCATCATCCGGCAAGAATGGGAACATTGTATCCAGCGTCGTTTCGGCTTCACGTCCATGGAGCAGGTAGAACGGCGTAAATCCTGTTGTCTCCTGCTTAGCGGTGTTGTAAGCAAACGTCGCAAATGGCAAAATTTCGTCCCAGTTTTTCTGTTCGATATCAACGTATATGGACAACTTACCAGCTAGAGTTTTGTTAAAGCGCTCCGTCAATCCATTCGTTTGGGGATGATACGCCGTCGTCATTCGATGATCGATATGGCACAATTCGACTAGTGCGGAGACAAGTCTGGACTGGAAAACGGCACCACGATCTGTAATAATGACTCTAGGAGCTCCATGTCTCAGAAGAATCTCTTCTAGCAGAAACTTGGCGACTTCTTCGGCTTCTGCAGATGGTAAGGCTCTGGTTACTGCATAGCGTGTACAGTAATCTGCGCAGACCACGATCCATTTATTTCCATGGGCAGACTTAGGGAACCTCCCAAGCAGATCTATCCCAATGCGGTGGAAAGGTGTGACAGTAGGAGGGATGGAAACCAGGCGTCCAGGTGGTGGTTGCGGAACTGATTTCCTCCGTTGGCATTCTCGACAATGCATGACGTACCGCACAACATTCCGGTACATCCCCGGCCAATAAAATCTTTTCCTGATTCTGTCGTACGTTTTCGCAAAGCCAAGATGCCCTGCGGTAGGAGCGTCGTGGAAATGTTTAAGTATGTCCGCTCGTAGATGCTTGGGAATGACAGGCAACCATGGCTTCCCGGCTGGATCAAAATTCTTTCTGCATAAGACTCCGTCAATTAACTCAAATTTCTTCTCCTCGGTAGAGGGGCCGATCTTCGGAAGGATTATTTTTGCCATGTCTGGATCTTTCTTCTGTTCGATAGCGAGGTCTATACTCGTGGTTACAGCTAAAAATTGGTCTTGCGTCTCAGTCGCTTCATCCACTGGATTTCTCGAGAGAGCGTCGGCATCATTATGCTTCCTCCCAGATTTGTATTTTACCGAAAAATCGTGTTCCTGGAGGCGAAGAGCCCACCTCGCCAGCCTGCCTGAGGGATCTTTTAGATTCATAAGCCAGCAGAGTGAATGATGATCCGTAACAACGGTAAAATGTCTTCCGAACAGGTATGGCCGGAATTTATTAATTGCCCATACGACGGCAAGGCATTCTCGTTCTGAAGTAGAATAATTCCTTTCGGCTTTTGTCAGGGTTCTAGAGGCGTATGCTATGACTCTTTCGACTTCATTCTCAATTTGAACCAGAACTGCTCCAATACCATATCCGCTGGCGTCGGTATGAATTTCTGTAAGGCATCTTTCGTCGAATATCCCCAATACTGGATCAGATGTAAGCGCCTCCTTCAGGTTTTCGAAAGCCTTTACCTCTTTAGGACCCCAATGAAATTTCGCATCGCCTTTCAACAGCAATTGCAAGGGCTCGGCGAGATAGCAAAAGCCCTTAATAAACCTTCGGAAGTACGAGCAAAGTCCAAGAAAGCTTCGTACGTCATGTACGTTCTGTGGAGTAGGAAAGTTGCTCACGGCTTTCACTTTGTCAGGATCTGGACGGACACCGTTACTGGATACGAGATGGCCTAGTATTTTCACTTCTTGGGCAGCAAAAAGGCACTTCTTGGGGTTAAGTATGAGTCCAGCTTCTTGAATGCATTCCAGAACTGTTTTTAACCGGATAAGGTGGTCTTCAAAAGTTTCTGAGAAAACTACTATGTCGTCCAGGTAACACAGGCACATAGTCCATTTGAGATGGCGTAGCAAATTATCCATCATTCTTTCGAAAGTCGCCGGTGCATTACAGAGTCCAAACGGCATGACTTTAAATTCGTATAAGCCTTCTGGGGTAATAAATGCCGTCTTTTCACGATCCGCTTCATCCACTTCTATCTGCCAGTAACCAGATCGGAGGTCCATGGAAGAAAAGAACTTGGCGCCTTTTAAACAGTCTAGAGTGTCATCAATGCGGGGTAGAGGATAAACATCCTTCCTCGTGATGCTATTCAGTTTTCGATAGTCTACGCAAAAACGCCAGCTTTTATCTTTTTTCTCACGAGTACGACGGGGGATGACCAGGGACTCTCAGATGGCTGGATAATACCTTGGTCAAGCATTTTCTCAACCTCTTCCCGAATTATGCGTCTTTCAGTCGGTGAAACTCGGTAAGCCCTTTGGTAGATTGGAGCATGATCACCAGTATTGATCCTATGTTTCACATTTGTCTTTGCGGCTGACGACTTGTTAGATTTTGTAAAGATTCCAGAAAAGGCTTGTAAGAGTTCGGCTAATTTGCGTTTTCTTTCGCTGCTCAACTCAGGGGATATCATTATGGTATAATCTATACTGGAATTCGTCGGCTCCTGCAGTGTACTTTTACTTTTTGTTGTATCATCAATCTCGCATACATGCCCGTCATTCAGGAGCTCAGCTTCGCCTATGTACATCCCTTTAGGAATGACTTGATCTTTGGCCTGCATGTTGGCAACCCAAATTTCACTTTGTCCATTATGGTATAAGGATACCATGGAGGGTACAGCAAGGTTTCTTTCAAGCAGCAAATGTCTATTGCTGTCTACGATTACGCTTATGTTTCTTCCGACATCTAGTCCTGATACGGCTATTCTCGTCAATGATCGTGGCTGAAGCTTGTAGTCCTTCGTGGCATACAGCTTCCAAGCGTCTAGCGCAGTGGTTTCTAGGTCAGTATCTTCCAACAACAGTTCATTCCGGCCACAGTCTATCACGGCTTGAGAAGCTTCCAAGAAGTCCCATCCGAGGATTACGTCGTGACTACAATGCCGTAGAACGATGAATTCAAACAGCAGCTCTCGTCCATTTATAACGACACGCAAAACGCATTTTCCCACTGGCCTAACAAAACTGCCATTAGCGACTTTCAGTATAGTGTTCTTGGCGTCAGTAAACATAACTTTCTTTAAGGATCGACGAAACTTATCGGAGATGACAGAAAATGAAGCTCCCGAATCCACTAGGGCACGGATCGGCTGATTATTTACCATGACGTCGAGGTGGTTACCTGTCATCTTTGCGGCTGATGGAGGATTTTCATTACATGCGGCCTCACCTCCCCGAAAGGTCGCTGTGCTCAGTTTTCCTCGTTTCTACGGCTTGGAGACCGACTTGATCGACGATATGGCGACGGTGATCGGAAACGACGGGTTGGTGATCGGCCTCTAACAGGACTAGGTGAAGAACGGCGTACGAGGCTTGGTCGGCGCAACTCTTCTTCAGCGTCAGCGTCGTCGAAGTTCCGTCGGCGGGCTCGATAATTGTCAAAAACGGCTTTCCTCTCACGGCAATAGCGTACGACGTGTCCAGGGCGTCCACAGTGAAAACAAACTGGTCTGTTGTCGGCCGTTCTCCAAAGGTCAGTTTTCCTTGGCTGCGGTGCTGATTTCTGGACAGGGCTACTAGGTTCCCTCGTCACAGCGGCTGCATAAGTGGGACGTCGTTGGGTGCCTGCAGACTTTGCGACAACTGGTGCCAAAACTCTTTCGACTTCGTCTTGGATGACGGTCTGTAGCGGCTGGGAATAGGAGTCCGGAAACTCGTCGGGTCGATTAACCATTCGATGAACCTCTTCTTGTACAATTCTGCGGATAAGGGACACCAAGTCTGGCTCGTCCTCCATGGCTGCTACTGGTACGACATTTGGTAGTCTTTGAAATCTTCTTGGACCAACTCTTTTCTGTTTCATGTCTTCAATGTAGTTGCACCACTTGATGAAGTCAGCCGCAGTCTTAACTTCTTTCATTAAAAGCACCTGGTAAATATCCTCAGCAACGCCTTTCATTAAGTGCGACACTTTTTCGTCGTCGGACATCGAAGGGTTGACCTCGTGACAAAGCCCTAATACACTCTGAATGTAGGACTGCGTAGCCTCTCCTGCCTTTTGAGCCCTATATTTCAGTTGCTCTTCGGCCTTCTTTGTGTACTTCTGACGATCACCAAAAAGTTCATTTAAACCTTTCTTGAATGCGTCCCAGGAGTCCAAGGCATCTTCATTATTTATGTACCACTGCTTGGCCGTACCGTCTAGGAAAAAATAGACGTTCGCAAGGCACATCATTTCATCCCATTTGTTGAACTTGGCCACCCGATCGTATTCTGTAAGCCATTTCCGGGGTCATCTCCAGGCTCTCCACGGAAGGTTGATGGGCTCCTTAGTAGCTGGTGGGTAGGAGTTACCACGACAGGCTTCGTATCTTCGGCCATTATCTGCTTCTTCCCTCGTTCTGGAACGTAGAGACCAAATTCCGGGGGCAATCCTCTTAAACGAAGACTTCTGCGAATACTTTCAGAATTATCCACGATGGTGAAATCTGTACCCGGCGCCTCCACCAAATTTGTCACGAAGATTTAAGTGAACACACCGTTGGATTTAAACAAACAAGTTTATTGAAGGAAAGTAGCGACTTGTAACCTTACAAAGTCGAGAAGTTGCCCACGACTAGTGGGTATAAGCTTTTATACAGTAATAGAATATTCGAGAAACAACTAATTAACATAACAAAGAAAGGTCTAGAATGTTGGAGAACATAAGGAAACAATAATTAAAGAAACAAACAAAAAATCCATACTTTGGATACAACAGCCGTGGCTAGTATCGAACCCGCAACCTCCGGGTTTGGATCGCGTGCTTTGACCACTCGGCCACTGAGCTCGTTGGAAAGCTTTCTCTATGCGGCAATGTTTACCAAAATTTTTATCTTATTGACCACAAGTACAGGCATGCATTATTTATACATATTACTGAATCAATACTTGAGCCAATCTTCCGCAAAAGAAACAGAATTATTCTTGCTAGGAGATACAGCATGGATATTTGGTTGGTTTACCATTGTTCCAAAGACTTAAATCAGCTGTTGTTGCCTAGAAGTGACCTTTTCTTCTTTCAGGTGAGTCACATGGTTGATGTCGTTTGGCCATACATTGGAAACAATAAGTAGTACTCGATATTTGTGTTGTTTTTTTGTAGTGCGTGTAGATAACGGAACTCTTCTCATCACCTCAATATCTCGTCATATCTATATATCTCGTCATAAACGAAATAGCTATGCATCTCTTTTATCATAATACTGCTTCATTTTTTAATGACTTTGTTCCATTTGTTTTTGAAGTTTTTTATAAAATTATAAATAGTTCTTTCCAAATCTGAGTTTCCTCATCAGCTAGCTTTCTGAAAATTCCATCTTGGAATCTTGGAGATAAATTTGAATTTCGAATGTTTTGTTTGTTGACGTGTTTACAAAATTGTTCACTTCTCTCTATTTCATACATTTTAGCGTCCTAATTTTCATGATTTTATCGCTTTGTACAATGGAGTGTACAACAAATTTCCTTTTCAGTACAATATTGTTGAAATAGACGCGAAATGAAAAAAGTTCCTCGATCTGTCATTATTTTCTTAGCTGGATCATAATCATTAAAAACGTTTTCAGAAACTTCAGCGCGTGTGACGTTGACGTATTCTTCAGTGAAATCAATTGGTCAAATCTTGCGAAATTATCTATCGTTCCTTAAAGTTCTTTGTTATCTCGATTAATCTTAGCAAGAGTTCCTAAATGATCAGCATATTTAATTGTTGCCTGCTTTATTTGGATTTATAAATCCTGTTATTTTTCTGCGGTCATTTTGTTCATTAAACATTCAAAACATCTCAAAACGTGCTAACGTACATATTCTTTAAATTTTTCTTCTCCGGTTTCGCTTATGTATTTATTAGTCTGTTTCCATTAGAAATGTAATTTCCTATAATCTGTTTTTCTTCTTTTGTTCTATCTTGGTCTTTTTATTTGAATATTTCTACTTGTACTTCTGGAGTACTTTGCTGTATTATCAACATTTGCACTAAGTCAGCTTTGTACAATGGAGTGTACAACAAATCTTTGGTGTAGAATGTCACTGTGTCTTCCGCTTTCTAAGCAATAGCTCTGCTTTTTGCATCTATATGAGTCATTTTCCTTCCAGGTCTGTCTTCTACATTAAAACTGAATTCTAGAATTAAATCACACCATCTGACAATCTGAAGATTGTTTGTTTTCATTGAATTCATGTACACACACCAATGTTTCACAATCTCCCACTATTTTGAATATTTTGCATTATAAATATTTTATTTAAATTATAGAGAACTTAAACAATGACATTTAATTAGTGATAGTTGAATCATATTTCTTTCAATTTCAGTGGTCTTTTTGTTGACACAGTAACCCAACCCCCCTTTATTGTCTGATCTCTGTTGTAGAAGCATGCATTCTAAACCATTAGAACTTTCATGGCAATGTTCTTCCGTTTTAGCATCAGGGTGATAAGGAGCTAACAAAGATTTCTCTGTAAGGCTATTTTTATGATCGAAATAACTGTTCTTGTTCCTCTTCCCATTTAAATGATTAATTTTATGCAGAAATTCTGTTATTTTAGCACATTTTTCCACAAATCACCGAAAATAACTAGTTAATCTTAAAAATCTATGATTAATCATAAATATTGTCAGGAGTTAGAAATTCTTTTATTGATGTAACTTTTCCCAATCCTGATTTTATTTTATCTCCATTAAAAATAAATCCTAAAATACTTATTTTGACAATCTTAAGTTTAATTAGCAGATCAAAGTTTTCTGGAGTACTTTTTCAATCAAAAGAATTTTTCTTTTATCATTCAATCATATCAGCCCAATTCTTAACTAGTATCATGCTATCAAATAAATAACACAATATAATTTCTTATTTAACAATTTTCTGTACTTTAACATGCAATAATCTCTGAATGTCTAAAAATGCTTTTGCCAAAAAAAAAATCATTTGCAGAAACTTACATGCTTTATCTGGGGTAGTAAAATCAATTTTTAACTTAGCTTCTTCTATTAATTGTATTTGAAAATAACCATGAACAAAATCTCTAATGTCGTGAAATTATTCATTCAATAGAAATTTCTAATAAATCATCATATTCGGGTAAAGGGAGTTTATCTTTAAATGTTGGCTTATATGTTTAATTTTCTGCCATCTATAAAAAGTCTATCTTTACCAGTTTTTATTTAATAATATAGTAATAGTATTAATGTGATTCTAAGGAAATATGTTTCTTTTAATTCATTTTATAATTATAATCGTATGGAATCTATTTCCTGTATCTTTAGAGACATATTTTGTCCATACATATGGCAATAAATTAAATCAATATTAAAAACATCTTTTTTAAAATTAAATCAACAAAATCAACATCTTTTTCCTTATATATTGAAGATTAATGGTTCTATTTCTTAATCTATATTCAAATAACTAATTAAAAATAGTCTATCTGTTGCACTTGTTGAATATTTAAAAAGTGTAACATATATTAAAACAAATATTTTAAAAAGAATTTTTTAATAAATTATCATTTCAAAATAAACATCACATGATCCTTTAATTTCTTATAATTTTATTAAATGGAAAAATTGTTATAAATATTCATATAATTAAAATTTGATAAATACATGATTTAATTATCTTTTTTGTGTTTTGACATGTGTACAGTCAAAATTAAGTGATCTCGTTTTAATTCCCTTTAGATTTTCCTTTCAATTCCATATTTCGTAAGTTCTAAGTTTTGTTCTTCGAATATTTATAATTTTTATAGATATGTGTTTTTAGTAATTATATATAAGCTCATCTATTATTATCGAATTCTTGTGTGATTTCAGTTCATTTTTACAGAAATTATATTATTTTTGGAATGGTTTTCGTTAACATCTTATTCAGAATGATAAATACAGCAATTAGCTTTCTAGAATTTTTAAATTTTTAGTTGTGTCTTTTTTTACGAAGAAAGAATCTTAAAATAGGAATAAGAAAAGAAAGTCGATACGGATGCCTTTGACTGACACATACGGTAAACAAAGCTGCTTTTAGAGTTGACATTCCAAATGATTATTTTTAAAAATATTTTCTATGGATGAAATTTAATTTGAATAACAACTGAAGTAGTGACATTTGAATCGCTTAAACTACATAAAACACCAAAAGCAACAACTGTCTTTTCAAAAAGCAAAATTATAAACATTTATCGAGATATATAAATAGAATCTTCAGATAACTATTGCCTGCCCTTTCATCTCAAGATATATTGAAAAAGAAGTAACAGGTGAGTTCTCATAACATATATTTAAAAATATTATATAAAAATATTTTCTATCTTATATTTAAGAAATTAAGGATTTTACATAATTTTACAAAGCATTTTTGATATTAATATGTAAGAAAACATCACATGAAATATTTTTTACTAATGAATGAAAAAAATTTTCTACTTAAATGCGAAATATCATTATTTACATTAATGAAATTAAAAAAAAGCGATTACATCTCATTATATAATTTTGAATCTTTGATATTATAGCTCATATAACACTTTATGTTAAAAAATCTTAAAACGTTTTAATGGGAATATATATCTTATATTTCAGCTTAAATAATACTTTACTATTAAATTAAAAAACATTATTATTGACATATTTCAATTTGCTTATGAAATGTAACATCAACATTTTCTCATTGTTTACTTTTCACTGTCGTGAGAATCATCATAATTCGAAAAATGTGATTGAATGCAAAAGGTTGACATTTTTTTCTACTATCAAGATATTCAATAAGTTACATTTCATAGTTTTCTATAGGATAGGTAAGCTAATTATTTTTATAACTTTAACAGAGAAAAAGCCACCCAGCTTGTCTAGTGGTCAGCGTGCCTGACTGTGGTTAGGGAGGTCCTGGGTTCAAGTCCCGGTTCGGACATGGATGTACTTTCTCTCTTTATCCTGTCTTTGTATGAATGGGTTGTGAATGGTTGTGCGTACCCTATAACGAGTACCTATGGCATGTGTGTACTGAGGAACCAAAGTATGGTTCAGTTGAAAAAGTAGAGCAGCGCACCCCATAATGCCAGCCTAGCTGGCCCACAACAACAGAGAAAAGAAATATTTTAAAAATACTTTGCTTTTTATTGGCACTATAATTTTCATAAAGAAAAGATAACATCTTTATATGAATATTTAATTGCTGTTTAAAAAATAAGGTGAAAAGAGAGATTAAAATTTGGTTCATCACTTTAGACGCATTATAATATTGTATTTATAATAGTTCCCTATTGTAAATTCTAGCTTAAGTATTGTTATGGTTTGAGAATATATATTTACTTGCATAATTCAAGTCTATTGTTTAAATTTTTACTAAAAACTTTAAAAACATAAATTCTCCCACAATTTAGGTGAAAATAAAAATGAAGGTTTGCTACATATTGGTAATTTTCATGGTTGTTCTAATTGCTGAAATCAACGCCGGAAAATTGCAGCAATCTAGTAAGTAATATTTTTTTCGGTTAATTAAAATTTAAATTATATTATCTTAATGGAATTCAATAGCGCAAAACAAATATCAATTTCATTAATTTCAAAACAATTCCCATTAAACCTTTTTTTAGATTCATACCGCATAGTGTTGTTGTTGTTACTTAAGACATTTTGGACAAGCCAAGCTAGCTATGCCGTTAGCTATGCGAATTTAAGTTAGTAGTGTGCGTTTTTCCTGTAAACAGAGAGCACCATTAAAGTGAAAGTACGAGTTTGCACTAAGTTTCTCCCATAGATGGCACCACCAGAGGATCCACTCCCTCAATTATGACAATGATCTGCAGGGGAGGAAATTCTCTCCAGACCATTACACACATGGTAACAACTCAACGACCGACCACAGGACTTTCGATTCCACAAATTTAACAAGCACGTATACCACATGTACACCGTGGGTCTTTGGCGGCATTGGGAATCGAAACTCACACTTTCCTATTGAAGGCCGATGCTTTAATTATTAGGCTACCACGGCCATACCGCATAGTGAATGATCTATGCTAATATCTTTTGAGATAAAGGTTACAGTCAGATATATGAAAAATCTATGAATTTTATTTCCCACGAGGACTTTTCCCAGATCATAGAATTTACGGAAATAAGGGAGTTTACGAATTGTACCAAGGAAAAAAAATGTGGAAACTCTATTACTTCCAGATATTATCATTATTGTGAATGTGCTAGGCAAGTTATATTTTTACTCTCCCATTCAGCAAAAGATATTTCACATTGCAATTTCAAATAGTTGCATTAGTTGAATCAATTAATATATTTATTCCTTATTATTTATTATTAAATACATTTATGAATGGGGAACAAAGAATAATGAAATTAAACATTTCTAGTAATTTTTAATAATCGTATTATTTAAAATGTTTCCAAAGATTTGGTGAAAATCTGTTGAAGCAGACAATTGACATTTATTTTACATAATTTAAATGAAATATTCTTGGAACAAAACTTACATTTTTGATGATATTTCGATTTTATAAGATGCTTTTAATCATAAAATCATAAATATTATTTAAAGATGAACTCAATAAAAAACTTTAATTTTGAAAATGTAATATTTTATCGGATTGATTTGATATATTTTTTGATTAACTGTTGAAAGAATAATGATTACTGAAATACTAATATTTTTATTTCTAATGTAAAATACATAAAAATCACTAATTGAGTGATATATATTAACAATTTGCTTTCAAAATCTTATTTTTATAGAATGAACTAAAAAAAAAACTTTTGATAATGAATTCTAATCAATTTATTATTAATGAAGTAATTATTTTTCAGAACTGAAAGAAATGGAACCTGAAGAATCATTGAGATATGAAAAGTAGTAAGTTTTCTTTTCTTCATTAATTTCATATTTTAAAATTAATTTGATGACTTTTCTTATATAATATTATACAAGACTTTATTACATTACACAAAAAATATTAAAATTAATGATTAAATAGTGTATTATCATTATTAATAGACTGTATCATAAATTTTAATATTTTTCTCACATTTTGAGAAAAATCTAGATAATATTTTTTTCATTTGAAATATTATAATTTCAATTGTTCTTCATAGCGTTAGTTAATTTTTTAATAATTAAAATTTTTTGAAAAAATTATATATATATATATATATATATATATATATATATATATATATATATATATATATATATATATATATATATATATATATATATATATATATATATATATATATATATATATATATATATATATATATATATATATATATATATATATATATATATATATATATATATTTCGAGCAGAACATTAGCAGGTCCTTTCTTGGCAAATATATTTGGCGGATATATCGTCTATTTAAAGCGTCTTGAATTTCGTGGTCAAGGCCTCGCTCGTAATCACACTGGCAGAGTCATTCTTATCTACGTCTTATGTCTTTTACAGATAAATTTGGGTGCGCACCCAAATAGTATGGAATGCTCTTATCTAAGCAGATATTCGAAATCTTGTTTTTATGTTATGTTGTATTGCATATTGTAGCTGGAAACCATAATAAATTTTTATTTTGGATGATGTAAACCGTTTTCTTACTTTAGAAATTTCCAATTCAATTGACTATAATACATGTTTTTTTGTATTAAATTTCATTTAACTTTAATAATTCTTCGATAGTATGCAGAGAGAAAATAAGGATAAACTATTTGATTAAAAATAGATGAATTTTATGAAAAGGAAGAAAAATTTCTTTAAAGTTATGAAAGCTTTACTTCTAAGTATTAGCTCTTACTTAGTGGATTCCAATGTTAGAATGACATTGGAGTCCTAACATTCTAATATTGGTATTCTATTACCAAATAAAGTTGATAGCTTTACATCAATTTAGTTTAATGTAATTAGATTAGTTAAAATGCCAATGTAAATACTAACATTCAAATTATTTAAATAAAAATTTTAGTTATTTCGATTTACATTTTGAAAAACACGAATTTATTATTTTAACTCTGAAATTAAAGCAAATTCGTATTATTGATTTAAAAAAATAAAATAAAAGAAATTTTTCTCTTCATATGTTAGATTTCCTTCATAATATTTTAATATTTATTTCTGATCCATCATTTTTTATTTTATTCTAGCAAAACATGTACTCCATGGGGCCTAAGTTGTGATGATCCGCGGAGCTGGTGCTGCCCATACATTCGCTGTCGATGTAATTTATGGGGAACCAATTGCTTTTGCAACTATATATCATTTTTTCCATGAGTTGATGATAATTTTGTTTATATATTGTTTCTAATTTCCTGTATTTTCTTGAATTTAGAAAATTACATAACAATTTATGAAATTATAAGTAGAAATGGATGTAACACATATATATAATAAAACATAATTTAATTAAACTTATTAATTTTAGTATTTTTTCTTTATTATAAAAACATCATAAGTTAAATTCTAATGTTTTTTAATACATTTTATTACAGTATTGAAAGTAATGCGATTGAAGTAAACATATTCCAAAGAGACATAAACGTAGTAAATACTTGTATAAGATCATTTGTTTATTACATGTAATTTAAAATTTTTTTTTTATAAAATTTGTAATATTTTTCAGATTTAACATGTTAAATAGAAAAAAATTGAGGTCAAGTTAAAATATTTCCATTGTGAATTTGTCCTTTTGAAGCGATTGCTTTTACATTATTTTATCTAAGATGAATAGCAAAAAGTACATTCTAGAGAAACAATTTAAGATGAATTTCATAATTTTTTGTGTAGAGGAAATCAAAAGTTTTCAACAACTGCTATTTATTCAGAACAACTGAAAAATATTTTGTAAGGTTTAGATTTGTTCAATTAAAAAAAATACAAATTAAAGAAAATCTTTTAAATGATAATTTATTTCAAAATCGGAAATAATACAAGTTTGAAGTGATTCAGTTAATAATATGTGCTTTAGTGACAGAAAGCAAAATTTCCGGTTCTAGACTGAAAAAAAGTAAAATTTCTATAAAGAAAGTAAAATTTCCTGTTCTAGACTGACAAAAAGTAAAATTTAAAATTTCCTGTTCTTTTTTTGCTTACTTTTTCCATTACTTTTATTGCTCTCACAGGATATAAGGATGAATCCCCCATAATTTACGTAAAACTAACTATTGAAAATTGTGATAATTTTTCCAATTTTATTAACCAATCAAAATCATTTCATTTATTGATATCAACCAACCGTAAAAATAAAATTTTCAAGTAATGAACAAATTTTTATTGTCTAGTGTATTTAATTCATTAAATAAAATGAAAATTAGAAAAAAATAAAATTATTTTAATTGCGAAACAATTTTAATGAAACTGATGAATCTATAATAATTTGCAAAATATTCTGAAATAAATTTAAGATATTTTTTTAATTATTATTTATCTTTTAAAAAATAAAACTGTCAAACTTAATGCAAAAGTTACGGAACAAAAACTTGGAAAATTTAGATGCATTCCTTTTGTTCTGACGCTGAATTAAATTTCCATCGTGAATTTATTACACACCATATTAGCAATCAAATTTTTTATTATCATCTATGATTGCACATAACATAACATTAATTTACAGGAACATCTTGTAATAGGAACACCAACATTACATTCTCAACGTGGCCGTTCTAAATCACTTTCGAATCCCGCCGAACAGCCCGCTATTCTCTTTCTTTTTTTTAAATAAAAATTCGTGTTGCTGTCTACGCAGCGCTATCTCGAGTCGTCGAAATCATTACACTTACAGCACTATTGAAAAATAAGTAATTTATATTGAAATCTAGAAGTTATCTAAGTCAAAATAAAAATATATTAATTTTTTAATTAGTATTTAATTTAAATTACAATGTTTGGTAGTAGTTTTTGAATTTTAAATTTATGTACTTTATTTTATTTTATACAGTCATATTGGGACAAGAGGTGTATTAGCTTTAAGCTTAAATCAGATCTTAAAATATTAATTCATGATAAGAATATTATTGAAATTTTTTAAAATTATTATTAACGTATTAATTATTGAAGTAATTTCTACAAATAATTATTAAGACTAAAGTTATTGATCAAGATTAATAAATTACCAATATAAGCTCTAAAGTGTTAAATTATAAGAATATAAAAATTAGGCAGATTATATGTATTAGGCACCTAAATTGCTTTTGTATTCCCTAACATAATACCACATTAACTGTGAAAATGTATGACAAATGAACTGGAACCTGTGCACTGTACAAAAAATGTGTAAATTACAATAACAATCAATTTCCAAGATGCGTGACCTCTAAGGAGTAAGTAATTAATTAAAAACCATCCTATACTATTACGAATTGTTTGTCGAGTAATTTTTTATGCTTCTTGTTAAATTACGTTTCCCTTAAATTTACAAAATTTAACTTGCAACACGTGAATGTGGCCCATTATCTATAAACAAATATTTCCAGTTTACGCGATGGTTATTAAAATCCCCAACAATGACTTCAGGCCTTGAGAAGCTGTCACGTGGGTTTCTAATTGACAGATCATGCTCGCTTGATGAAGTGCTATAGTTCTGTATATAAGCCCTGAGACACACAATTCATTTTTAAATAATTCCACAAAACTATGTCCTGTTTCCATAACTGCTAGTAAGTTTTCCAGAATACACTTCTTATGTATCAAGCATTTTAAGTATTTTATTTTGTATTATTTTCTACTAGAGGAAATACTATTTCATATTCGCCCTCATTACTCCTGTGTAAGAAAGTAATAATTTGTTTTTTTACATAAAATTTATTAATATTATAAGCATTTTTTATAAAGGTTGTCCGAATTATTTTTAAAATTTGTATGAAAACTTACTTGTAAGCATATCAACCTGAAAATACTTCAATCAAAAATTTCCAAACGTACTTTTGATTTCATTGGCAACAAGTAAATAGTTGTGGATATATAGTGATGATTTATAAATAAAAAATTTGTAGAAAGAAAAATACCAAATATTAAAGGTGACACAGAACAGCATTTTATTACAAGAACTGTTAATGCATATATTTAAAAAAACAATCAATTTCAATTTGTTGAAGCATATCTTGAAATCAATATTTTAAAAATAGTTTTCTGAAATCCTGCTTCTCAGAAATGTTACAGTGTGTATATGTGCTTCATTTCTTTTAATAGAAATTGTGGTGCAATGTATTCTACAATAGATGAAACCTCGGGCCTTTAGAAGCTGTCACGTGGGTTTCTAAAGGATAGATCATGCTCGCTTGATGAAGTGCTTTAGTTCTGTAAATAAGCTTTGTGACTCACAATTCACTTTGAAGTCATTTTTGGGTATAAAATGTAGCAGAGAGGAGGCAGTGGTACACAAACAGACATGTTTAATGATAACAGACAATTACAACATATAGTAATTATAATAAAATAATAACATTAAAGAACATTTCCAATGGTACCAAGAGAGTCAACACATCTACTCTCAAACAAGGCAGAAAGACGTCTGATCAAAATATGCACTGTTTGATCCCTAGAGGGCGCGCTTTTACTGTCTATTTAGTCTGGAGGATCTAGATCTGGTCTACTAGATCTGGAGTACTATGCAGCGAGGATAAAAGCAGAGACAAAGTGATACTTTAATATCCTAACAGTAATTCCATAAGATTATATTCTGTTTCCATAACTGCTAGTAAGTTTCTCAGAATACACTTCTTATACATCAAGAAATTACTTTTTTATATATTTTGTGGGATTTTCTTCTATAGAATATATTTCATATTCGCTTTTCTTATTCTTAGGTAAGAAAGAAGTATTTGTGCTTTACATATACTTTAGGATTATTATGCGAATTGTTTTTAAAATGTATAGGATAATTTACTTGTAAATATATCAAACTACAAATACTTCGATTAAAAATTCCGACATATGCTTTGGGTTTGAATGATTATAAAGAGATAGATATGGATATAAAGTGATAATTTTCACAAAATGAATGCAAAGAACGCAATCAAACATGAAGGTGATACAAGATATCATTTTATCAAAAGTACAGATCTTTCCTGTAAATTCTCTACACTAACTATGCATAGATGGGTGTGGATGAATTTCTTAGAAAATTAAGTAGATCTAACACAATAAAAATTTGTGCCAAATATATTGCATTGACAGGAAATGCCTGGACAATAATTGATCTCCACACCATAGCAAGACTCACCCCTCGTAGGCACCCACCGCTGAAATGAAACAAAAAACGATGAAATTGTAATAATAATATAATTTAGTTTTTATCTTTTGTTGAGAGTTCTATCAGAAATGAAAAATTTTAAATTAAACTAAAAAATTAAAATTATGTTGTTTGCTTAAAAACATTTACCGTATTCGTAATATTTTTTATTTTAAATTGTTTATTGAATTTGTCTATTAAAAATATATAGAAACAGATATATTTTTCAATAATTATAACTTATCCATAACTCTTAAATTGATAATTTTGCATAGCTTATCTATGTTTACATTAAAATCAATGAAAATAAACTTTAGTTGATATTATTCCTTCTTTTTTTCTGTTGCTTGAGTGGTTGTTTGTTGTGTCATATAAAATTTCTATCTTTCTTATTTGAAAGGATAATATAAAACTGTCTACCTAAGATCGCTTAATGCATTGAATTTTTTATTCCATGAAAACTGAATTGATTTGAAAGTTAAATCATTAGGCCATAAATTATTTTGTAATTGGTTAGGTCCCATTAATATAAAATCAGTTATTTAAAAGGATTTGCCATTAAAAATGGTGTTCACAAGTTTAGTTATTCAGTACAAAATAGCTAATATCTGTTAGGTAGCCAAATAAGTGTTATCAAAAATATTTTTTCTCAAATAAGTGTCATGAACTGTTAGGAAATAAATCTTGTGTTTCTCTTTAGTCTGAAACTTCATTATTAATGCAGTTTGAATCTTTTAAACCGGCTTCTCAGGGTTATCCTTCTTTAATCAATTGTTATTGAAGCTAATTTTTGTGAGATGATGGATTTCCTAAATATTCTTAATTCTTTGATCTTAAACTGTAGCTATATAATTCGATTTTCATGGATAAAGTTATCATACTTATTCATATTGAAAAGTCTGTGAAATAAATAATCAAGAAATAAAAATTATAGTCTAAATTTTTCTTTCTAAAATGATAATTAAAAGATTCAACTAGGGGTGATGAACATTTGAATGATGTGAATGAATATCACTGTCTTTATTTTACACAAATCATAAATTAAACATTGCATATCAGTTTTAATTATGTACACGCATTTAATTTCTAAACTCATGTACTTATGAAAAGAAAACATATGTATTTCTTTTTTATGTGTTTGTAATTTTCAAAACGTTAATATCAAATTTAAAATGTATTAGCCTCCTTTAAGACTTTGTTTCCTTTTTTCAGTTTGACAATGAAAATTTGTCATTTTGGGTTTCTAATTTTTACTTGCTCATGTTTTGAAATGACTTCATATTTAAAAATATTCTTTATGTTCACAAATGTTAAATTATTTTTTCAAAACTAATCTTAAGAAGCTATCAAACTATTACTTTTTTAAACAATATTCTATATTTCTTCTTATTCGAAGTTATAAGTCGATGTTTTAATAAAAAGGCTTACCCTCAGTATTGTGTTTAATGTTAAATTCACTGAATATGTGAATCATAAACGTGAATGAAGTCAACCATGTGAATAATGGTCGACTTTACCATTATCTGATACCTTTAATACTTAGACATAAGAAAGTAAGAACTTGTGTAAAAATTATAGATAATTTCATAATAAATTAATTTCAATGATTACATAAATTTTCACGACATAATCAAAACAACTCTTAATAGTATATGAATAATTTTTTTAATTGGATCAATTTAATAATGAATCTTATTTTGAAAAGCATCTTTTTGTAAATAATAAAAAAATTCTTTAATATATTTCTTTGAGCACATGTGAAAAGAGTAAAAAACAAATCAAATATATTTTGTAAAGTTTTCTCATCAGAAAATTACATTGGAAAATGTATATTAAGTGAAATATATTGTATTCGTGTGAACTCACAAAAGAAAAGAAATCTTACTCTATTTCATCAAATTTTATTCCATTGATTTTTGGAAAAATTCTATCTCGGCAATTCTTCCGAGTCATCACTCCTGAAAGGATCTGACTCTTTCAATCCTGAAACATTATTTTTACAAATATTGTAAACTAATTGAAATTTTAAATTAAAATGATATATTAAGTTCAAATATAAAAAAGACAAATAAAAATCCTTAAATAATTAAATATAATTTAAGAAATTGTGTTTTAGTTATAAAAAAATTTAAAAAATTAAAGATTTATAAAATATATTTCAAAAATTAATATAATGTATTACTATAATATAATTTTTTTTCAGTACGGAAGATGATTCATTTGGAAAAATTCATTAAGTGTACAGAGGAAAAATATTAAGAAATAAAAAGATAATATTTTTTCATATTCAAATATATATATACTTGCATCGAATCAACTTCATATTTTATTTAATATTTCGATATAAGTTTCTTTATTTTTTTTGGAAATGTATATAATGATAACAATTTACGAATGCACATTTGTAGTTGCTGCATTTTTATGAAATGTTATAGAAATTGTAATAAAAATATATAGTTCTTAAATGAAAAAATACAGAAAATAATATAGTAAGGTATGGCTTTATTTCACTCTACCATTGGCAACATTTAACTTAGTTTCACGTTATTTAACTTGAGTTTTCGTAACAGATTCAAAATTAAATTTATGATTTTCACTGAATTGAGAATATAGGATTATTTAGTATTACCTGTTTTTGTTCACATATACATCATAAGTTGAAAACTTTCACAAAAGTTCTGTGGGCGTTTAGTGATTATTGAAGATAGATGTAATTTTCTATTTCATTACAAAATTTTTAAAAAATACTCAATTTTTTCTAAAAATTTCCATAATTCCAATAAAATATGAAATAATAAATTATTTACTTACCAGGGAATAAAAATTTGCGTGCGTCGATATCCATTGTTAGAAGCCCTGCAAAAATTAGTAGAATGTAGCACGTCTTCATTTTAGCTTCATATCTAAAGATACAAAAATTCCTACTTTCATCTCGTGTTATAAAGATTTGTGCTTAACTAATAAAATAATTCTACAAGACACGAAAATACATTGCTCTATGTAATATGAGAGACAATAATCAAAATAAAATACACATTTATAGAAAATAAATCTATAACGATCATGACAGAATCGAGAAAGAACCTCAATTTACTCTATCTAAATCAGCAATTTCCTACTAACCTAAATTGGTTCTTAGCATTTAAGTGATATTTCTCCGTTATTTATTGTATAGAATCCATCACGGGTATATTAAGGACCAAGAATATCATACTAATTTAACATTTCTATATTAAGTAAGCTATCATTAAATATTAAATTTCTATATTAAATAAGCTACACTTTTCAGATTTTCAAACAAAGAAAAAATAACGAAAACTGCACTGAAAAAAGTTTAAATTGGACGAAAAATTATCTGTTGAAACTTTAGCTATGGGTAACAATTACTGATGAATATTTGTATTTTTGTATTGTGGAAGAATAATTTGGATGCCTACTAACGTATTTACTGTCCTCACAATTTGATTAATTTTCATTTTCTAGTTGGGGAAGGTGTTTGCCGAGTTACTCTTAACCAACCATTCCAAATTTATTTTATAGAAGATTTTTCTATATAATGATAATGTTCGCTCAGCTATTTATGAAATCAATGAAGAATTGCCAACCCAGTAATTGTAAGAGTGGAAATAATATCCATATCAACCAAAATAGTAGAAATGTTTTAAGTGATGAGTGGACATCAATTTGAAAGAGAATTTGAGTATTCTGCAAGCATAAATAATGAATTATAGTTATACATTTGAATATATTCGAAGACATACCTGATATCTCTTCTTTCTACAGGTTTGGATCAGAGAGTATGCAAGTTTTTGTGGAGGATCACTTTTATAGATCGTGAAAGATATCTCTTTTTTGGTTAAGTAAATGACACGACAATTGGAATTTGTTTTTATTTAAACTTAACGATTCAGTTGTCACTCATAAATTTTTTTTAGAAAAATGAAATGTCTTCATAATATTCACTTAAAATATTGAATGCAAAAATATGTGTTTTTTTCATATTTGTGGACTGCATCTGAACTATATTTATGTAAGCATTTGAATTGTTATGTCTTACGAAATTACTGAAAGTGTTTGCGAGAGGGTTCTGTTGGAGGATAAGCCTTTTATTAGCATTTTGAGTAAAAATTATTGTCTTCGACTTGGTAATATTCCATTTTGAATAGGGGATTTCTATAGAAAAATAGCATGAAATCTTATATTATTTATGTATTTCTTATGTGTTGAGGAAATTTGCATAGAAAAAGCTAAAATAAACTTTTGTTTATTTTATTAAGTATTGTTGTGTCACAGATTTTCAATTATTTCTACCGTAATGATTAGTATGACAGCATTGCCACTTTTAAAATAATGAACGAAAAATTGAAATTTATACAAACAGTACAATTTAAACTTTCACTGAAGATAATATTAATACAAAAATGTTTTCCCTGAAATTAACCTTTAAATAAAGCATGATTGTTATGATATGTACTATTTTGGAAAGTCAAATTTATTGAGTTAATCAGAAATTCTCATTGATATTTAATTTTCTTTTCTCTTAATAAAATTTCTTTTATTTATTTTTACCCGTAATCTTGTACCCTGATATCAAATCTTCGCTTACCAGTAATCAATTACATTACAAAATAACTTGTTTATTTTAATGTATTATAACATTGATTGTATTGTATAACTGATAGTGAGGACAATCCTCTATTTTTTTTTAAAAAAAAGAAACAAACAAATATTACGGATAAGTAATAGATTCAGACTATATTGTAAAATTTCTGTCATCCAGAGATGTATTTCAAGTTTCATTTACCCTATTTTAAAGTTTATTGAAAAGTTCAATAAAAGTGCACAGTACAAAAAGTAAAAATTTATTTATTGATAATTATGAATCCTATTTCTTGTATTTTTTGGTACAAATGAAAATTACAACTGTGCCGTTTATGATATTTTGAAGGTAATACTTGATCAATAAAATAAGCAGTCATACTGATTTAAGTTTAGTAGTTTTTCACTCAACGGTCATTATTTTGCACACGAGGTCTAATTAGACTAGGATTTACAGTTTAAAGTCAATTTGAACCACAACAACACACAAGGAAGGGTATTTCAAACCACAAACTGTTGAACCGAAGACAAGAGTGCTTACCATTCAATTTCCAGTTATACCCATCATACTAGGAGCGAACAAAAAAAACGAAATACATATTTATTTGAGACTTGTTTTTATCCAATGAAGAAATTTTTTTTCAATAACAGACCTAAGTTATAGTATTGCTGTAGTTTGAATATTTTCATTTTCACTAAAAACTATACAACGTTTGAATAAGAATGAATTTATTCACAAAAATTATTTGGCAAAATAATGATGGGAGAGAAAATCTGTCAAGCATTTTTAATGAAATTATTCATTTTGATTAACTTTGTTGTATTGAAGGGCACTAGCTTAATGTACAATTTCTTGCAAACGTTTTTCCTCTAGGAGTTTACTTTCTTTAAGTAAACATGGCTGTCACAATATTTGGTTACCTTAGTGTTTGGGTTTTTTTTTTTGTCTTTCTTTTTTTACTCTTCCTCTTGATTTTTTTCCTCTTTCTTCTTCCTCGTTGTGGTTGCCTCGTGACATGTTGAAGGATTTCCTTAATACGTTATCCCCGCTCTGTTACTTTAAGCTTCTCCTGGCAACCAAATCACTCACGTGTTTGTCACTTTCCTTAGAAACACGTGTTCTGGTATTTGAGGCTGCCACAAAAACCAACACATTACATTGGCCTTTGCTTCAGTTAAAAAGGAGTTGCACTGTGGTCCTCAACACATCACTCGGCTTCATGGATCAAGCGATTGGTACATCTATTGAATAACTCGTTAAAGATGAGGACATCTCAGAGATGTATTTTGAGTGTATAGGACCTGGCTAGCACTTGCGCAGCTGGTCTGTATTCCCTAATTGGTCTCTTTTATGGATACTTCCTTAAGCTCTCAAATTGCCGCGAATCATTCGGAAACTTAAAATTTTTATATTCGGAGCAGCATTTACAATAAAACATTCGCATCAAACTGCATCATTTTTTGCAATTTATTGCGAATATTTTTGTTATCTTTAGAAAATAGGGAACATTTTATAAAGTATCCCCATTTTTTCATTCGGAGAGCAATATTTAAAATCCATAAGAAAATAAGGCCCTTTTGTAAACTGCGATTAGGTGATTGTGATGAATGTCCTGCCATATGGCAAATTCAACTTTTCATTTGGTGTGATCTCAGCAAAGACTTTACTATTTACGCTTGTGGATGAAATCCTTAAAAATCTGAAGGATTAAAGCATCTGTAGGGTTAAGCGCAATAACAGATACATTATTTCATGAAAAAATATTCTCCATTATTAAAAATTACTGTTTGTATCTAAACGCATGCATATTTGAAGCTTATCTTTTTTCTTTTTTAATTATATAATACTGACTTGATTTTTCTTTCCAAAATATGCATGTTTAATTACAAATTATTAAAGACAACAAGCAAATATAAATTTTTTAAATTACTAAAAATATGTTCATTACATAAAATTTCATGTTGTACCTCACAAAAGGAATGAAAAAGCTAAGACCTTTTATAAAGATTATACTTAAAATTAATTTATGAAATATTATGATAAAGTATTTTATTTCATTGGGGTAAAATAATTAAATCTGGTGTATTATAAAATATGATATTAATAAATTCAATGATATATATATATGATATATATATATATATATATATATATATATATATATATATATATATATATATATATATATATATATATATATATATATATATATATATATATATATATATATATATATATATATATATATATATATATATATTCTAATGAAACATTTTTTGAAAGCATAATTTTATAATAAGTGCGTGCTTATAGTTAATATAAACAATTTATCTTATTTTCAGATAAAAACTTTTAGAACTTCCCATTTTAAACACATTTAGGAAGCAAAAGTCAGGATTTTCGTTGTAGATATATTAAGCTAAAATTTATTTAATATAACTTAAAATTTATTTATGTTTGCAATACACACATATATGTAGAGCTATACTTTTGAAATTTTAAACTTTTAAAAATAAGTTTAATTTTTAAATACACCATTATTGTATTTATTCTAATTACCTATATTATAATTCTACATTTATAATTGTAATCTATCGATAACTTTTATTTAAAAAGATATTGGTGAATGGAAATATGAAAATGGTTTCTGATTAGAGTTTCTCACATAAATTAATTCGCTCTGGCCATTTAGCATACTGAAAAGGCCTTCGACAGGGAGATTCCCTGTCCTGTCTATTGTTTAACATTGCTTTGGAGAAGGCTATCAGAGACTCTGGTATAAAGACCAGTGGTACTATCCTACATAGAACAATTCAACTTCTTGCCTTTGCCGATGACATTGATATCATAGGAAGATCAAAGAGATCTATCATTGAGGCTTTTGTAGCGCTTGAGAATGCGCAAAGGAAATGGGACTTATTATTAATGCACACAAAACAAAATTTCTGATTGCAACAAATAAAACTTTTGACCCAACACCTTTGAGGATAGGTGATTATATTTTTGATTCGGTAAAACAGTTTAGTTACTTAGGAACTTTGATCTCAAGTAACAATGGTTTAAAAATCGAACTTAATAATAGAATCTTTCTTGCTAATAGATGTTTTATGGCCTCAGAAGCCAATTCAAATCTCGGTTAATTTCTATAAATACAAAATTGAACCTATATAAAACCCTAATCAGGCCAATTGTTCTGTATGGTAGTGAATGCGGGACCCTCATTAAGACAGAGGAGGAAAAGCTATTGATCTTTGAAAGAAATATTTTGAGAAAGATTTTTGGACCCATCCAAGTGAATAATGAGTGGAGGATTTTATTCAATCATGAAATCAATAGAAAATATAGCAAATACGATGGGACCGATATTGTAAGAACTATAAAGGCATTACGAATAAGGTGGTTGGGCCACCTGTACAGATGCACCGATGCTTTTCACACCAAAAAAGTGACATTCTCAAAAATCGAAGGGATTCGTCGTAGAGGACGTCCACTCACGCTGTGGCTGGACGATGTTGAAAAAGACATCAAAATAATGGGAGTCAACCGATGGAGGGCTGTTGCGGCTAATAGAGTCAGCTGGAAGAAGATCAGCGAGTCAGCCTTGGCCTGCAATAGGTTGTTGAGCTTGTGAAGAAGAAGAAGAAGGCCATTTAGCAATCTGCTATTTATTTTCCTTTATGCCCGGGTAAAATACTTATATGGTAAAATATCACAAGCGAGACTTGATAAATACATACTACACTTAATGAGCAAAAAATATCACTTTTGAATATTTTCTTATTATGCTATATAAGATATAGAGATTTTCTTATATAAGATATTGCTCGTTGCATAAATGCCTTATATTTTTCCTATGGAAAAAACTCATAAATGTTTACATAGCTCCAAATGAGACAAATCTACGATTTAATAATCACTTTGGTGTATTGACAAATGATTAGCCAAAATAATATTATCTCGCTTTAGCACAGACACTGTATAATGCAGGATGCCAAATTCTGAATTTTTTGGCGATAAAGAAACGTTGCCAAGATGACGTATTGTGACATTCACAATGATGTAAATATTGTGGTTGGCAAAATAGAATATTCTGCATAATTTTTATAGGTCTCCATATCTATGTGACGTAATAAAAGTTAGGTTACCACAATCATAAGAAAATCCTCCAAAAAATAATCTAACTCAGAACTTGAATATCCTGGATTATAAGCCATCTATGTCCTCGCTTTTGTTTTTTTATGGATTTTCCTTTTAAATTCAACGTCTAGAAAGCGTTTGGAAGCTCTAATTTTTGCTGTTTCAATATTTAATGAATACCACATGACTTTCCTACAAAGTTGTACATAACTGAAAACATAAAAATCATTACTTAAAAATGACCCCCTTCCCGTTATTTTGAAATCAAAAGTGTAATTTAAGTTTTTGTTATGCTCCAAGTTCAAAGTGATTTTTTTCTCTTAAGGGTTATTTTTGCGAAAAGAACTTACTAGTAACTAGGTGCATCTTTTAATCTATTTATGGTGTTTTTAGTCCAATTTCTACAAAAAAATATATTTTTCTGAATTGTTTTTAGTAACAAATCTTATTCAGAGTGATAATAGCTATCGTGGATTAATAGCTTTATAACAATTAATAGCTTTCTTGGATTTTTCAATTGCTTGATCGGCGTTTTTTATAAAAAAATCTTAAAGCAGAAATGAGAGATGAAAGTTTGTACAGATGCCATTGATTGACACATATAGCAAACAAATCTGCTTTTATAGTTGATATTCCAAATGGTTATTAATAAAAATATTTCCTGTGGATAAAATTTACTTTGAATAACAACTGAACTGGTGACATTTGAATCGTGTACACTAAGCAAAACAACAAGTGCAACAACTATCTTGTCAAAAATGAAAATTATAAAGATAAACATTTAGTGAGACATATATAAATAAAATCTTTTAAAATCGAAATTCATACTCTTTCTACCTCAAGGCACATTGAGAAAGAAGTAGCTGGTGAGTACTGGTATATATTTAAAAGTAAAAAAAATATCACGGAAAACTTCAAATTTAAATTAAAGAGATTAATCATTTTACATAATTTTACTTCGCGTTCGTAAAATATAATGGAAAATGTCACATCATGATGCGCAAGTAACTTTAAACACTTTTAACAATATCTTTCTGGTTCGGTGATTGTTAACGACTCAGTTAAAATCAATTTTACTGTCATATTTTAGTTGAAGATTTACGTGCAGCATTCAGTATTTTCTACATTATAGACTTTGCACTGACTCGATAATTTTGCAGAAATAAATAAATTCGAAAAATGTGATATCATAAATTGGCAAGGAACATCTGTATCAAAGTTAAATTTATAAAGGCAGTTGGTGTAAGGACAAAGGAACTTTTCAAAAGATAGACATCGTTTTCTGGTATCAAGCTCTACACAGCTACGGCAGATTCATCTCAGTTATACATTTTTTATTCAGTAAATATAAATTAATCAAATGAATTTAGAAATTCGTCAACACAGCGAAAACATTTTTTAGCCATTAATGACACGATATTTTTCATAACTAACAAAAGATTCATTATATGAAACTTTAATATATAAGGAGAAATATAACTATGGTTTAGAAATTTATTTTATCTTAGAGTAAATTATATTTTTAAAAGATCCGCGTAGATATATTCTCTCTCTCTAGCTTAACTATTGTAATTATTAGAGAATTCATATTTATTTCTATAATTAGTTCACTGATTAATTTTAAATATTTACTAAATAGACTAAAAATAGAAATTCTTTTATTCTACTATTTAGGTAAAAGTAAAAATGAAGATTTTCTGTACTATGTTAATTTTCATGATTATTCTAATTGCGGAAATCAACGCCGAAAAAATGGAATTATCTAGTAAGTAATCATATTTTTTGTTAATTAAAATGTTAATTGTGATGCCTCAATATAAAATTCAATAAAGTAAGCAAAGTTCAATCTCATTGTGTTTTAAAACAATTTCATTAACAATTTGTAAATTAATACCATATACTGAATAGTCTACAGTAATATCTCTTAAAAACATGCTGTCAAATATGTGGATAATCTATGAGTTTTAGCTTCCAGGAGCAATTTTTCCAGATCATAAAATATATAGAAATAGAGAAATATAGGAATGTACCAAAAGAAAAAAAAGCAGAAACTATATTTCTTCCTGAAATTATAATTAATAATTTTTACGATGCTTGTTGTCAGATAGGTTGATGCTCATTGACAGTTTGGCATAGTTGCCGTATAACCCTTTATGGTTCAGTGTTCCAGGTGATGGGAACATCAAATATTAATTTGTTACCAAATCGTTGCATTTTATGATAAAAAGATGAAATTTAACTTAAAATGTTCTTTTAATTCTCTTTTTCGATAATAGATGGCAGCACTACATAAGACGATCAATAATTTTCAATTATAGCAGATTATTTAAATACCTTTATTTTGAAGGAATATTTCCAAATTTTTTTTTCCTTATACAAAAATAATTTTTTGAAAAGAAATTTCTATGTTATTTTGTGGTCTGTACTTTGAACTATTGATTCTATATTACTTTAAATTTTTTACGCATAAAGTATACGCAGAATTATCTGATAAAACAAAGTGTTCAATCACCTGGAACACTGCGCCGCAACGGCACTTTTCCCTTACGCGATTAGCCTTGAACTCAATGCTGAGGGGAACAGCTGTGTTTATTTTTTAGTTTTTCTCTTTTTTGGGGTGGAATAAGCTAATGTTGAGGAATGATTACTTATACGGATAATATTTCTACATCCTTATTGACCTCTTGAATCTGGAAGCTTCAGTGTGGTATAGGATTATATCAGTTAGTTCGAATCCTCTCTAGTTAGGGAAGCATTATTTTTATGCTCTTGATTTTTCTATTCGCTGCTATTCGTTTTATAATATTGCGTACATATATTTTTGGAATTTATATATTTTGAGTTTACTTTTTGCAAATGTAATTTAAATTTCTAATTAATTTTTTTTAATTTGTTAATTGCAAATAAATGGCACGTAGAGGTCTTAGTCCTTCTGAAGCAATAAAAATGCCTCAAAAATTGCCCTCTAATAGTCAATCAGAACATATGGATAGTGATACAGAGAAATATGTTCCTAAACCACTTGATCAGTCTCAGTTTGATAATGTTGTGTCGGATGCCAGTGAAAATGATGGCGATGCTGCCCCAAAACCTTACTTGGATAGCTAAAAAAATTTACAGAAATCTTTATTTTATTTACTTTTTATGGTGTAGAGTAGCAGGTCTTCTCGTGAGGCACCCTGGACCACGCTAAATCTGCTACGCAGGTGTAATGCATTGTTTTGTATCACGAATGCATGAATTGTTTTTTCATTCATATGCAAAAACATTTACGCGTATATGGGCTTCATTGCAATGCTTGCTTTTTACGACCTTTGCGGCGCAGTGTTCCATGTGATGGAACACCCACAAAATTGAAATGGTTCATGCAATCTTTACAAAATTTTTCACTGTATTATGCCTAAATAACTGTATATATGCCTAAATAGCCTAAATTTCACTGTATATATGCCTAAATAGACAACCTACAAATTTTTTTGTTAATATTTCAACTTTAAATGGTAGTGCGCCTGAAACGGATTAATTCAGTATGCTACATTCTGAGTTTGGTGATTTTTTGGCGGATTTCTTATGTAGCTGGTAATCTGGTTTTTATTACGTCAGAGATGGAGACTTATAAAAATTATGCAGAAAATTCTATTTCGGCAAACCTTGTATTTACGTCATAACGTACGTCACAATATCTTGGCAACATTAATTCATCGCCAAAAAGTTTCAGAATTTAAAATCCTGGATAATACGGCATCTATAACGATAGTTTCCTGGAAGACTTTTCCTGATCATAGTCTATACTCAAATAGGCGAATGTATCAACGGAGGAAACCGGGAATTTTATCAGAACCCTAGTCAAAGATGAAAGTGCGGAAAATTCTTGCATGAAAATGTTACCATTTCATTAAAAATATTCTGACCACTTTATGAATCCACTATAAATCACGCACTAAATTTTAGCTCTCTCTTAAGCATTTAAGTTTGAAATTATAGCAAGAAAATACTTGACATTGAGGTTTAGATTTGGATTGACAGTGAAAATATTTTAAGTTCAAATAAGACATTTTAAAAATAGCTGTATGAAATGTAGCAATGTATCTTTGTTCTTTTGTTAAGAAAAAATGTTTTACATTACAATTCTGTTATGGCTGTTTTATTAATACGTATTTCATTATGATTAAATTTATTCATCAATAGAGAGCAGAGAACGTTGGAATTTATCATTATTGGAATTTTTTTAAATCGTATAATTTCAAATGCTTCTCGTAAAATCTGCTGAAACATAAAATTAGCTCATTTTGAACATATATTTAAAGGAAATTTTTTTGGAACAAAACTGGCTTGAAACTTTAGACTTTCTAAGATGCTTTTCCCAAAATATAAGCATTAAAAAAAATCAGTCTTGAATTTTAAAAATAAAATATTTTTATCAGATGGATTTAACCACTTGGAGGTGGAATGTGACTGAAATAGCCATAGTTTTATTCCTTCTGTGAAATATATAACAATCACTAAAGTTGTTTTCAGTTTACTTTGAAACTCTTATTTTTGTTCAAATTTCAATCAAATCAATTTCTTATGATAAGTTCAAGTCAGTTTATAATAAATGGATGAATTATATTTCAGAATTATCAAAAGATGTATTCTCCAAAGAAATTGAACCAGAAGAATCAAGAGAAGTGAGAAAATAGTAGGTTTTTTCTCTCCTTTATCAAAATCAGTAATTTGACATTTTATTTCGTATTTTAAATTTAATTTAATGACTTTTCCTTTCGAAAATTATAGAAGATTGTATATTTTCGATAATTATGTATTATTATTGTTAATACTTTCTTTACTATAACTTTTAATATCTTTCTCACTCCATGAAATAGCATAAAATATCTAAATTTTTTGTTTCATTTAATATTTTCAATAACTCTCCATATCAGTTTTAAACATAATTGAATATTTGTCGCGCAGACATTTCTACAACGTGTGTGTGTGTTTTTTTATTTATATTTATATTTTCACATAATATTTATTAATTTTTTATCAATATTACATTTTATTTTTAGATGAAGGTACTTATGACAGGTATTTTGTGTGCATGGTTCTTCAGTGTATCTGCTTATCATTCTCAACATATTTCAACGTGATCTGTAGTATTGTAATGAGAAACGTATAGTCAAATCTATTTTTATTATTTTCTTGTTTTATCTACATTTTAGTAATTTCCTATTTTTTGCCTTTTGACACTTTTCTCAAATGCAATTTATAGCATGTTATGCAAATACTTTAAATCTCTGAGAGTCACAATCTCGGCTACTGACAGCTTTTTCTATATTTTCAGCTGAATTTAATATTATTTTAATAATTTTTTACTTATTTCTGAATTGCAGCTTTATTTATATAAATATATGGCTAAAGAGAAGTTATGGTAGTTATCTATGGTTAATTATAATAGTAAGCATTTTTTTTTGCTGAAGCATCAATTTACTTCTTCAATGAAAGAAGAGAGTATTTCACTTAAACATATAGAATTTTAGCGTGAATAATCATTGCCTCTTATGAAAGGTTTTTTAGACAACATAACTTATACAATGCAGCAGAAGTATTATGATACAAGTTTGGTGGCCGTGAACCAACAAGAGGCAAACAATATAGAAATTTGGAAGTGGACACAGAAAAGTAAAGTCAATGCGGAATGATAAACATTGGCCCACGTGAAATTGAGAGATGATGTAACATCACCTGGAAAGTAATCAACATGTTAATGAATGCTATAGGCGTATAGCAATGGATGATTTGATAATCCATCTGATCTACATTATAGTTGACTCCGTGGTAGAATATCTATGTACAAGATACCAGTTACGTAAAACTGTAGACACGTATTCTTGTATTAGCCTAATGAGACTATAAACTGAGTGTGCGATTGCATATCACAGATAATTTTAATAGTTATAGACTGTGGGTGGCTCTGACAACAATAGATATATCAATGGTGTATTGGAGTCCAAATTCAGTTTTTTATTGAAATAATTTCTGGCGCGACATATTTTGGGATATTGTAGTTTAAGACGACTTTGCAGAAAAACACAAGAATGCTCATCCTTGTTAAATTTATTTGGCCAATAACTCGCCTATTTAACGTGTTTTGAATTCCATTGATGAAGGCTTGCTCCTGATATCGCTAGCTTATAGCTTTTACCGATGGATTTAGATGCGCAGATAAACAATATAGAGTGATCTTTCCTGGGCAGACTGCATTGAAAATCTTTTTGACTTTAGACCATGTTGTCTTGCAGATCGTAATTGAGAGCTATACACAATATTGATTTCGTATGTTGAAACCATTTTATTATTTTGAAAACTTAACAATTTATTTCTGCTAATGCATTGTATTTTCTTACTAACTTTGTATTTTTTATTATAAATTTCATTTCATTTTGATAATTCTAAATATATACAGAAAGTGAATAGAGATAAATTCGATGATTGTTAAATAGATTAATTCCATGAAAAGGGAGAAGAAAATTTCTGTAAAAGTTTCAAGAGATTTATTTCAAAATTTTGATTTTATACTTGGTGGATTCCTTTATTAGAATATATGATCAAATAGATTTCATAGCTATATATCAGGTTAATTTAACATATATAGATTAAATTGCCAACATAGAGTTTAATACTTAAGTTATATTAATAAAAATTCTTAATTATTTCTAATAACTATTTGGGAGTACACAAATTTATTATGTTAACCCTATAAAATTAAACGAAACTCGAATTATTGATTTAAAAAATGTAAATTTTTAAAGTAGGACATCTTTACCTTCATTAGTATTCCTTCATTGATTAAACATTCTTTATTTAATTCTAGCAGAAGATGTACACCAAGGGGTGGAAGTTGCGATGATCCTCGGACCTGGTGCTGCCCTTATATTCGCTGTCGCTGCAATTTATTTGGGACAAATTGCAGGTGTAGTCGTAAATCAATTCTGATGATTATTCCATAAACTGATTATAAATTTTCTAGAAATTAATTCTAATCTTCTGTGTATTTGCGTAGATGTAGAAAATTACAAGAAAATTTGAAAATTACCAGTGGAAGTGTAGGCAACATGAAAATAAAATATTTTAATAAATCAATGATTTACAGTATTTTTGAAACTTTCTTACCTAAAAGCCTCGCAGCCTTACCTTACCCTGCCTATTAGTAATTAGTCAATCTTAAATAGTTACAACTTTTTATCGAATTATTTATTGATTGATATATTTGTACTCAAATAAACAAGTGAATTAAATAATTATTATGAATAAATAACTACCGATATTGTTTTACATTTTGTAGCATCTCGATTCAGTATAGCCGCAGATTCAATTTTGAAAACTATAGTGGAATATTATTACGTTAAGAGGAAATAGTATAAAAAGTCTTTCACATTTCCAAATTTTATTAAATAGAGCTTCAAACTTAAACCTAATTACAGCTACTTTTGGTTTAAACTTTTGTTTTTGAAAAAAACTTAGTGTTGCCAAACTGAAAAGTTAAAATTCCAAATATAAACAAAGTTGAATTGTTTTCGATATTCAGCCTCATACAGTTAAGAGGAGGAAACACATTTCATATAATAAATGAAGAGCTTATATTACACGTCTCCTAGTTTTGTTGAGAATAATATTATCAAAATTATAAAATAAGTCATTTTTAAGGAGGAAGAATATTATTTTACTTACACAAGAAAGCTATTTTACTTACACTTTTTTATATTTATGTGTCTTTGATTACGGCTTATTCTATAGTTCTGAAAGTGTAAATGATAACTATAGCGATTTCAAGCCACGTTATTGGATCTTCTGTTTAGTCTCTACTTTTAAATTATGAAGACCCTGTTAAATGCTTTATAGGCTTGAAGCAAAAGAATTCAACCTTTGGTGTTTCTCGATTTTGAACCTCTTGTAGCTGCATCTCAAATCTTTCATTATAAGTTCATGGATTTGATCAATATATCTATCGATCACGTGAGATAAGACAAAAGCAAAATAGCTCCATTTTATTTTCATTCTTATGTAAAAATTGCATTTTCCCTAAGATTTTGATTTGTTCAGTAAAATTACCATTTTCCATTATATGCTAACTTTCAGAAGTATGTGTAGTTAACGATGAATGTAAAATGCGTGTGCATCTAGCATTCTTATATACAAATAAAGTACTAATCAAAGTTTTACACAAAAATATGCTATTGGAGTTGCGTGTAAGTAAGTACAAAAAGTACTCACGAGTATTTAGTAACAATAGAGCTTTCAAATAACTTACTTTCAAAACAAATAAGATTTTAGAATTTCTACAAAATGTATGGAAGGTCATTAGTACTAATATTCCAGGGGTGGCCAACTTGTGACTCGCGAGCCATGTATGGCTCTTTGAAAGTTTATTTGTGACTCTCGATAAATGTAACCGAGATCCCTTTTCATTTTTGTGTTATTATATTATAAAATATTATTATCCTTTCATATGTGTTTCAAAATGTCTTTTAAATTACTGACAACAAATATGAAAGATTAAGTGCAACGTTGTAACAAATTACGTTTTTCTAAAGTTCCGTCCAAGTTAAGAATAATATGACTTATCGAAAACAGCGGAAGCGAACATAAACAGTGGGGTAATTGACCGACTACAGAACGAGATTTTGAATTTGTAAGCTTTCAATGCAACGGACAATTGACATTGTGCTCTGGAGGACCAATTTGTATCTATCTTGTGACGAATATAATTCGTAATCTGCCATTTTTGGTAAGTTAACTATAATTTGTTTTCGTAGTATGTAAAACGTGTTATTTTTTCAATAACACAAAAATTATAAAGCTAGTAATTTTCGTTGACATTATGATACCAATCATTCTCAGTTTTCTAATCAGTATCCTCCAAATTACAAATTAAAATCAGATAAACTTGCTTCTTTAAAATCAAATTTAAATAAACGACAATCAGTTTTGATAACTATTAGCAATCAAGCAAATAATGTGGCTGAAGCCAGCTTTTGTTATTGTTTGGAATATTGCTAGTGCAAAATTCCGATATGGAGAGGGAGAGTTCATTAATAAAAAACTTGGAAGATGTGCTTAGGTTTTAGATCCAAATAACACAGCATTGCACAAAACTTTTTCGCAAATTCCGATCTCGAGGCAAACAACCGAACAACACATAACTGCAATTAATTCATCTCTTGAATATAATTTCAAAAATGATTTGAAGAACTGTATTGCATTCAGCTTAGCCCTTGACAAATCAACAGATATCATAGATCTTCCGCAATTGGCAGTTTTCATACATTTTGTTTCACATGACATCGTTGTTAAAGAAGAATTATTAAATTTAGTAGCACTTCAAAAGTTGGCGGTGTAGATATTAAAAATGCATCAAATTCTATTATGAAAACTTTTGATGGACCACTTGAGATAAACTTGTAAGCATTTCAACTGGTAGAACTCCGAAAATGTTGAGTAAAAAAATCGGTCTTATTGACCTTTTAAGAGTTGATTCTCAAGTTCCACAATTCAAGCCGATTCACTGCATAATTCACCGAGAACATTTCGAGAATCGAAGTATCCTGAATTAAAAAAATCTACTTGTCGAATCATTTAAATATCAAGAACAACGTACTTATGTAATTCCTTTTATTCCACTTTAAAATTCGTGAAATCCAAACACCCATCAGTGTTAACTAACCAGCATCTCAAAGAATTACTGAAAGTGCTGTCACCAATTATTCACCAAATTTCAAAGAATTATCAAGAGAAGTAAATATATGTGTTTAATTCTTAATATTTAAATTCAATAGCCATGTTTTGTTTTTTTATTTATATGTTTTCAATAAATATTTTTTCTGTAAAAAAATTTTAATACCTTCTGTACATACCTTTTAAATACGTATTTAATTGTGGTTCGCGAACAATTTCATATTTTGAAAAATTGCTCGGGCTATCAAGCAGCTTGGACACCCCTGTAATATGCTATCAGTTATATTGAAGCTGGACATCAATTGCAAATGTTTTCTAATTCCTATAACGTCCATCGTATCCTCGTTTCTTGATTATTCAAAGGAGTCTAAGCCAGCCAAACAATTAATCAGTTATCTATTTCCGGTCTGAAGGCGTAAGCAAATTGCAGTTGCAGCCAAGTGAAATCGAAAAACAGTTTCCATACGTGTTGCATCTGTGGTTATTGTGGTCTTTGATAGAAAGCAAATATGTAAAGGGCCCTTAGTAAAAAATTTACTCCTGAGTACACTGCATTTGTCCTTTCTTTGTCCTTCAGAGCTTCATGAATAAACTAGTGAAAACGGTACAGCATCTGATTTCGATGAAACTACATTCGCGAGTGGTTTTTCAAACTGATGGCAAGGTTGTAAGAATGCACAAATCGTAAGACACATGTAATCTTCTCAGAGTTGTTATAACTAAATGCATTAAGATTGAACACAATGTGAGTATGAAATGACCTGGTTATTCAGTCACCTTTATTAAAATTTATTAAGTGTATATGTAAGAATAAATTTTGCACTTTTTTGACGAAGAACTTTAATATACTTATCAGTTTTTAAGATGTTGATTTCTTTCTAATACCGATTTTAAAGTGTATGTGTACAGAGATTTCCAGTCGGGATTTGCATTTTAAATATTCCTTGCAAAACCACAATTACTATGACCGATTTATCCCAACGTAGAAACTCTAATATCAGAAACAATTTTTAAATATTGTAATCATATGTATTGATTTTCTATATTGTTCTAATATTTTCCATATCTTTTAACTTAGGTGGCAAAATGTTATTTTTTCCACTATTAAATACGATATTATAAGTACATTATATGAGTCATGACATTTTAAACCTAAATATAGAATAGATAGCTGTTTCTCTCTTTAATACTACTAATGTAGATTGTTTAAGCAGCCAAGATGATGACAAATTTTCAAGAATTTCCAAATTATAAATATATTTTTTCCACTTCTGCTTTTGAATTCTATAATTTCAGAATTTTAATACGAATTTAGATAACAAATTACAGTCGTTTAAAATAATAACACCTATCTAGATAGTAAATAGAGGATGCCTTTGTTTCTGTAAGAAAAATTATGAGGTGAAATTATCTATTTCTAAGAAAATGAGTATAAAATAGTTCAATAAATTTGTCATTGCTTATGTTACAAAAGTTAAGAATTTAAATTAATTACATTCATTTTCAGTATATCACCTTTATTAATTTCAATTAATAAATTGTGTTACAGATGTTTGCAAAACACTAAAATGATCATATTCATTTATAATCATTCAGAATTTCAAAATTATAATGTCATTTACTATACATAATTTCTTAATTAGAAATTTGTGTTAATTTAATTTTATTTTTTGTTTTCTTTCTATAATAATATAGTTATATTGAATGCTTTTATCTTCCTGCCTTTTTATTTATAATTTATAAATAAATAATTGTGAAAAATAAGAAATGTCAAATGTAAACTGCTCAGAAATGTTTTTATAAAGGAATTGCAATTTTTTATATACCCATTTTAGTAATTATTATTTTTGGAACATTTTGAGAAAAAAACACTAATTTATTTAAGTATTTTGCTTATAAATTCAAAAAATATCATAAATTATTATTATTATGTATGTAAAAATTATTAATATTCTTAAAAATAAAAATAAAGATTATAATTTCAACAGATGAAACAAGTTTTAGATAAAAATATTTTTTGGTAAAGTGTAATTGAATACAAATAAAATCCATATAGTGTTTCACTAAATGTTTTCTGAGGGCTTAAAATCAGAGCGGCTGTAGAGTGAAATTTGTATCAACATGTTGGTTACTGACTAACATAAATCATAGAATTACTTCACTTTTAAATTTCCTTAACAATATTTTTATTAATTTAAATTTTAACTAACGCTGATTATGACTTACTGTACAGATTTTATGTTCCTCTGCACATTGTTCTAGATATCTACTCGCATTAAAGAATAGTAATTTTTACCCCTCTTAAAATTTGTATTTATATGTAACAGTTGAAGTTAGAGAGATATTAATATAGCATTGTATTTACCTTTCTTTTTATGTTCCCTGACAATTATTATTTTTTTTTACAAAAGGAAAAAGTTTTTTATAATTTATTTCATATTTTTGAAAAATATTGTTTTTGTGCTTTGCAGTGAATATAATTTTTGTTTTTCTAATACGTCGTCAATCAGTATTTAATAACTTCGTAACTTAAAGAAAGGTTTTCAAACATTCTTCTAATTTTTCAATTTTCTTTTTTTAACTCTTTTATGAGCGAGTACTCATTTTGTGATGACAATTATTATTTGCTAAATAGTAAGTGATTTTAGTAAGGATATTTATTTTTTAAAAAAGGGAAAATATTCAATACTTTAACATTCGCAATAAGAAATTTAGACATCAATTTTATTTAATAGAAAATTCTATATTCTATAGCCAATCTTTATTAGTTACAAGAAAGAGCATATAAGATCCTGCTTCGAAATTGTTCTTTCGAATATTTCCTTTCGAACCTTTTTTTAGATTTATGTTACAGTTCTTGTTATGTTTTTACTACCTAACTTATAACTTTTTAAAATAATTCTTTAGGTCAATTATAAAAATGCAAAAATTGTCTACAGATATTATTTGAAAAAATATAAGTGGGGACTTTTTTATAATGCGTATAAAATAATCTTCTTCTCCCAAGGCACTACAGCCTGTTGCAGGCTAAGGCCGTGTTTAATAGTCGTTGCCATCTAGTCCTATCCATTGCAAGGCTCCTCTAGTTTCCCTTATTAATCAAATTTAAGTCCTTTTCGACTGAGTTAAGTCAGCTAATTGGTGGTCTTCCTTGTCTTCTTTTTCCCCATGGGATTAGTAAAAGTGAGCTTTTTTACTGGGTTTGCATTGTCAGATCGATGCAAATGCCCTGGCCATCGTAGTCTATTGCATTTTATATCAGTTTGCTTTTAATTTTGATAGATTTTAAAATTAAACAAGGATCTTCAGCTATTATTTGCATGGACTGCACCAAAAAGTTTTCTTAAGATTTCACGTTTTGAAGCAGTGAGAGACGTTTAACATAATTTTATTAAAATGTTTTTCCCAAACAAGTTTCTAAGGTAAATAAAATATTCTATGATCACCAAAAGAAAGATGGTAGGGTAGCTCAAGGTGTTAAAGAGGCATTTGAATATCTACCATGGCTTACATTCTGGGGGACTTTTTCATAGGTAATGTTATGAAGATGAGAGCTTAAGAAACTCCTATGTGCATACGCCAATAGAGTTGTATACATAAAATAAAATGGCAGTACCTATCCTTAGTTGTTTAATAATGTCTAAGATCTAACTAATGATTCTCAAGAATATGATTTTTCTTCTAAGAGTAATAAATTTTATTCTAAACTTATGTGAAGAATATCACGTGAATTTTGTTCAATTTGTCTGCATTAGGTTAAATTTATGGAAATAAGGGTAATATTAATTAAAAATCTGTTTTGAAAAATATAAAATTTCCTTCAATCTTGTTGCGAATTACGTGAATTTTTTTCAACTTATTAAATCCTTCATAACTTGAATTATCATGACATCAGAAATAGATTGAAGGGATTGGTCTCAGAATTTCTGGTAAGGAATCAATACAGTTTTTAGCTATAATTGATGGATTCCTCCTGACTTCGAATCATATGGCAGAGGATGAGATTGTTCTGAATCATGTGATTTTATGTGAATTGGTGAATGAATTAATAATTTGGGATGAAGAATCAATGAAATAATGTTTTCGTGAAAATTTCCTTTCAGTACAATACAAAGAATCTCAAAGTTTGCACTATTGATATAATTAATATGTGTGGTACTATTGCAAACAGCAACTAAAATGACTGTTCTGTGATTACCAGGTTTGAACTTTGTCAAAAATGTAAATGTCTAACAGTAAAAATCAATCCATGAATATGTAACATGATAAAACAAAAGAAATGTTAAAAGGTATCAAAATAAAAATGCTAAAACAACTATCCAACATCGATAAACTTGACCAAAACGTATACAATGCTAAACATAAATTTACTATTTCGGGTCCAAACCAAAAAAACTCTGTAATAAATTTTATGACAAAACGTTTAGTGTAGATATTAAACTTAACGTTTTGTGTTGGTGTTATCAATTTATAATTAAATTTATATAATATGCTTATCATAAGGAAATGAAAGCGTATATCAAAAGTAGAAAATAACGTATTTCTTAAAGCAAATATTACTATGTTAATAAATAAAAACATATGCTTTATATTTTCAAGTACTTACTAAATGTTTGGAATCTGAATGATTTTGTATTAAATTCTTATAAACTTGTGTGATGTTAAGTTATAAACATACAAATTACTTTCATGAATATAAAATACTTTTATTCAAATAAACAATTAAAAATCTCAGTTTTATATTTACAATGTGAATAACATGTACAAATATTAAATAGTACTTAAAAGTACACATCAAATTATGAAATTCGTTTTCAGTATAACAGAATAAGAAATACAACTTATTATATAAAAGAAAATTACAATAAAATACATTTAAATTTGAATGAAAAACTATAATTTGATAAATGCTAAAGCTTGTCCCACTGAAGTATTATATAAATTCTGTAACATTAAATATTATATACAGTATATTAAATAGTATATAATTTCTCCCAAAGTGAGAACGTTTGAATTTTTAATTAATTAATAATTGAAACTTTTCAATGAATTAATAAATTTTACCTCTGAATGTATAATGTATTGATTAATTTCTCATTACTTGTTTCTGACATAAATTAAGTAAATATTAATATTGACCTTGGAAATGATATTACAATTTTTAGGTAGTATGAATATTTTACTTATTCGAAACACCAACATTTACCTTTGAATTTTTTGGAATATTTTATGTGAATAAATATGGAAAATTTATAAATAAAAATATTGATATTTTTTAAAAGGAATATTGGATATACTATTATTATCAACCATTTCTATAGACAAAGATTGACACTAAAAAATTATGTAAAAATAATACAGGAAGGATGTGTAATCTGTTTTAATCGAGTTATTTTATTTAATATATATTTTTATCAAAAAAGTTTTTATTTGTTACACTTTTAACCTATTATATATAACATATAAATTACACAGTAAAATTCATGAGACAAAAATATCAATGACAATTTTTCTCACATAGAGAAATATTTTAACTGTACTAAAATGTGTTTCACAGTAAATAAATACATACATTCTCTTTCTTAGCTTCCTTGCACTAAAGTCTTGTAGGTTCGATTCTCATTTTTATCTCATTAAGTTCAAAATATCAAATCACAAACATCCAGCCTCTTTTTGGCATTTTTAGCGATTCATAGATGACAAATATTCAGTTGAAGTTTCTGATACACTTTGAAATAATGCTTTGTAAATGGAAGCAGCACCAGGTAATATATGTCATCATAATTTTCATTCAAAGCAAAATCAATGTATTTTGTCTTATTAACAAGAAGCAGAAAGCTGATACATAGGATCCCAAGGGCATTAATTTAAATAAAATTATTAATAAAAAAATGGCAAACAATGATGTTAGGTTTATAAAAAATTAAAAAAAAAAACTTATCAGGAAAATAAAATTAATTTTAAAATAAAACCCAATGCATAGATTAATTTAATGTAAATTTATTTTAAAAATATTTTTAAACCGAAATAGGTTTAAAATTATTAGTTTTAAATTAATGTTTTTAGGATCCTATGTAAAAGTTTCCACTGAACATTCCAATTCACATTCCATTTCATCCCATGCATGCCAATATTTCATTTTTAAAATTCAAAAAACTTTAATCATTTTTCCATACATGAATGCACAATCACTTTTTCTTCTTTTAGACATTCAGACACGTTCGCATATGATTAATTTATAATATTTATCATAAATGGCAGCAAAATCAAGAAATGTTTCAATCTTCATTTCCTAGATGGCAGCACTATTTATAAAGGATAATTCACCACAAAAATCTTTTTTTACAAATGGATTTCTAAATGAAGTTAATATATAAATCACAGGGATACGAAAGGAGTATATGACAGTAAATGTTTACTGTTAATGAATGACGAGATGCATTCAGGAAGTATACGACACGCATTTACCACACTGTACACTTTTTTACAGGGTTCATGGGTGATCCAAGAGGGCATCCAAATTCCTTTGCAAATTCTGGGGTGTTTGCTAAGGGTCCAATTACTCTATAAAAAGAAAATATGTTTCAGTTTTTAAGGAAATAATTCATTACAAGGTGAATTTTATGAAGTTTTTTAAGACTTGTTAATACACATTTATAAAATTTTTCATTAAATTATGAATTCGGTAAATTTGATATTTATTTGAATGTATTTTTGTGCGTGTTATAAAACACGAGATATTTTCTTTGCAAATTATATCTATTAGATGTATTGTTTCCTTCTATTTACTTAAATTACCACTTCTAGTTTTAGAAGTAATATTTTAAAAGAATAAAATTATCGAAGAAAGAAACCTATTCAATTTTCGTTCGTCCCTATCCAAGAAATCAGTTTGAGAGCATTGAAATGATACCCTATAATTTTTCTTAACCAGCAAGAAATATTAACATATTAAAAAGAATTTTTGCTATTATTAAAGCTAACGTTTTTGAAACAAAATGCAATATTACAATATTGTTTTTCACTATCCTTTGGGATTTCTACATTGTATGTAGAAAATGTGACTTAATTAAAATATAATAAGCAGTATTCTAAAAATTACTATAATAAGTAAGGCATTTATTTTTATGATTTTTGAACAATTTTACTTTATATCGGCTTTCTTCAAAATGATAATTTGCAGAATAATTGATTCATGTTACTGATATTGTTAATACTGTTTACGCTAACTGATACTGATGATACTGTGATCTCATGTATAAAAAATTTATTAAAAAATCTATCTTATTTTCTAATGACTACCATATCTAGGGACCGTAATATAAAGAATTTTTTCTAATAGAGTGAGAACTGACGAAATTGACAATATAATATGTAGATTGATTAATAATAACAATTGATTTTAAAATAAAATTTTAATGAAATTTTCAAATATACCTTCTGAATTTCAGAAGCGATAAAGCTTTCTAGCATTATGCATTTTTATTTAATTCAATGTGTTTTATAGTGTAACTCTGAAAAATTGAAGTCACTACCTAGAAAAGACTAGAGAATAATATGGTGGTATATCTAACAATTTCCTCATATATCATGAATTTATTATTTATTGTGCCCCGATACGACAAAATGAAAACAAACTTTTCTTAAATAATTATTTACATAAAATTAATGCATTCAAAGATAAAAACATATAAAAAATTTTAAAAAATTGCAAGTTTTCAAAATTTGTTTCTGATGTTAGAATCATTTAATTGTCATAGTTAATTTTAGTTTAATATAAATTATTGTTACCTATAAGGTGCTGGACTGTGCGACCCAGTCATGATTCTCAATTTTAGTACTTCCGGCCGGTATTTACCGCACCACACCTGTAATAAAATACAGACAAAATAAGAATTGTGTACAAAAAGTATTGTCTCAGTGATGTGATAAATAAATCTATTGAAAAACACAGTATTAGTGTCAGATATTTAAAATGAAGGAAATGTTTTGATGGCGGTAATCTGCTTGTTACACTAAGCTGGAAGTAAAAAAGAAACGTTAGTTCCATCGGAATGAACACTATATAGGCCAGATAAAAGAAAATTTATAAAGGAGAGAAAAGGTGAGATGCTGTTTGACCAAGTACCCTATAATTTCTTGTAGTGATGAAATAGGAGACATGGGATGTAAGGAATGGTGAGGGTCAGACACAATCTTGCAATAACTGAGAGACTGCTGCATTACAGCAGATCTAACGGTAACTGTCAGCCCACTGCATCTAGACTCTGGATAGGTGATGCGCAGAATATGCTAAAATATGTGCTCTAAGTAGAATGAAGATATATTTTGGTGAATTCTGCTCTATTATGCACAAAATAGGCATCCCCAAAATAACTCCCATACTTCTTTTTGTTTCAGTAATATAAAATTTCATTCCTTGGCTTAATCAACCAATCTCTAGACAAAATTACGCCACTAGGAAAGTTGAGATTATCATCAGGCGAAACAGTATCCTCCAAAAGTACCTATCATGCATATGTTGGGAAGAATCGCTGTTGAAGTACAGGTTTTAACTTTTATAAATAATTCATCCGAGATCATTTTCTGAATGCTTTGCTCTTCCTAATCCTTCGAGATATATACATTCGATAAGAAATGTGATTTAAATATGTCATCCTTTTTTTCAGAAATAATACATTTCGGCTTAAACTTAGAAAGTTGTTGCCCCCGTGGAAGATAAGAAAACTATTTTTTCCATGTAAAAACTTAAAATTAGGGATTTGAAAGGACCACCCATTACGAATTTCAATAAGGAGTTGATGACCAGCTATACCAGTATTAGCCAGATACTATACGCTTACAGTACTTCCTGAGAGGCCCGCTAGCTTTAACGAGTCATCCAGTTGATGTACCGATCGTTGGATCCATAAAGCCGATTGATACGTTGAGGACCACAGCAAACTTCTCATTTACTTGAAAGAGAGGGCAAAGTTATGTGTTGGTTTTTGAGGATTTCAATAACCAGGACATTCCTTTCCAGGGCCATGAATCTCTAAGCATGACAAATACATGGGTGGTGTTGTCTTCAAGAGAAGCTAAGAGCAAGAGAACGGCAATATCTATTCGATGAAATTCCCTAAACTTTTACAAAACAAACACAACGAGGAAGAAAATGAAGGAAAATCAGAGGAGGAGAGAAAGTAAGAGAACAGATGAGAAAGGGGCACTTCGAAATTGTGACACTCGTGTGTACTTAAAAGTATAAAATGGCAAAATTTGAAATTAGAAAAAATACATATATTTAAGTTGAATAAGAAGGAATGCCTCACTTACATTCGCTGCACTTATCCAGAACATCTGCGTTGGAGAGTATTTAATTCCGGGTAAATAATCTTCCGCACCATGGTCTCTGATCCATTGTAAATAAGCCTGAAACGCGTAATTACCGCAATATTTGAATTAAACATTTTCAAAATTGTATGAAATACCAATTTAAAATTTATTTTATTTAAAAATAACTATTTTGTATTGTTATTCTTAGTAGAAATAAATTTTAAAACATTATTTTAAAATTTCAGAGTGAGGAGCAACATATATAAAAATATACAAAAAATGAAATACAAAAACAATTCTATTGTCTGTTAGTATAGAACTGAAAAAAATATTAAGAATAAAATTACTCCACAACAGAACATTTAAGTATGAACATTTCATTAATTTCAACTGTAATCACAAATAATAATTTCGATAAAAATAAAGTACTTACTGAAATTTAACTATATTTGGAGATATTTGATTATAAGATGCATTTAAATTCGTATGTTTGAAACTAGCTACTCTTTTTATATATTAACTAGTTCCTTTTTGTATCATAAAACCGTTATAACCAGGGAATTACAGTAACTCTAAAGATATAATACTGTACTATCTAATACTTTTAAAAGTTATTATTTTTGAAAATGATTACTTAATATTTTTATGTATTATATTTAATTCTGAGGAATAGATAATATATTAATGAATAATATAATGTTACTGTGAAACTTTATGCTTAGTCGTGGAAATTGAACTATCATTGCCAAAATATATATTTTTAGATTAAGGATATTATAACGGCCAATATTTCTTATTGTAAAACATGCATTTAAATTGCATTGTTATTCTACAACAAATGTAAAATGTAAAACATAGAATTCAGACAAATTAAATTTTTTCAAAATTATTAACAGAAAAACAGTTGATATCATATTTTAATACAATATGTCGTAAAAATATCTCTAATCAAATGCATAATAATTTTAAAAGATAAAAATAATAAAAATCATAAATATATATTATGTTTTTATGAGAGACAAATGACATTTTGAGTGCAATTTTTTAAAAAACACTTTTCAATATTTAGATTTTAAAAAATTTGAAAATAATTTATTGATTTCGTTTCCTTTTAAAATAGATTTTATATTTATATAAAGTATACTAAAGTCTCATGTTTTAATAAAGCAAACTTAAAAGCTAAGTTATAGCAATGAAAAAAATGGAAATATGGTTCATACAGTAAATAATATTTGGAACCAAATTTAATCACAATAAATTTTGGTAAAAAGAATGTTATTCAAATATTTAAAATTCTAAAAAGAAACATTGCTATCTGAGTATTCTGAATTTAAAAGTAACATTTGATTTTTTCAAAACAATAGTTTCTTGCAAAATTAAATTTTAAACAATTTATTACTATTATTATAAATTAACAGAAGTAAAATAAAGTCCATTTTTAATGATCTATAAATCCCATGCAATAATTAAAATTTTAATTTCGAAAAGTAAAATGTTATTGGAAATTCAATGAAGGTAAATAATTTTTCCAAGCAATGCGTGAAATAATTTAAAAGTCTTAGGAATGTTAGCTGAAAAGTTAGTAAGAGAGTACCTTAGTTTATTGAAACTTTTTATGTAATTGTTGTAGAGGTATAATAGAAATGAAAATGTAAGTTTATTATTTTTTATTAAAAACCTACTATAGTTTTAAATATATAGCACAATTTAACAAAAAATATTTCATAATCTTCTTGCTTTGGTATTCATAGATACTTCAAGACATCTTTGTTTAAAGATATCTTCAAGATATCATTATTTAAAGATATCTTGAAGTATCTACGAATACCAAAGCAAGAAGATTATGAAATATTATTTTGTAAAATTGAGCTAAATATTTTATAGTGCTGTTTTTTTCAAAAATAAGGAATAAATTTAACAATTAAATGTTAGAATATAATAATCAAATCTTTATTTTGAGATAAAACTACTCAGATTTTAAAGATCAAGACTCGCTTTTGTTAAAAGGATTTTATTCCAAACTTTAGAGACAAAAAAAAACATTTATCAGTAAAGTATAGAAAGATTTAATTTCAATCAAGTACAAAAAAGTTCAAAAAAACAGCAAATAAAATTTTTGTTTCAATTTGTCGTAACTTATAAAATAACACGAAATAAAATAAAGTATACGTTGAAAAAAGAAATATACGAAATAAGAAGTATCTCTGTACGGTATGAATAAAAATAAGACGTTCAACATATAGAAAATGATCCTTTTAAAAGAAAATCCCATGCATAATTAATTTTAAAAGATATTTTTATATTGACTGTTTATCAGAATAAATAAAGGGGTTGGTGTACCCTAAATGCCTCTTTAATGCCACCGTTGTCTGCGATATTCTCTCCTTGCGTGTTGATGCCATTCACCTGAAAGGAAATAAAAAAAATAACGTTTCATAATATCGCTTCCAATGATACCAAAATATCTAGTTTCTTTTCTAGTTTACTTTTTATCGAATAAAATTGGCTATATGCATATAAATCGAATATAAAATTTTTAGCTCTCTTTTAATCATTTAAATATGCTTTAGATTACATGATTTTTTTATTTTTATATAGCAGCTATTATCAACCATTTTCATACATTAATGGGTATTTGCAATTTGCATCTGCTTATTGATTTTATTTGTACCTGAAACACACTAGGGTAAATATCACCGAACTGAGAAAACATTGAAAATACTGCAATTTAAATGAGAAAAGTTAATGCATAATAAGTATATATTCCAACAATAACCACAAGATTCTGTTAGAAAAAAAAGAAAAAACCTATAAAATAGAACATTTATAAATTTATGTTTAATGTATTCCAATATCCTTTCTTAAAAAATTAAGTGAAGAAAAGTTTTTATTTTCACATTAACATTCAGTACGATATGATTATTATTAGAATTTCACTTACAAAAGGCTCTAAAAGCAGAATAATTTGATATTTAATTTGAAAGTATTTGACACAAATGGAAATTTATGGAAATAAATTTCAAGCTAATCCTATAAGCAGGGATATTCTCTTAAGATTAGAAAAAAGGAGTATTTTGAAAATGCATAAATTTTAAAATGATAATTAATAAATGTAACCGGACATCAGCCTTGTGATTAAAAGGGGAAAAGAAGAGATCGTGTAGAGTTCCTTTTACTGTACACTTGAAAAGCAAGTCATGATTTTGTCATTGCGAAATGTCAGTTACAGTTAAGAAATTCTAGATTAAAAAATAAATAAAAAAAAATCGCAACTATCTTCTAATTTAAAACTGAAATGTTATAGATCCAGGGAAGTAAAATTCATGAATTACGTCATTTTTAAGAATTTGTAACGTTAAAACAACTCTAGAAGTTTAAAAATAATGCAGAAAATTTATAAGTAAATTATTTACAAGAATAATATCCCCCTCTTAACGTTGTAAAGAAAGAGTGGAAAGGTACAAATTTCTTGTATGCAATTGAATACAGATCTGTAACATTAAAAAAAACCGTAAATATTTCTTTTATGGAAAATGCGTTTTATAACGCTTTTGAAAGAACATGTAGCACAAAAGAAAAAACAAAAGCACATCAAACAAAAGAAAGAACAAAAGATATATTGAGTGAGAAAGTAGCATAGGAATACAACAACCTTTTATGAAAAGTAATAGTATAATGATAAAACATACAGTAACATTTGAATACGTAGATTCCTACTATGTTCCTTGAAACTCAAAAAGCACAGTAAAATGAATAAAGATCTAATATGAAAAATTATATTTTTAACACATTAGCTGCCACTAAAATTTATATATCCATCGTCCAAGATATTTATAAAAATTAACATAATACACATTATTTCATATCCAAGATATTTTTGAGAATGTACATAAAACTTAAGAGCCTCGCATTAAAATACAAATGTGAAGTATACTTCACAAACTAGTCTAAAAAAACTCTTTGTTCAATCCCTCTAGCCGCACTAAAAATGAAGTATGTAACTTATCACAGCCAACCGTCGTCCCAGGGTGTCATCGCCGTATGAGGTTAATAATTGTTAAATAGAAATTTTTAATAATCAGCAAAAAATTTGAGAATTACAAAAATATTTAATGTAGACAATTATTTAAAGCATACTGCATACATTTGTTAGTTGCTGTAATTTTCATTTATACTGCCCTCGAAGAGTATACAGCATCTTCTTATTCAAGCAATTCATATTCAGTCAAATATACACTCTACAACAAAAAAAAATCGACGGACCAAGAAGAAATTCCGTATACATGAATGTTTTGAACAGATATGCAAATGATTAAAATTTGGTGTCCAATAAATGAATACTTTGATCTCTAGCACATCAAAACTGCGCCTCCAGCAGACGTATATAAGGAGCAGTTCTTCAAATGTTGTTAAAACTTTCGGTTTGAGATTTTTTTTTCGATTCAGATTACCTTTTAACAACTTAAAAAATGCCTCGCTGCAGGATTCGTGTTCATTACGAGCAACTTTCAGAGTTTGACAGACGTCGTATCATTGGATTGAAAGAGGCCGGTTGGACAAATCGAAGAATCGCTCGTCATTTGAGTCGAAGCGATGCGATGATTCGAAGATGCTGGCAAGGATGGGTGGAAAATGGCAGAGTTCAGCGCCAAGATGGTATCTGTCGACCTAGGGCTACAACAGATCGTGAGGACAGAGTGATTGTCTGATCAACTGTCACAGCGTCTTCTTCATTTCTATCAACCATCAGACGTTCAATCCAAATACCAGTGTCAACCATGACCATTCACAGACGTTTGAGAGAGCGAAATCTACGTTGGCACCAACCGTTACGCCACCTGCCACCAAGGCCTGCACACTGCCAAGTCAGATTACAGTGGTGCATGACTCGATCAGGTTGGAATGATGCCAACTCGGGATGTAAAGTCTTTAGAGACGAATCCCGCTTCCAACTGTGTCCTGACGATCATCGAAGAAGTGTTTGGAGACGCACAGGACAGAGGGGGGATCCTGCTTTCACTATTACACGCCACATCAGCCCTCAATAAGGCATTATGGTCTGGGGTGAAATTTCCTTTGACAGCCGGACCCCTTTGGTCGCATTGGAGGTGCACCTACTGCACAGCTGTACGTCGACCACATCCTAAGACCTGTTTTGCTACCGTTACATTTGCAGTGCTCTGGGCTGGTTTTTCAGCTGGACAGTGCCAGACCACATACGGCACATGTTGCTATGAACTGTCTGCAAGCTTGTCAAACTCTTCCTTGGCCTGTTAGATCTCTCTCCCATTGAGCATGTCTGGGATATGATGGGAAGGCGATTGCATCCGGCACGGAATGTTGATAACCTCGTTTGACAATTTTAGCGAATTTGGCAGGAAATATCGCAGAAGAACATTAGGAGCTTTATCGGTCTATGTCACGCCGTGTGGCAGCTTGTATCCAGGTTAGAGGGGGGGTCAACACCTTATTGAACTTGTTACTGTAACTCTGAAATAAATTATCCAATTGCTCTGAAATTTTAATCATTTACTCATTTTTACATCATCTACCAATTTTTGTCTCAATCGGACAACTCCTTCTTGGTGCGTAGATTTTTTTGTTATAGAGTGTATATGAAGCAGATACCCCAAAAAATAAATTATTTACCATAACACAATTAAAAATGACCTTTAAAAAGAGTAAAATTTAATCAGACATTAGAGTTAAAGGAAGTTAATGAGTATATGTTGAAAAATGAAATTTCATTATAATTAAGCTGAAAAAGTACCATAAAAATAGTTAAAATTGCATTAAATGAATATTTTCGGCAAAATATCGTATACTGTTAAAGTATCTCATCCCCTTTTTTTTAAAAAAAAAAAAAAGATTTCTTTTCAAAGATTGACGCAAAAATAGTATTTTGTATTTAGGATGTAGCGTTAAAATTCAATATTATAATTAATTTTTAATATAAATATAAGAAATAATTAATCTTATACTTAAATAAAAAATGTATTACTTTTATGAACATAAATAATTATCTTTATCAATGATCAAATGACTCAAAAAATCATGTATTAAAAAAATAAAATTTATCGACATAATCATATTCAACATAAATCATTATAAATACTTAATTTCTTACATTAAATATATTTAAGAAAACCAGTGCTATTATGATTTCCTTTTTTCATGCATTCATTTAATGCAAATTTTCCTAAAATACCCTAAAATTGAATATGCATTTTGATTGAGTATTTAAAATGATCAAGTATTTGAATACACAACTTTATATTTTCTACCATTTTTCCAGTACTATATTTCCAGTTGTATAAATAAATATTTTGCTTGGTAAAATGATTCCTAAAAATTTGAATACAATTTATTTAGATAAAAACTTTAATTTCAATTATTATTTTATTAATTTTAAATAGTCAACTAAATATGAAAATTTTTTCTGAAGATCAAACGATAATTAAGTTCAAGAAGGAGCGAACATTATTAGACTGATATTGCAAAATATAATATTTATTAATTTTCAATAGTTAAATTGAATTAAATGCCATATATTTGATATTGTTTTACATTAAAACTTTACAAATTAGCTTAAGACTTTCTAAAAATTTTTTAATCTCATTAAATGAGATTTTTAGAGTTTAATCTAAGTAAGTAAAAAAAAAAAAATCTTGGTAATTGGAGAGTCACGATGATTATTTATTTTTAGGTACGTCATCTCATTATAAATTTTTATATTTACCAGCAGTCCTTCTTCACCAACAGAATAGTTTCCGTATTGCTCTATAATGCATTGAGCTCTTTCTTTGAAAGCGATGTCAGTTTCAGGCTCCCACCAATTAATATTGTTGCCATCTTTATCGAACTGACGGCCTAAAATTTTTTAAAGATTAATACGTTTCAGAATATAAATATAGAAATGAAATCAATTTTCTACTCCTAATTCCAAGGTATTTATTTTTTGATAAAATATATGTTTAATTTGTTTATTAATATTTATTTCCTTCATTTTTTATTTAACATATTTTAAACAATATATCATTTGATATTGCATGTATTTTTGAAATATAAATATTATAACAAATATGTATATTTTTTATTTTAAATTGAATTTACAGTATAAAAACAAATTTTTCAAACAAAAATTTTTAAAGTATATAAAAGAATGTTTCCGCATATTAATATTTTTAAAATTCGTATTTGAGTAAACAAAATTTTCTTAAATCATTAATAAAATTGAGCAAATATTCACAATGCATTAAAATGGAATAATTTTTAATCGTAAATAATTTATGTAGATCACATTAGCACAGCATATTTTTCAATAAAAATTGAGGATTATAAGTTACTTAAGTTACAAAAATGTGATAACTGTAATTTTTGTTTCACTGAGAAATTGTGATAATGTAATTTTTAATAATATCGAGGTTTCATGGATTAATATTGAAGTAATTATACGAATGTAGTTATATTTAAGCATTTTATTTATTAAATCATTTTTAAGTAATTAAACTTAAATTTCTATATACATAAAAGCTTTTCATTAATAAAGAATTTTTCAACATTGCAAATTAACTTTTCAACATTGATCCATTTGTGGAAATATTATTTCTTTATAAGTTTCATAACAAATACTTATAGATTATAACGCCTATAATTTAAAATATATTGAAATGTGCAACTTAAATATTTTCCTTAAAATTACAACATGTAATTGACACATTAAGAAGATTATTAAGAAGAAATTATGGTATATAATTCTATATTAGCCTCTCATGAAAAAAACATACTATCCTCAAAATTTTACATCGCAAACAGCTGAAAACTGGCAAGTTCATATTAGTGAATAAGCTCTTATTTGAAACACCCCTTTCAGTTTGCTTTAGAGAACATATCGTTAAATTAAACTGAAGTATTAAATGAAAGAAATTCTATTCATATATTTTCATTTTTATAAAATTAAAGCTTATAAGAAATAGAAATATTACATGGAAATAGTTTCTTTTAATTCCTTATATAATTCAGTTCTCAACAAAGAGTTGATTTACACATATTTATTTATTGCAATACGATGTCATTCTGAAAAGTTTAATTACAAAATAGAATTAACTATCTTATGAATTTATTTATTTTTGCTTGAAATCAATATCTTAAGTTAAATACATTATCAAAACGAATGGATTAAATGCACTTGATGTTATTGGATACTTAAACTTTTAAAAGAAGGACATTATTTATGTCTTAAGCTATTTTTCATCTTTTGAGGAAAATATTTCCATAAAAAAATTCAAAATTGTTACCTCTATCATCAAATCCATGTGTTATTTCATGACCAATCACGAAACCAATAGCTCCGAAATTTAAATAACTGTAAAGCAAATATAAATGATTAAGTAAATGGCAAAAAAATATACAAGTTTTAATTAAAAATAAAAGATCACAACTCATAAAATATAAAATTACATATAATGTCTTATAAAAATATAAATAACGAAAATTAAGAATACTTTTTTTAATATAGCAAGTTATTTGTATTCATTTCCTAGTTAGCCATAAAATAGTATAAAACATAATTACACTCTAATGGAAGGATCTATTACGTTCTTTGTGATCTTACCTTGAATATTTAAATTTCAAAAATTGTATTTTTAGTGTTGTTCGAAATATTTATAAGCATTGGATAACGTATAAAAGGAGTTCCAGTAAACGCAAAGAAATTAAAGCTGTTTTGAAATACTCTTTTAATTATTATAAAATTTTTGTGATAATTTTTTCCCTTTCACTAAAACTAGTTTTCAAATTAAAAATATTAACTTGTTTTATGGAATGTAAAAGTAATTATATGAAAATATGTAGTTTATAATAGCTATATAATAAATAACTTAAATGTTCCAGTGTCTATTCAGTATAATTTATGAATAAAAGTTTTCTCCTTTAAGAATTAGATAAAAATGATCCAAAAATATTTTGTAACTATCCCATTTAACATAAAATGAAATCGACATTGTCTAATAAAAAAGTTTAGATTCTACTTGAAAAGATTATTTATAAATAATTGTTTTATGAAATAAAATTAGACTTAATCGCAATCATTATTTATTTTAAAAAGCATAAGCCGATAACATTTTAGAACTAATGTATTATTAAAAATATTCTTAAATTTATTATTCAATTTTTTACATTACTTTAAATATCCTTTAATCTATTGTTAATACTTTCCTATACTATAATTATAATTACTACACTATAACATAGTATTATAAAATTTTAAACACTAAAATGCAAAACTATTATTAAACCTATCAAAATTTTTTTATTCTATAATTGTCTAAGTTTTAGTTTTTATATCATGCACGTATTTACATCTTCTCCTCAAGTAATTTTTAATACTGTCTAAATAAATAAAAATAAAGTGTACATATTTTTGTAAAAAAAATTATATTATAAAAAATGACTAAAAGTCATGCATAGAAGTATTAAAAATATGTATTTTTAAGCATGGTAACTTATAAAATAGCAACAAAATCCCCAACGTCTTTCATTTATTTAAATTTTTAAATAGTTTATATTCAGTAAAAATAATAACAGTTAAAATTATCAATTAATCTCATCGATTTTCATAGAAAAATAGAGTAATATTCGTAAATTTTGTAGACTTAAAAAATAATTATTTATATAATTTACATACTTGTGTACATTTTTAAGTATAATACAAAATATTAAAATATTATTTACTTTGGTCTGTCTTTATCGAAAAAGAGACCCTGGAGAATACCAGCCGGAAACTCTGTGAACAAAAGAATAAAGTTTAATTTTTTGTGTTAATAGCATTTGATATCATCAAAATAAATTTGAAATAATCAACGAAAGTAAATTTGTAATTGGCTTACCTATGCTGTTCTCAATTGAATTGTAATATGCATTTACCACAGCAGCAGCGGATCTTTTCTTCCAACTGAAATGAAATAAATTTCTCTTTATTCAAAGTTATCTTTACTTTTTATAATATAATAAATATATATGAGATTTGTTCATACACCATGTAGATTAGGATTAATTCATAACGATTCATTGACAAACGAAAGCAGTCTTTGTAAAAATGATATTTTTAGCTAAATTTTCAGTGAATTTTACAAATTTTTTTAATACATGAATTTGAAAATATAACTTATAGGATATTTCCATGGAATATATAATCAAAAAACAAAATGTATTTTTTATCGTTTAAAAAGATTCATTGATGTATTAATAACAGAAAGTCTGATAAAGCAGGTTAGATTTAGTTACAATAAAACGCTAGAATGTGATGGAAAGTCATTCTTGTTAGCTATTTTTAAATATTACGAGTTCTTATCATAGTTTGAGAAATAGAAAGTTGAAACTGTGTCGTGAGTAAAATTTACCATTAAATCAACAAACACATAAGGGTATAAAATTTGCTGAATGTGACAGAAGAGATGGTTGAAAAATATTAAAGAGTTAAAAAGAGCTTTTGCCAGTGATTCTGAAGAAGGCAAAATAAAATGTCATTATCATGTCTTTTTTGAAGTTTGTATATATATATATATATATATATATATATATATATATATATATATATATATATATATATATATATATATATATATATATATATATATATATATATATATATATTCACAGTAAAATTTATCTGGAAGATAACAGATAACACTTTATATACTAAGATCAAATGAGTAAAGTTAAAGCAAAGCCTATTGTGAAGTGTGGATGATGACAAAATGAGATAGCTAGTGTATCCGTCATTGCTGGCTATAATCACTGCCACACGTTTCAGATTAGAACCAAAGAGGGTTTTGATGTATCCTTGGGATATAGCAGTCCAAGCGGTTTCCACATATTACCAAAGTTGATCTGGTGTAACAGCCAGTTGTGTATGTTGGCCCAGTTGCTGTGCAAACACGGACTATGTATCTTCAATTGACAAAAGATCGGGAGAAAAAGCAAGGAAAGCAATAATTCAATCTGATGGATGAAGAAGAATTCTTGAACAATGCATGCCATATGCGGTCGCGTAGCACAAGTTTCTGCGCAACCTCAATGGAGAATGAACGGAGTAATTTTTTAGACTTAAGACGAGAATATTTCTGTTCAATTACAGCATTTTATTACGTAAATTAATCCAAAGAAGGTTACAAGTTTAATGAAAAAAATATTTGTTGATAATAGATAAAAAATGAAATTATCAGATGAATCCTATTAGCATATATATATATATATATATATATATATATATATATATATATATATATATATATATATATATATATATATTTATATATATATATATATATATATATTTATATATATATATATATTTATATATATATATATATATATATATATTTATATATATATATATTTATATATATATATATATATATATATATATATATATATATTTATATATATATATATTTATATATATATATATATATATATATATATATATATATATATATATATATATATATATATATATATATATATATATATTATATATATATATATATATATATATATATATATATATATATATATATATATATATATATATATATATATATATATATATATATATATATATATATATATATATATATATATATATATATATATATATATATAATTTTTATGGGTATTATAATGAGTATATACCTATTATAATATTTATGAAATATAGTAAATAGTAGATGTACGATACTCGCATGGCGTAATGGTAGCGGTTCGCAATTTTAAGGCACAGATCTGAGTTTCGATCCTCTGGCAGGACAAGGTTGGCTCAGACTTTTATCCCTTCAATGGGATCATATTATTAAGTTCCACGCATATTTGGGAACTAAACACTGGGGTTTTCGCACTTGGCTGACAGCCTAACTGGGACACATGCTACACACCTCAGGGTCGCTCGTTCAAGAAAAGGTAACATGGTAGGCCTTGGCCCCATAGAAGCTGTCGTGTCACAGAGTTTAATTTAGAATATATGCACACTCATATAATATTATAATAGGTACATACCTACATATTGACATATACCTATTAAGTTTTTAACTGAATGCAGCTTGTTAATCTCACAGATTGTTAGAAATCAAATTTCTGTTAATTGAACCAATTCTCAGTAGCTGTTTCCAAATCTTTTCCTGAAGAGAATCTCGTTCCACTTTAAGTTCACTGTAACCTAGTGATAAGGCCACGTTTAATTTTAATGGAAAGCTCCGAGTTCAAATCTCACATTCTGTTCTTTCAGTATACAAATCTGTTGTGATTGGAGCCCAGGAGTATTAAAAGTTTTCTCCTTTTTGATGGGTGAATGTATCATACTATGAAAAATAAAATATTCAGTTATGAAAAGTTCTCTGAGAGGGAGTTCTTTGTGTGTCTACTATAGCCTACTGTCTATGAAATCTCACAGAAAGCACAAGACCCTATCAATTCTCTAATGCCTTACAATATTTTCAAAATTATAAGGATATCATATGCAGCGTATCACAGCTGTCTTTCGACTTTGTATTCAAATTTGTGTTTCATAGACGGGTGATTCGGACCCAAGGAAGCGAACAACGTGAAAATTCATAGGGGGAAGTTTTCAATATTCTACAGCATTTGCTTGATTCTATCTTGAATTTCAAATTCCCGTTGGTTTTTTAAGGGATAAAAATGTAAACACACACACCCTTAAGAAAGAATAACGATTCGTGTTTCCGAGCTAAGTCAATATTTTATCACCCTAATGAGTCTGTGAAATCAGTACTTACTAGCATAACCGCTATAAGGCTATAAGGGTCTTCCATCCGCCTTCTATAAGAGCAATATTCTCAGCACAATAATTACTTTTCAAATGTTGTTTCTTGTAAACATTTAGTGGAACAATCTTCGGAAAAAGCAGTATAATATATATTTTAAACAAAAGCTATGTTATTTTATTTTGATTATTCTGTTTGTGTCAATTCAAGTAATCAACTTAAAATTTATTCATATGAAATATAAAAATGATTTTATTAAAAAAGAGAAATTACTTACTCTCCTTTAACATTTGGTTTTCGAAGCTGTGAAAGTACATAATCTGTCGCCCATTTTCTGAGAATGCGGACGTTTTCAAAGTAACTAGTTGAATTAAGATGAAGCTGTAACACATTGAAACAATTCTTTTAGCATCAGAGAGTGAATGTTGATAAATAATGGAAATAGAATAAAAAATGATACTAATAATAATAACCACTTTAAAGCTACAAGAATCTTTCATCTGCCTTCTATTAGAGCAATATCGTTTCATTTGTAATGGAATAAGATAGTTGCTTTGGGCATAATTGAAAATAAAAAATAATTTATTTGAAAATCCTTATTAAAATCGTACTGAAAACAATAAAATAAGAAATCCACTAATTTATATGAATCCTATTTTGTATCTTATTTATTTGCACACAAGGAACTTAAAATAACATATTATTTCTAAGAGATTTAGCAGGAATTTCTAGGAGTAATTTTTTAAGTAAATAGAAATAGTTTTGGAAAAGATGAAATCATTCTAACAATATCATATATCTATTGAAGTTATCAATAAGAGAAAAATTTACCCCTTTATAAATATCAGCAACTTTCCATTCCTCCAAAAGCTCATTAGGGTAACCTATGTAGGTAGCCATGTTTTCTGCCTATCAAAGGAAAACATTAGTTAAGCAACACATAAATTTACGGTAATTATTTCTGGATACACATTACTTAATATATAGTGTTCACAATAATTTTTATATATGTTTTATTTTCCTAACTAGATATTATATTTTCTCAAATATTATTCCATTAAATTTTCACATATTTTAAACAATATACTTTTAAAATTTTATCTTAAATAAAATAATAACAAGAATTGAAACATTAAATGTTTCAATTTTTATATAGGTTATCATTTTGTTTACGATAAAATTCAAGGAATACATTATTTAATAAAATAATTTAGGCCATAATAACTAACTAAGTTTAAAAAGGTTGAGGAATGTCAATAAAAATAAAGGCTATTTTTTGGTCAGAATATGAAAATTTTGAATTTTATGAATATGACAAATTGAATTTTTAAATTAACTTGAACATGGGTGACAATATGGCCTAACATTTAAATAAAAATGTTTTCCTTCAGGTAGAAAAAGCACTACATTAAAAAACGTTTTATCTATCTGATTATATCCAGTTGTTCTTGTTGTTGTTTTTCATGTCCAATATTTCACAGGAATACGAGGATTTCGTGGGGGGGAGCACATATGCTCAGTATCATTTTATGAATTTTCATGTCATCTGAAATTAGTGGTTCTAATTGTTTCTTTATTTGAAAGTACTCCAAAGAATTTCAGTTTCGATGAAAAATCAGAGTAAATTGTAGCTGTGGTAACCAATTTAAGAAATAAAATCTACAATATACTTCGAAACATTGCTTTTTAAAAATGGATTACATTCTCCAAGATTATAAGTGTGTAAAAATTCTCAACATTTTTCAATGTGTAGGTGCTTGGTCTTATGTTATTTTACAGTAAGAGACATACCATTTAAAATTGAATTTTTCGCTTCATATTTTAAAACTATTATGTGTTTTCTTTGTATGTGTTTTACTAAAAATGCGATGTACATATTTGAGACTTTTTTATTTAAATAAAATAAACAGTTAAAATCAGTTTTAATTTTTAATAACAATTTATTTATAAAGATAAAACAGCGTAAATGACATGCCATATTATATAAAGAAAAAATACTTTTAATCTATTAGAGAAGTGTTAAATTTAAGGTACCTTTTCAAAAGATAAATCTTTTGAATAAAATAAAGAAACACATTACCTCTTCACAACTATAAAATTAATATATAATCAAATTTCCAATTCTCTACAATTCCTGTTAAATAAACATTTTTATATACATTACAGCTGAGAACGTTCCTATATATATATATATATATATATATATATATATATATATATATATATATATATATATATATATATATATATATATATATATATATATATATATATATATATATACATATATATAGAAAGAGAGAGAAAAGGGTGTCCCAAAACGACCGCATAAACTCTGCACAGCTAGATTCCTCGTTGGGAGTACATAAAAACTGCCCAAAGAAGCGTTCCTTTACGATCCATAGTTTACGAGAAAAATACAAAAAAAAGTATGACATCATTGCCGGTGCAAGAAAAAAGCACTTTATTGGACGTATCAACAACATTATTTTCATATATTTCCAGACGATAATGTTTAAAACGATCACCGCGCATATCGCGTCATTAATGCGCGTGCCATGGAATGACGTTAAGCCGCCGGTGAACTAGGCTGCATCCTGCATCTACCGGTTGTCTTCATATGGTGGCCATGTATTCCCTTCGTGACTACTGTGACAAGCATTTGATGTACGGCAGATGTAATGGAAATACCATGCCAGGGCTAGCTTCCCTAGCCCTGATACCATGCGAACTGCTAGGAAGTATACCCGTCGATATCCGTTGCATATACTGCTGTTGATATATTCAATAAAGTGTTTACTCTGGCACAGGCAGTGACGTCATACTTTGTTTTTCTCATTTTTTTCGTAAACTATGGATCGTACAGGAATGCTTCTTTGGACAGTTTTTATGTACTCCCAACGAGGAATCTAGCTATGCAGAGTTTATGCGGTCGTTTTGGGATATCCTGTATACACACACATATATATCTATATATTTTTCAGCATTTATATATGTATTATATATCTTCTATTTATAATATATTTGATTTATAATTCAGAATTGAAAATATTTTAAAAAATAATATAAAAACATTCTGAGAAGACTTAGATTTACAAAAACTTTTTTTATTAACTCACAAATCAAAATTTCTTTTTGTCATAAAAATAAAAGCTGTAAATGCTGAATTTCTCTTCAGACACTAAAGATAAACTTCTAATGGAATGCATTGATAATGTATCGTTGTTAGATACGCTGTATCTGCAAGTGGTATCGCAAATCACTTGAGCAACTAAATTGCTAAACGATTGAGAAATACAGCTCAAATCACAATAGCTGAAAGAAATTTCATGCCTAATTATCTATCCTAAGTGCAATTTTTACGAAATTATGATAATTTACTTTAAATGTTAAAACTTCAACATTATCAAAAAAAAAAAAGGGAGGGATATGATTTAAAAGTTACATTCGAGAATCCTCATACCTTCTCTCTTGCTCTTTCTTTTGTCCTCATATCCATCCAGTCTACCTCTGAAAGCAAGTTAAGGAATTCCCTGTGGATATAATTCACCATTTCTAAGGCCTGGAATATAATAGTAATTATTAACATCTGCAGTAAAAGTCAGATTGAGGAAACAGAGCTGGCATTTTAACATAGCTCAAAATGCGATCCATCATTTCGAGAATTATCTAAATAGCATAATATTGTGTTATCATATTATTTCCTCAAAAAAATATTACATCTGAATGAGTGTGTATACTTTCCATTTTTTAACTCTGATTGGTCTTGTCTTCAAAAATATCCTCAAGGTTGAAAATAATTGAGGAGGATTAAATAAAAGTTTGTACATACCTATTTGTATACGAAAGTGCTTAATCAAAGCTCAATTTAAAGGTTACATTTTTTAAAACTAAATTTATTTATAAGCATTTAGCTTCGCATTTTGCATATATTAATCGCAATTTAGAAATTCTTAAGTATTTTAAAATTTACAGAAAATAATTTGAAATTAAATTAAACTACATAATAGATAATTATATTTTGTTTAAAAACTAAACAAATTTATGCAAAAATCTAAAATATGCCTTTTTATTACAAATCTCATTACCATAGTTAATAATTTAATTTTTTCACTTTGAAGTTTAGAAATTTGTTTCTTATTTTTATACGTTGAATATGTCCTTGAAGTAAAAGTTTAAGCAGAACAGAAAACTCTCATATATAACTACGTTAATAAGAACACTTCTCTCTAAAAAAACTTTCCTTTTAAATTAAAATTTCAATAACTTAGAAAATCTAATTACTCAAATGACTGCTTCTTATAATTCAAATATAGGACTAAAGATAAGCTTTCCATGCATACAGTGTTAATAACACTTTTAAATTTTCTGAGAAATATTTTGTGTGCTATGAATAAAACTTAATAAAAGTTCGTTGATTTACTTTGACTTTTTGAATATGAATGTCATTTTATAATTTTTAAAATCATTCTAAAAGTCCAATTACTTTTTTATTTAAGGCAATAATTTCAGAAGATTATTTTATAATTTTCAAACTTAAAGTTGTTCAAGCAGACATATTATGGAAAATAATTGTTAATTTAATGTAAGTAAAGATCATTTTATCTAATGTTAAGCCCTTGTAGTTAAGGTAAATAATTACTAAACATTTATTAATTAAATTTTAACAAAAAAATCTTGAACAAATTTAATATAAATGTGTGTTGTTTTTTCCATCATGCCTTCAACGATTCTTAAATATTGAATGGAAAATTTAATGGATGTGTATTTGAAAATTATATCATTTTACACCATGAAATTTATATTTTATAGTGTATTCAATTTAGAATTAAAATTTATGAAATAACTTTTTTCTTTAATATTATTTAGAGGAATTAAATAATCATTTTTAACGTCAAATTTAGTTTGTAAAACTTCAACTAATATGTAAAAAGTGCAAAAATATATTTGACAAGTGAGTAAATAGGGTTAAAATTAATTATTTACTTTCCTTGACATAAGGGTGGCATAAATTATTCGATTGTCGCAATGGGTGTCATTTCTAATTATCGATTGACGATGCACTCACCGAATCTTTGCTTCCGTCCTTGAAGTGCTGCTTTACATACAGGGATGCAAGGGCTGTGCTCAGGCTGCCCGACAGTGTTCCCAAGCAATGCTCCCACCTTGCCTCTTGGCTCACCTTCCCAGTCAGAATGGTGCTGTAGTGCTGAGTGATCTCCCCCCACGCTCGATGGAGGGTTGGAAATGCCTGACCAACTACCCTCCACATCAAATAATTGGCGATTACTCTGAAAGTAAAAAAAAATTATGTTTTATAAATTGTTTGTCTTCTGATGGGTCGTTGGGAAGTTACCGTGGGTGTAATGCTCTGGAGAAAATTTTCTCCTTTTCCAGATCAAAGATAAAATTGAGGGAATGGATCCTCTAGTGGTGCCATCTATTGGAAGAGTCTTAGAGCAAAGATGCATTTTCACCTTCGTGCTGCTCTGGTTAAACGAAAGACTCACTATACTGACTTAAATTCGGAAGTCGTCGGCTAGCAAACTTAGATTGTCCATGTGTCATAAATAACAACATAAAGGGATTAAAATTTTTTAATTCAAATCTCAAATTTAAATTTTTTGAATTCTAAAACTTCATTTTAAATTTAACACAAAAGTATAATGAAAGTAATTGCGAAATGAAGTTATACACTTAAATAATAAACATATCGTATTTAAACTAAACTAGGTGTTCATTTATTATAATGTTAATTTTGTTTTTCATTTTCAATTTATAGAGACTAAAATAGCAATGATTGATATAATGATTTTATTTAAAAGATGATTTAATTTAGAGTAATTTAAGCCAGTTTTTTATTTTCCCAAAGTGTTTCGAAATAATTTTTTATCTCTTTGATTTTTTTGTACAAAAAAGGATTAATAGTTCAGATAATAAAATGTAACTATATATTTTCTTTTTAAATTAAAATCATAAAATATACAAATTACACGCTTATTAGATTTTAAATTTCTTTTTTATTCCATAACTTCATTAGTAGTTTATAAACTTATAATTAAATTATAAGAATTTTAAATTTTAAATCTTCCATAAAAATTGAGAGATTCTGAAATCTTTAAAAATCTATTTTAAATTAAAGAAATGTCAGTATCTAAACCATCTTTGATTAAAAGATTAAGCAATTTAAGGGAATGATAATATAGAAAGTGGAACAATACTACGGCGAATGTATTCAGTAATGTGTAACTTAAAAATTCAAACTCTTGTTAACATATTTCAATCACATTTTAATTAGAGATTTAATCACAAATATTATAACTATCAAAGCTTTTGTAAAGTTCAAGGTATGGAAACTGGAATCTCGGAAACATTTGCCTTCATTCAGGTCATTCAAATCCAAACAGGAAAAATGTTAAATTTAACATTTCAATACTGAAGCGAAAAATCATAACTTTAACCAAAACATTTTTATTTAAAATAAAATGATGTAATTTTTAATAACAAAATTATTATACTGAAGATAAATTGAAATAGCTTTACAATTTACTTACAATGATCAATTAAATAATATTTATTTACTATTATAATATTACACAGAAAAGCTGAAAACACTACACTATATATTTAAGATATCCAGATGAACTTGTTAAAAGTTTTTCAAGTAATTAATATTGGTATTTTTTAAAATTCTTATATATTTTATATTAAGAGCTGAATTATTTAATAATAACAAATATCTTGCTTTTGATAAATAAAACAAATTGAAATTAAAAATTGAAATGCAATTAAAATACTTTAGGTAATGTTTTTCAAACCTAAAATATTTTTGAGGAATTTTAGTTAATTTAATACGAAAAATAAGCTTTCAGTTTACATTGAGCGATGAATTCAATATCAAATAATTGAATTCATAACAATAAAATACATAAAATGTTATTTCCCATTCTTTTCCCAAAAGCTAAACATACGTCTTTAAATTTTTGAGTAATTTTTAACAGTTATAATGATTATTTTTAATGAATATAGAGATTGGTGCAACATAGCATGAGTACAGATGTTCCACCATTTAATTAGATCTACCAACCAAACGGTACATTAAGTTATAAGAGATAATGAATATAGTACTCCCCTTTCATTCACTAGGAACTCTATAACTCAATTATTCTGTTCACTTTCCCATACTTTGTATATTTCTCGATTTAAAGTCAATAAATTTTTAGCTATGCTTGTTCTAAAAATGAAAATTACGTTGCCTTTACTTGACTATTTTAATGTTCGCATAACTCTTAATTATTTTCCCTCTAATAAAATCATTTATCTTAGTAATAAGAAATTTTAATAATAGCAAGTGTAGTTTAAGCTTTATTGATCTTCAACAATATGCCCATATTCATAGGCATAGAGCTAAAGTAAGTTACATAGAGAAACTTTAATAGACACACACATGTTAAATCTATTCTGTTTTATCAATGTGAAATAGTGTCAGGAAAAGTTAGTCAATTCATTAATATTTATTGACGAGACGAGACGAACGGACGAATATACAATTTTGAATACATTAAATCTAATATGTATCATTAAAAGACAACAATAAGATTTTATTTTTATTGACTCACTATAAATTGGACTTTATCTCTACAAATGTTTAAAAAACTTGCCAATTAATATTTAAATTTAAATTGCAATCACTTAGACTTTCAATTAGTTTGATTTTTTCTGTTATAATCGAAACAACTATTTAACTGAATTGGGTGGAAGAAATACTAACACCATTGCGAGGCATATTTTCCCACCGTTTGAAGACATTAAAAACTCATTTGGGAGTATGTTATTGAATTCACTTCAAATTAGATAAAACACGCAAATATCAAATAAACTCTACGATATCTCACCATATGTCCAAAAAATTTCTATATTCGCTATTTCGAAAGCAGAAAGTAATTCTAAATAGACACTGTATCGGACATACACTTTATAATACCTATTTTTATTTGCCAGTTTCAAAGTCAACAGCTTTCAAATGACAGTAAAACACGCCCTTGTAGATCATTATAGAATTGAAATACATAAACAATTAAGAAAATGTCATTATTTGATAAATCAGATTAAAATTTTTTATAATGGTATCTTTTTACTATACACAGAAATTTCTTACATATAAACTATATATATATATATATATATATATATATATATATATATATATATATATATATATATATATATATATATATATATATATATATATATATATATGTATATATATATATATATATATATATATATATATATATATATATATATATATATATATATATATATATTATTTATTTTTATCATGCCAATTTTTAATACGCTTTATGTTCTTTTTATCTGACATAAGTTCTGGAGAAAAGAGAAGAATTCTGGCTACTAATCTCTGCTTATACGGACTGGGAACTTTCATAAAATCGAAACTGATCAAAAGATATACAGAAATCACGCTATACAAAACAATCATAAGACCTGTTCTCACTTATGGATGCGAAACCTGGACTCAAACAAAGACTCAGTCAAATCAGATTGTAATATTTGAACGAAAAGTACTAAGAAAGGTTTTTGGAGCTGTAAATGAGAATGGAGTTTGGAGGCACAGATACAATTTCGAGCTCTACAGGCCTTTTAAGGAAACTGACATCGTCAATTATATTAAAATATGTCGCTTGAGATTTGCGGACCATATCTATCGAATGGACCCCTCGTCTTTGACTTCAAAAATTTTTAAATATTGGCCCATTGCAAACAGATCTAGGTGTCGGACCAAACTTAGATGGACTGATTGTGTAGAGGAGGACTTTAAAGTGCTGAAAATGACAAATTGGAGAACTGTCGTCTCCCGGAGAACACAATGGAAGAGTGTTCTGAGGAAAGCATTGGCCCAACTCGGGATGTCGTGCTGAAGAAGTTCTTTTTATCTTGAAATGTGCCATATTCAAATATGGCTCTTTCATCTCATAAACCTAAACAATCAACCAAACCAATAGGCTAGATTGTTTAATGGTACTATAATTAAAATAAAATGAATATTTATTATAATTTTAATTTTTCTTAATTAAGCGTACATAGAAGTTTAATAAGATCCAAAATATAGATTTCAATTTGAATTTATAACATAAAATATGATTTATTTAATTTTTCATTTTACCTTTATAATTTAATTAAAATTAAATTATTAAACATTTTAGAGATTATTTTTAGTAGACTCCTGTCTCTTTCTTATAAGTAAATGAATTCTATTTTCCGCTTTCTTTAGAGGAGTTTATAATTTGCGTGAAACATTATTTATGAGTTATGTCTGGAAATCTAACTGTATAACGTCATCTTGTTCTCTATTTTTCATCATTACAATGAAGTAAAAACTATTCCATTCAAGAAAAGAAAGCTTAATTTCACATTGTCTAAAAATCAAAAAATAGCTCTTGAATAACAAATTATTGGAATATAATTATTTTGTTTTATAACATTAGCTATAACTTAAAACTTCCTTATTATTTTAAATAAAAGCACTTTGCTAATATTCTCTCCTTATTGAAAATAAGATTTAAAATGGAAATATTAAATGCTTATCATCACGGTATAAATTATGATTTATTTTTCTATCGAAAGGAATTATTTTACATTTAGACAACTTGTGTGTTATATAAATCTATGGTAAAATAATATGCTAAAAAGTTCATGCAATGCATTAACAGTATGACAAACAATTATTTGCAATAAAATTTGCATTTGATTAAAATAATTTGTCCCAACAAGAAGGTAACTGCCTACCTTTTATCTGTAGAAATGAGGAGTTTTTCCAAGTTTTTTACGTAGTCAGGTACTATCACAATTACTTCTTCAGTTCGTGGAATTTTATTCATCAATAACTTGTTGAAATACTTTTCCCACTCTATCTGAAAATGTATAGCACATATTATTAGATTCTTTTATAATAAAAATTTAATTTATGTTGTTAATTTTATTAATATTTTATCCAAATAAAAGGATGATTTTGTGTTAATCCTTTATTGATTTGATTTTTTTAAATTTAGGTTTCCCAGACAATACGAGTAATTTTTACAAGTAAAGCTTATAATCAGAAATGCGTTAGTATTTATTGAGAATTTTATCAATTAAAGTATAAAATTATTAAGTGGAAATTGCTTAAGTCACAAACTTACATTTGGTGCTAAGCCATAGAGCTCCTGGACTGTCATTTTGTTGTAAAGTCGGCTAATGTTCCTCCTGTCTTCCCTAGCAACTGATATCTGTGAAAAGAAATGAAAATATGACATGTGTAAAAAAGAACATAGTTTTATTCCACATTTACAAACATTCAATAACAATATAAGAGCTTCACTTTTTTCTCAATGGAGTTTATGACTAAATAAGGGATTAAGGAATTATCAAAATTTTTTCTCTGGGTTTATTTTGAAGATGACGTTAGGCATTCTTTAAAATTTGAAATGTGAGTTATAATGAATTTGAAATATGAGTTGATAATTTGAAACATAAATATGTATTTATGTTTTATTATTGATAATTTATCAGTTAAAGTTCTTCAGTTCTTTTAGTATTAAATCTTAAATTAGTTTAACAAACAGTTAATTTATCTGATAAATACTCAATCTTGTGGCATATTTAAGTGTAATTAATAGATGTCAAATGAAATGAAAATATTCAAATTATAAGCTATTGTTGAAATAAATTAAATGTATTAAAACAGTAAACTATTTTACATTTTTCACTGTTTTACTTAGCTTGCTTTAGCATTCTAATCTTTTTATGTCAGTATTACTTCCTAAATGTTTAACCAATTATTTTCTATTTCAAATTGTCACGAATAACGCTATTGTAAAATTTTGTTTCGGTGGTGGTTGTTGTTTCTTACGACACTTAGACAAGTCAAGCTCGCTATGCTTTGGCTAGCGAATTTAAGTCAATATGGAGTGTCTTCCGTTTTAATCAGAGCACCACGAAGGTGAAAGTACGTCTCTTTGCTCTTTTTTAAATCCTCCGATAGATGGCACCACCAAAGGATAAATTTCCTCAATTTTGACATTGATCTGAAAAGGGAAACATTTTTCTCCAGACCATTGTATCCATGGTAACTGCTCAATGAACGATCACAGGATTTTCGATTCCACGGATTTAACGAGCACGTATATCGCATGTACTCGGTGGGTCTTTGGCGGCATTGGGAATGGAACCCAGCCCTTCGAGATGGAAGGGGTGATGGAAGGACAATGTCCTAACCACGGCCTTTTTCGCTTTTGATTATTCATAATTTTAACTTTTTATAAATTATATATTTTTATAACTAGTTTTAGGAATATAAACAAATACCTATAATTTCAAACTAATAAATAAAGAAAATGTATTCAATTAAGCAAACTTACATTAGCGATTGCGATTTCAAAATTCAGAGCGTCTTTCATTTCCTTTTCAGCCCTGGTCTTGTTGGCTCCCAAGAGAACAGCGCTGTCTACCATAAGTTGATAGTAAGCCGCAACCAAAGGATCTTCCATTCCTTTGAGCAGATAATTTCTGTCAGGCATTCCGAGACTAGACTGATCCAGCTGTAAAAGAAAAAAAATTAAAGCAACCACAAAATAAAAGCCCTACAATCTTATACTGAACCACATGAGATTCAAAGCATTTGATAAGAATCACGAAATAAAAAAACAGATAAAATTTTGGTGTACAGGTAACCCTCCTATAACACGGTAGTTAGGTTCCTAGAAAATGCCGTGTTGTGTGAAATCGTATTGTATGAGACCCAGAACTAGTACAAAAAAGGGGTTACGTTCCAAAAACTTATTAAAAACAAATATTTTTTTAATTCGACATAAACAACTTAATTTTTATTAAATAATAAATGTATATCCAACACAAAGTAAGAAAAAATATTTTAATCTAACGCAACCCTAATTTAATGAATTTATTCGTCGTCACTGCTCAGTACAATCAACCGAGGACGTTTTTTGGGTGGAACGATATCGCCTTCACTTTCAGAACTTTTTTCTCTATTTAAAGTTTTTGTATGTTTTCCCCTCTTAAAAAATCTGTAATCGAACTTTGCTGACTAGTTCTTACTAGGTCATTGTAAATTTCGCGGTATGGAGTTAAACAGTTTTGCAGCTCCCTTTTGAATTTTCGACTTCTTTCCGTGGAAGGGTCTGTTTTCAAGAAAAATGACTCGAGATTTTGCGCTAAGCATAAGCCTTCTTGTAATTCTTTTAATGTTAAATTCTTAACTGCACAATCTTCATTAGAGCTAGCGTCCTGAAAATCTATTTGATTTGCATCCAGGGATGCCATTTCCATCAAACCCGCTTCGTCAACTTCTTCTTCCACTATTAATTCTTGAATGTCTTCAGTAGCCATATTCACAAAATCTTTGCCTCCGATTGATTTAGCGACTTTTAATATGGCACCAATTTCGTTTTCTGATGTTTCACGCATGTTTTCTGTTTCAATGAAGAGGGCCATATCTTCTTCCAACACGCATTGGAACAAAACCGTGTTATAGGATGACGTGTTGTAGGAATTTTCCCACAATTTACGAATCGTGTTATAGCGAAACCGTGTTATAAGATACCGTGTTATAGGAGGGTTACCTGTATTTTGAATAAAAAAATATGTATTTATAAATAAAATAAAAGCACATTTTGTTAAATGTCATAAATTTAAATGATTAGGAATCTGTAACTTCTGTAAATACAATAGCAAATGTGGATTTATATCCTTTTTCCTGATAGTTTAGCACAGTTATTATACGTACATCTATTATATGGCGTGTGTTGTTTCTTATGTCAGGTCCTATGGAAACAGAGAGTAAGATATTGTATCCGAATCCAACTCTTCGGAGGGCCACCAGGGAGTCCAACCAGTGGAACTTTTCACCATCCCATCTGTCTCCATCAACAGCGGGCCAACCTCCAACTTCGTCCACCACCTTGACTAGTTGTTCATTACCTAGCATTTCAATAAGGGCTAAAGACATAAAAAAATCATTATTAAATCCAAAAGTATATAATGAGCTAGATACAAGGAAATGAAATCTTATAAAAATAAAGTCACGCACACGAAAATCTGTCCATCCTCTTTAACTTTTCAAAGCTGATAGTTTTAAAAGGGTGCCAAAGTACAATAAAGTAATATGCTATTACATTCTGCACTTTCTATTATTAATTCTTAGAACTAACATTTTGGTCATGTATACAATAATGGATATACAGATGACACAATCATAAAAAGATATAATTATTAAATTAAAAAAAAGACGTGAATCTTTGATAGCCTAAGACTGTTGTAAGGCAGCTTAAGTCAGTATCCAAAGTATAATCTTCTTTCTGGAGGATTTTTAATAAATAGTGAGCCGTATTTACAAGTTGCAAGAAAGGAATCCAGGAAAACTCTGGAGCACTCCCCCGACAGATTTGGATACGAAAGCCAGAAGCGCAGCATCCATTTTCATTTTGGAAAACAATGGCTAGGATGAAACTCTGAAAAGTACTTACCACTAGCCCAAGGTGTAGTTTGCATTTATTTTGTCGCAAAATACAAAGCTGTCCATGTCTTATATCGTCAATTTTAGATACCAAAATTAATCAAATATCCCCCTATGCGTTGAGTTTGATATGGAAAAGGGATTTGGATACTATTTCACAGTGGGGAATTACAAATCTGTTATTTGTGTGTGTGTATTACCTAGAAAGTCTTAGTTTTCGAGATCAGTGAGAAAAATTTTAAAGTTCATTAGGATGAGGTTAAGTAACTTAAATATTCATCTATCATTTAAATATGTCTAAATACTACTTTTATGACTAAAACCTTAGGCATTTATGAGCTAAATTAAGAGCAGAAATGGAATTTAACAAGCCCTTTTGTGTATAAGTGTATTCATATATATTTCAGAAATAAGTATCTTCATAGGTTTAGGTAATTATTTTTAAAGAATAATAAAGAATCAATATTTCAAGGAGCTTATCAGAAAAACAATTGTTGAAATTAAAAGAATATCCTTTTGGTTTCTTGTGCTATTGGCTGATAAAAAATGAGGGACTTCCTTATGAATAATTGTTTATGGATATATGAGCTTGATTCTTATATGGATGTTATATATATTTAAATATATATATATATATATATATATATATATATATATATATATATATATATATATATATATATATATATATATATATATATATATATACGAGAAAAATTATCCGAGAAAATATAACTTCGTTTTATCAATTTATTCTACACATATGATTTACTCCTAATAAACAAAGAGGAGACTACTAAATATGACGAAATAAAATTTTTAAATGTCTTTGAAAATGGCTATTTAAAATTTTTATTTTAGCATTTAATTTTTTGTGTTAAATTATTTTTACAGCTTACATATTTAGGGGGTCATTTTGGTTTTTATTTTTTTTTTATTATCAATTTGGTTCATTATTTTTTATTATATGTTTTTTTCAAAAAATTTTTTTATTTATGATGATAAATAAACTAGTAATTTAATATGCATTTAGTATGACTACACGTTTTTATTTTATATTTATTAAAAGGAAGTTGTATAAAAAGTGATGTTTTCATGTTATACTTTGGGGTTATCTCATGATAAAATTGACATGTACAGGGAGCACAGTAAAAAAACATGCATTTTAAAGTAATCACCAATATGTCTCGTGCTATTCATTCATTTTACTAAATAAAACGAAGCTAATTCATTCCACTTTAATATTTATTCAAGTGAGTTTACTATCATTAACATTTAAAATGGATAATATATTTTAACTTTCCATATATGTCAGTTAAAAGAATGATGTTAGTAACTTCGAAAACCAATCACATTTTTTTCTGTTGTTTTATTTTAGAAATAATTTATTTTCGAAATTTGTTATTGTAGATTTCATATCTACACTTACTTTACCCCTTAGTTCCTTCCTTTTCTAGCTTTGATGTTAAAAAGTCATTTTTCCTAGTGCAGTGTTACTAAATTAGTTTTAATATAAAAGAATCTTTAAATAAATTGTCCTCAAAAGAGAAACATTCAATGATTTTTCATCATTTTCCTTTTTTTTATAAAGATTAAAATCCAAAAGAGAAATTTACAACGGCATATTTTTTTCAGTAAAACTATTTAAAAATGAAATATTATTTAAGTTCATTAAATTAGCTAAGAAAATTCTACGAATAGAATTTTTTAAATATTTTTTAAAATTAGAAAAAATAAAAGAATCTAATCAAAATTAATACTTTTAAAAGATAAATAAAATTTGGGAAAAATTTAACATTGGAAATATTTTTTGCCATTTTTATGAAATTATCAGTAAAATGCAACACTCTCTTATTTGTATGGAATATTTAAAATATCTGTTTCTAAAAATATTGTATCTTAAATATATATATATATATATATATATATATATATATATATATATATATATATATATATATATATATATATATATATATATATATATATATATATATATATATATATATATATATATATACATCACCAAGTTAACATTATTGCCAATTTAAAACATAACCAGCTAACCTAGAAATCAATTTATATTTATAATATATTGTTCACTGATGTAGTTCAATAGTTTATATTTTCAATAATTATCAACAACAATCTCGACATGAATTATGTGTTACCAAGGTCATCGCAGTAGATAAAATTGGAGGGAAAAATAGCTGAAGAGACATCTGTATTAAAACAGTTAATTCTTGATAAATAATTTTTTACTTGACCTAGATCGTGAGCCCGGATAGCTCAGTCGGTAGAGCGTTAGGCTTTTAACCTAACTTTTAACCTAACGTTCGAGTCCCTGTTCGGGCGTCTATTTTTTTTTTCTATCAGAGCTGATACAAAGTAAAAAAAAATTACAAATAAACGTTATTGAAATCTATATTCTCTTATGATTAGAATAAAATTTTATAAGAGTATAATTCTTAAAAGATATTTGTCAAAACGATAAAAAATTTTCTTTTTAAAACAATATATTTATAAAAGAAAAAAATTATTTTTAGAATAATAAAAATATTTAAATGTATAAGAGTGAGCTGGCTTCTAAAATATGTTCTTTAAACATTAAAAAGTATTTAAAGATAATTTAAATAAATGCATTTTTTAATATTTTGTACAGATATACAGAGTGATCCCTGATAGCTCAGTCGGTAAAGCATTAATGCTTTTTAACCTAACGGTCCAAGGTTCGAGTCCCTGCTTGGCTGTCTATTTTACGATATGAGAGCTAATACAAAGAAAAATTATAAACAATCATGAATGGAAATTTTAATATTTTATGAGAGAGTATTGATAATTGCTAACGCCAAAAGAAAAAGAAAAAAACATGAAACAATGTATGTATATATATATTATTAATAACACTGATTTCAGAAAAATAAAATAATTCTAAATATTTATGTATAGGTTTCTAAAAAATATTTCTTCAAACATACGTTTAAAATATTTAAAGATAATTTGAACATATATACTTTATAAAAGGTTTCAATTTTTGCAAAGCAAAAATGTGCCCTATGACTGTTAGCACGGCATTAGGCTTTTCACTGAACGGTCCAGCATTTTTTCCATGTGAGAACCAATATATGGCAAGCACGTAAGCTTCAATCAAAATTTTGTTATTTTCATCATTAAAAGAACTATTAGAAAATCACTAAAACTTATTTATAACCTAACTAAAAAACTTGGTATATCTCCCGTCAACAATTCTTTAAGACATAATTGCTATCAGATACATATAATTATAAATGATTTATCTCTAAATAAATTAAAACAAATAATAATTTTTGCTATTCATACATTTTTTTGGATGTGTACTAGAATTTTTATCTTAATTTTATTTTTCTAATCTTATTGAATTTGTTAATTGTGTAAGTGAAAATACTACTTTTGAGACGAAAATTCAATTGATGTCAATATAAAATAACGAGCCAAAATTTATATGAAATTGTAATAAGAAACAAAAAAAAAAGTTAAAATTCACATAAATATAAAAAAGTGAGGTGAAATTTAATTTACATGCCAAGTAAAACTTGCACAATATTTCACAGATTTTCATTCTTTTCGGTGTTTACACAATTTTTAACGGGAATAAATAAACGTTTTAAAGTGTACTAAATACTATAGAGATCTAAAAAAGAGTATTTAAACAGAAAAGTATAAGCTGAATATTTATAATAATAAGAAATTCACGTGGCAGTATATTTCTTAGAGATTATTTTATAGAGTTTTCCTATTGTTCAAATAAATTACAATCGACATGATTTGTTGATTTTTCCAACATACTATCCGCATAATTAATTTCATTTTCATCTAAAGGAACAGATAATGGCTTATGTTTTCATTGGAAATTCTCTGAAGCTCCGTCAAAATCAAAATTCTCGAGTGACAAATTTTCTATTGAATTTAAATCTGCATTTTTTGAACACAAACTATTACTTAAATTTAATGTTACATACTAAACAATCGTTCTTTATCATATTTGAATAATGCTCTATATTGTGACAAACTAGTAACAGTAGTTATTGATTTTCCTTTCAGCAGAATATTAGTTCAATTCCCATCTTGGACTCTGCGTTCTAAATTGCTACGTAATCTACTTTGAACTTGAATTTCTTGTAAAGCTGGTTCGCATGCAGTAATTGTGTGTAGAAGGACAAACTTAAACTAGTTATATTACGTAAAATTAATTTTAAAAGGAAATACATGGTTGGAAGTAATCTTCATATGTTATATTGAATTAACATTTTTGTTTTATGTAACACATCTAATCTTCATTTATTAAAATAATAAAACATATTTTTTGATATTGTTTTCAACATTTCTTTGAAGTTGAAATTTAAATTATTTTAATTCACTGAATATACGAGATATTTAATTTAATTGAAAAAGTAAAAATGGTAACATTGATTACTCTGTAGCATTTTTAAATAGTTTATTTATGCCTAATATTAAAATCTTCGTATAAAATAAAATCACTCTTTTTTATTATTAATCAAAAGTTTTAGATAGATGCATAACTAATGAGATTCGATGTTATCAGAGGTGTATAATAGTAGAATCCTTTTCATAAGTGATTTTATAGTTTCTTGACAAGAGTACGTTTTGTACCATTTCGTAAATAAATTTATATTATTTATGAAATTGCACTTGAAGAGTGTTTTATATTCTCGTCTAATGTCATCGATATTTTCCTCATTTAATGTGCACAAATCAATTGATTTGCCCAATAAAATTTAAAAGTGGATAATTTCTGATCCATTGTTTGCCTCTAGTATCCAAAATTTTCTGCATTTGAAAAACAAAACTTTATTTTCATTTAATCAGATAATTAATAACAGATATAATTCAATAACAGATAACAATAATAACTCATTTAATACGTAAACTTAAAAGGAAATTTGCTATACTTACTCGTATTCATGCAGGAATCATACATACTCTTCAGATTCTGTATATGTTGTGCATCAGTTTCTTTTATGCCTGCTTCCACCATTGCTTTAAGAAAAACAAATATATAACCAAATAAATAAAATATGACATGTAACCATGAATCAAACAAATACAATTTCAAAATCTAATTATTGTGATTTTTTCTAATTATTGTCTGTTTTGAATCTAATTATTGTCCAAAGTGTCATAAGCAAGGACAATGATAGCTCCTCTAATTTTCGTTTATTGTGATATATAATATTGTTTGCATTTTTCAATTGAAGTGATGAAAAATAATCAATTACGAATTCATTCAGAATCTATTACGAATTCAAATACGAATCAATTCAGAATCTATTACGAATTCAAATACGCGAATCAATTCAGAATCTATTACGAACTTACAGAAAACTGTGAGGAAAAACTAGTTGCCACTGTCAACGACATTTTATAATTTTTAAACATGAATTGGGAATAAGGTAACATTTTAGCTGTCTTAAAATCAATTTTAAAAGTGTATTCAGTAGTGAATCTATAGTAACTGCATTACAAATTACCCTGCTGTGAAGAATAAAGCAACTCTACTATAACCCTACTTATTTGGTAACCCTATCGGAAAGAATAAAGTTAATAAAATTAATGATTACTGAAAATAGAGTGGTTAAATTTTTCAACAACAGCTTATGAAAACCTATCTTATAATTGGTTTATTGAAAATTTTACAAAACACAAAATTCTAGATATTTCCAGGCTTACATAAAAGTGTTAAATTTCGAGCCGCATCACAGCCCAACAGACTGATAAACTTCTTAATCCCACACATTTACATTAGCATTACACACTCTGCATAACTTAGTGCTTGCTCACCTCTTAGACGGAGATCCAAATCGTCCTGTAGGAGGCTGAAAACATTTACTGCTGTTTTGTCATCCGGTATCAGTTGCTTGTTCAACCAGCCTCCACAAGCGAACTCATAGAAATTATCGCAAGGTTCAACTTCTTCGTTAATGTTGTTAAGAATTGTTGCCGCTAGATAAAAGAAAAAATTTACTAAATGTTTAAGAATAGAATAATGATGCCAGATACATTTAAAATAGAGAAACCGTATTAAATTTTCAATGGTAATTCACTTTCAGATATAAAATTCCACTTAACGTAAATACCATAACTTTACGCTGAAAAATTAGTGTATTGTAGTTAGATACAAAAATCACTTCAGTTTCAAACCAATACACGTATTGATAACCAAATTCATGTAATTTATTATTAAAAATAAAATATGTTGTTATAACTGAACTAAATAATATTAAACTAAGTTCTAGTAAACAGAAAATTGAAACAATTTCAATACATGATATGGAATAATTTATGTTATTAGGTATAATGTAACAAGCGCATATTGTCAGATATGCAACGTTATATTTGAGATTATAGAGATTTTAATTTTCAGATATAATTACAAAATCAAAAAATAAAAGATAGCATATTTTATTTATATATATCATTCAGTAAATACCGATAAAACAAACGAAAAAATTATAAATGACAAAAATAAAATGCGAAAAATTATACAATTATCAACTACTCATTTTTAAGAACACAGAATATATCTTTATATTTTGAGTTAATAAACAAGTTTATACATCTGTAAAGATTAATATGTATTCTATTTTTCTCTATTTTAAACGTGAATAAAACGTTATAGTGTGTATAATCGTTTGAAATAATATTTTAAAAAATTAAGGTAATGTTTTAAATAAAGTTCTGAAAATATTAACGATTATTTTATAGTAATTGACAAAAATAAAATTTTGAAATATTGCATCAAATAATTAAAAGATTACAGAATTATTTTCTAATATTTTTAAAAATTTAGAGGATTATTAAACATTTGATAAGTTGAATATGCTTACTTCTTTAATTTACTATCTAATTACGATGAATTACAACTAGATAAATTTTTTTGTCTCAAGCGTATTTGGATAGTCAGATTTATATTTTTAAATAAATTATGAATTGTTTCACTATTTAGCTCTTAAATTACTAATTAACGAAACAGCTAATACTTTTAATTATTTCGAACAATTACTTATTTTATATTTATTGGCTATTTCAAATAATAAAAAGAACAAACTTGGTATGAAATACTATCAGGGAACAAAGTAACATAATTTTATTTAAAATAATAATGTGTAAAGCCATTTTAAAAATTAGAAAAAATTTCTCTGAAAACCTCAGAAAAATAAAATTTGAAATTCCAGTTGTATATTAATTAGCTATTATTAATAAATATGAAACTCATTTAGTAGCTTAATTAGTTACATAAACGAATATTACCTTAATAAGATAGGTTAATGAACTTTTATTTCATGTTTTTAAACTAATTAGTGTATGGAGGGTGATGAAATAAGGAATTTTTTGTATAAAAATATTTTTACCATACGACTTTAGCTAGGTATTATTATCAGTGTAGAACTTTTAAATTCTGATATCAATTTCTAATTAAATATATATTTCAATATCGCTTTAAATTTAACCCCATTTGGTATAATCCTTATTAAATAATTATAGTCTTATGTTATCGAATTCCTAATTAGTTCCTTTTAGTTAATTAGCTAATATATTTGTTATTGAATATTCAAGCAACTTAACAATAAAAATTTTGTTAAAATAATTCTAAAAACATTTAAATTTTACAACTAAAAAATAGTAACCAGATAATTTCTTTTTGACTACGCCGAATAAATACTTTAAACTTTTCGCGAGTCAATAAATTAATTATCTCATAAAGATTTTCAAAATGATTGAATGTATTAAATAACCAGTATTAAATTTAAAGGAACATATTCTTGGAAATTTAACTGTTAAAATAATTATCAATGAAACTAAGTAATAATTAGTGAGTAACAAACATAAATAAAGCAATGTATTATTAATTATATAGAAATTATGTAATGAAGGAAAGAACTTAAGAGCCTATTCTTCAAAATTCATATTCTAATGTAATAAGAATCAATATTTCGGTAGAATATTTGAATGGTATGATTTTTTAAACTTCATAATAGGAAATATATGAAATTATGACTGTATTAACATATTTAATTTACTTTCTATTAAACAAATAAATAAACAGTTTCTGTAAAGAAATGTCTCTATAATGGAAAAAAAAACGTACACAATAAATAATACATATTGAGTCTAAAAATTTAAATATCTTGTTATATAATTAATTATCAGTATTCAAATATTCCCAATGTCTACGCATTTAAGAATATTTTAGTATCTTGCCACTGAAATTGTTAAATTTTTGATGTTTTGTATGTTTTTTTAAATTTATAAAGTTGTGAAATAAGTGTCCATAACACCACATGATAAGCCTCACATTGTTATTTTCGAAAGTCTTAGGAATCAGATAGACAAAAAAAATTAATTTCAACATGAAGACATGGTACATTTCTATAGGCTATAGCAAGAATTCTACAGAAAAAAATAATAGGGAAATAATGATTTTTCAAAATATTTCATGACGCTATTTCTTTTCATTTCCAGCAATATCTTTTAAAAACACATTCCTTTTTAGCATAGAAACAGGGTTTTAATTTATTTCGAGATAATTGAATAAATATATACCAGTTTGTTTTACCATTATATCATTATATCTAACTATAATTCTATTATGAATAAAATCGATGTTTGCTGTTGCATAAACATAAAACAACTTACTAATATTCTTAAAAGAAACTCAACATGGAAAAATCAAAGCAGGCACTGACTTAAAAAAAGAAGCAGATGTATTAAAGCATCCAAAATCAGAAAATGATAAAAAAAATTTTTAAACAAGTTGGTTAAAAAGTAATGATAAAAAATTAAGTAATTAGAGGCGTAACTTATGGTAAAGTCTTAAAGGCTTATATTTTTAAAAAATATCTTTTCTTTATTTAAACATATTATAATTTTCCAGATTGTTTGAGATTTTATCGAATTTCATGAAGAACTCTTTTAATAAAATAAAAAAGTCTGGTTAATAAACTGCCAACTGCATTAAGGTTTCATTTTAGTATAACTTTATATCTTATTAAATTATGTATATTATAGAGGTCAGTTTCCGTGAATACTTTTAATAGGTCACATTTTATATTATTTTCTATCAGTTTTCCGAAATTAATGAATATTATGCATGTAACTTTTAGATTCTATTTTTATTATTTACGAGTTTTATTTATTATGTGTGGCTTTTTTATATAGTACCAATTTAATATTAAGATAAATTATAAAAAATTATTCCAGTACAAAAAAATATTTAATTAAACTTATTAATTATATAAATTAAAAGGAGTAAAATTCTTAAAATATTTTTATTGTTTTATTTATTACGTATGGCTTTTTTATAGTATCTATTATTATTAAGATAAATTATAAAAAATTATTCCAGTACAAAAAATATTTAGTTAAACTTATTAATTATATAAATTAAAAGGAGAGTAAAATTCCTAAAATATTTTTATTGTTTTATTTATTATGTGTGGCTTTCTTATAGTACCAATTTAATATTAAGATAAATTATAAAAAGTTATTCCAGTACAAAAAAATATTTAGTTAAACTTATTAATTACATAAATTAAAAAGAGTAAAATTCCTAAAATATTTTTATTATTTTATTTATTATGTATGGCTTTTTGATAGTACGTATTTAATGTTAATATAAATTATAAAAAATTATTCCAGTACAAAAACTATTTAGTTAAACTTATTAATTATATAAATTAAAAGGAGGAAAAATCCTAAAATATTTCATACCAACAGCATTTTAAAAAGTTTAACAAAAAGATATCATGTCCAACGTTATTGTCAATAATTAATCGGGTTTAGTTCTTTTGTATTCAATGAAATAAGAGTATGTATATATTTTTTATATTCGATTTTACTGTAAAATTTGAATATTTAATCATTTGAGTGTGCTTACATCGATAAAACAATTTTTACTTCTTCTTAAAATTATATCAATAATATTATGAGTCCAATATATTTATTTCGAGTTAATTCGGATAAATTACTCAATTTATTCTAATCAACGAAAAATAATTATTTACAGATCAGGAGTCGCAAACTATATAGCTTAAACTGTTTAGAGTAAATTAAATTATTTATTAAATGAAAGGATTTTATTTTTAAGTATCATTATTAGCTGATCCTCCTCATGAAATTGCTTGGGAGTTGTAAACTAGAAATATTGAGAGAGATTAAAACCAAGTAAAATTGAAACTTAACACGGCAATTGAAATAAAATATTTATAAATAAGAATTAATAAAATTTCAATATACCGTTAATATGATTAAATAATGCATGAGAAAAATAAGAGAAAATAAACCAAGTGGATAAGATTAAAAAAGAAAGAAGAAACGTCAATTCGCAAAATTGTTACAATTTATTCTTTTTTGACGCTCATCAGATGCTTTCAATTGAACATATTTCATTCATATTCAAAAGCTGTATTATTTCAATACATTTATTCTATTCAATTCTTTTATAATTATTGAATACATTAAAAATAATTAAAATCGTACAAAAACACTTATGTATAAAAATATGTGGAAAACACATATGATTTTGGAATTATGAAACATCCTCAATTGTATGTTTTTTTAAAAAGAATATAAAAAATCGTATTTGTATCATATATAATCAAATACTTATAGAATATACCCTTATAAGAGTAAGAGTTAGAAATTATTTTTTAATTTTTCATAAAACATTTCCATATATATATTATACTCGAGGGTTTGTTGGTTGGTTTTTATGACGCAATGTTCAAAAACGGTCATGTTGCGACATAAATTATACACGAATTTCTTTATATAAAAATAAAGTACAGTTAAAACTGAATTTAAATTACAAAATGAATTTATTTTAAAAAAAATTTGTTTTTATTTAAAATATTTAATGATTTGCTAGTTGGAGTATTTATTTAATAAGTAGCTTCGATAACAATCTAAAATGCTTAAAAAAAGCTCCAATACATAAGATTTTTGTAAAATATTAATTTTTTATAGGAAATTGACGCAAATTCTATTATATCTTTCAAAATTAAATAAAATACCTCATTGCATTTACAAACGAATATTTTTATTTTTGATTACATTTTTTTTCAACTTTAAAAAATTTGGCAAAGCACACTTAGGAAAATGAAAATGCTTAATTTAATAACTTTTTAAAGTAGTTTTTCTATTTAATAATTGTCTCAAGTTTGCTGCAAATTTTTCATTTAAATTTGTTAAGTAATTGAAAGTAAATGGGAAATTCTTAAAACTGTTAATTAGTAATGTGCTCTTTTAAAAAATTATATATATGAATTAGTCCACCTGATTGATCTTATTGACAGGTGTTTTTCATGCTTTTAACTATTAAAATATTTTGAGTTTTAAAATATTTAACATTTAAATCCAAATTATTAATTTCTTATCAAACTTACCAGCTTTGACACAACCTGGTTTCAAGCATATTCCTACAGCATGAGGTGGGTTGATGACATTATACATTGAATACACGAGTTTGTCTGAGCTGCCAGGAAGATTCTGTACGTCTGAATTGCTACCTGTTGATAAAGTTTATAAGCATATATAAATAATTTTAAATGTCTCATAAAAGTTAAATTATTAAATTGTGCAAGATCACTATGATAAAAATATTTTAATTTACAATTGAGATGCAAATTTTAAATGTAAAAAAGCAATAATAAAACAATTAAATTATTATAAAAATACTATTTATGATTATAAAATGATAAATCCTTTAAGAAACTTTTATATTAATGCTTCATCGGGAATACAAAGATAATTAATGCGACAAGAGAAAAATAATATTGTTAAGCAATAGGGAGAGTGATCGACAGTTGTGTGGGTGCAGTTCTTACAAGGTGAAAATAAAGCTATGTACTTGATCGACTCTACTAAGCTATATAAATCTACTCTGCAAACTTCACATTACATCAATTTAAAATATTAAAACTTACAAATCCTTAGGGAGTATTTGTAAGATAAGTAACATTTTCGGTTCTAAATTCTTCGACGAGATCGGTTATCGAATTCAACCTTACGCACAAGCAAATTTCTACATTAGGGAATAATGCTTCTTCAAAAAGTATCATATATAACAATATTATTTTATAACAATATATATTATTGTATCCTTTTTATTGTCATACACTTTTATTAAAATTAAACTACAAAATTTAAAATTACCATGTGCCTTTTATCAAGTTTTTGAGGTCTAGCTCTAGTTCAGATTTGACGTGTTAACAATTTATTCATAAAAGTTTATGCTTTTTAATGCTTAAAATTTCAGCGGAAAAAAAACAAAAACCGTGTTTTAAGTAATTTATTCTACTAAGCCATTTCAAATTTATTACTTAATACTAATAATTACTCCTAACTATATTAATTAATTCATTACTTGAATAATTGGCCCAATATTTTAGATGAATTGGAGCAAGATATTACTCTAAAATTGGCTGCTTCGACCCAGGGTGGCACCGTGTGTTTATAGTGGATTCCCTCGCATGTGGGAGCTTACAAAAACGAAGTTGTTGACCAGCTTGCTAGTGAAGGTAGTAAACTCCCCACTTCCTCTTCCACCAAACTAAGTATTTCTGAGGTCCACTCCCTGTTTTTGGCCAATAGGACTCCTCCAGATCATGCCTGGTATCTTGCTGAGTCCCATGGATTGTCCTATCAGTGCTCCTGCCCAAGACTTGCGCAGACTACCCTATCTAGACTTATATTTGGTCACATAAAGAGTCTCATGTTCATTGGAAATGAGAAGACAAGTACCTTGCCGCTATTCTGTCATCGCTTCTCTCATATCTTAGATTAAGGGCCATTGTTGTTGCACCAGCATACTTCCCTGTACCTAGCCCTGAGTTGGGCACTACCAATTAGATAGAAGAAGCTAGGTAGAGTCTTTGTGATTTTGAAGCAGGAACCAAAATGGAGGGCCTTGGTAACCTAATGGTTAAATCATTGGCCTTCTCCCCGTAAGGTGGGAGTCCCGACTCCCAATGCCCCCAAAAGCCAACCGAGCACATGCGATATACGTGCTCTTTAAATCTGTGGAATTGAAAGTCCTGTGGTCGGTCGTTGAGCAATTACCATGAATGTAATGGTCTGTAGAAAATTTCCTCCTCCTCCAGATCAATGTCAAAATTGAGGGAGGGCATCCTCTGCTGGTGCCATCTATCGGAGGAGTTTAGAGCAAGTCGTACGCTCACCTTCGTGGTGTTTTGGTTAAATGAAACTGCCCTAATAACTTAAATGCGCATAGCCAAAGGCATAGCGAGCTTGGCTTGTCCAGGTGTCATAAGTAACAACAACATATCTTATATTGTATTGGTTTCTCTGTGAAGCAATTGTTGTTTGAGGAGAATGTTGTTTTTGATCTAATTGTGCGACGTGGTCTCTTGGACTTGGTTTAATTTATCTAAGCCGAGGGGGATAAGCAAATACAACATATTTATAACTAATATATGAAAACAATAATTCGTATTTTTCATTTATCTCATGAGTTATTTTCTTATTACCCTGAAAAATTCGACATAGTATTTCATTAGCTAAATTAACATTAGAAACAAATATATTTTTTGATGATAATATTTTTATAATTTAATAAAATATTTTTTTCATACACATTTTTCTTATTAATAAAATTCTAATATTTGAATGATTGAATATTATTTCAAATGCATTTTGAGATTTTATTCTGTGCTGAAAGCTAGTTTTTGATGCTCTCTGATACTTTGAAAGGTAAAAAAAAAATTCAAGGGTATTATTTATTGATATCACAGTAAGCCTCGTTAACAAATGCAATGACACAAGTAATAACATAAAAAAGCAAAAACAATCAAAAATATGTTTACTATTCTTTGTAGCTTATTTAATAATTTTCCATTTAAATTTTCTTTCAATGCATGCAATTAATTTTTTTTGCTGACCTTGCAATCCTCATTAATGAGAACAATAGTATTTCCTAATGAACATCAATTGCTGTAAGCATTTCTTTCACAAAGCCAATGAAAATACACTAAACATTATAAAACTGTAAGTAATAAATACTATAAAGCCCAATTTAGGAAATCCTTATATATTATTGCATTGCATAAAAAAGAGGAAGAAATAAATTTCAGGGGTAGCTTAGAATACAAATGTTATTTTTTATGATATTTTAATGATTAGTTACTTTCAAATTGTAATATTATGAATGATATATTAACAAAAAGCTTTATATCTTAAACTATAAAAAATAAAATATTGACAGGAGCTAAAATATTTTCATAATTAATATTTTTCTGAATAATATCTATAATTAATATTTTTCTGAAAACTAATGTAGAGCCATTGAAATATTTCTGTTTTAGTACACCATTCAAAGAACAGTTATAATTAATTTTGATTATAAAAGAGATGTAGACAAAAAGTGAAAGTTAAAAATTATCCAAACATATAATAAACTCAGAAATTTTGTCCTTTTTTGTTTAATTAAAATGTATTAAATGAAAGATGATTCCCAAAATTACAGCAACATTCATCGCAATTCAATATATATTTTAAATCTAAAGAATTGATTTTAATTATTCAAAAGAATCAAAGTAAAATCTCAAATATTTACTCTATAATTATAAAAGTTTTTAAATTATATTAACAGCAGCTCTAAATTATCATTGTGATAGTTTTATTAAATTATATTTATGTCAAATTAAAACTAAAGCTTTTAACTCCTCAATATGATATTTTTAAATTTACAATTGCTTAATAAATCTTGAAAGTGTCAAATCACCTCTTTAATTGTTAAGTTATCTTTTAAACAGTATGACAGAATGAAACCAATATTAAACGTGTTTTGTTTTATATTTTAACCTTTTTAATTATTATATCTTTACGTGCGATATGAATATTAAATTCTTCCGAGTAGATTAAATATTAGAAATTGAATAAAATGTTGCAATTTAGCTGAAAAGAAAATTTCCTGACTAAAATACTCATTTTGTTAGAAACCTTTTTTATATTCATAATAATATAACAAACAAGAATTTTATAGAAAAATTACAGGTCATAAAATATTGCCTTCAAGAATATTTTAAAAAGTGTAAATACGAATTATTAACAAATTTTTTCAGCATATATTCAAACACTATAGATTTTAAATCATATTAAAGTATGTATATTAAACATTATGTACATTTAAACACTATAGATTTTAAATCATATGAAAGTATGTTATTAAACATTATGTACATTTAAACACTATAGATTTTAAATCTTACATAAAAGTATGAATGGTTTCGGTTTTTGTCGCTCAGGTTATTTTTTTCAAAGTCTAATAAACAGATCTACCGCTTAAAGTGGATTTTGAAGTACAAGGGGCATCCAAGCCGAAGTTAAAACTCAAACCCATGAACTTTTAAAAGGCATAAAGTTAATAATTCGTGAGAGTATGAAATTAAACTAAATTTATTTTACACATTTGATCAACTCTATTAAATTTTAAATATTATCACAGACAATTCCTGCAGACAATAACCCAATGAATGATCATAAAATAATTGATTCCATTAAATAAATAAAAAATTACATTAAAAATGTATTTAATGAAGCATTTTGTATGATGCTATAAAAATAATGATGAAAACTTAAATCTAATGCTAAAAAAATCATGATAATATTCTAGATCTTTTTGATTAAGAAAAAACGAACCTAAAATTAATTTGCAGATTTTGAATATTATTAAAATTTAAAGAATTTGATTGTCTTATATGATATAATCAGACAACATTATTATCAATCTTTGAAAATAGATTTACATAATAAGGTAATTAATTTTTCTGTTGTAACGAATACTTAATAAGTAATGTAACAGTTACAGAGATATGTACAAGTTTTCCTCTTTTCTTGAATATTTCCTACAAATTAACTATTATTTTACTTACAAGAGAATATTGGATATTATTAATTGTTATCCTTCACTCGAAAAAAAATTAATAAATATAATTTGTGAATGTGAATGTTTGCATGAATAATTAATATAGTGATTTTATTCACTTACGTTAATTACTAAGTTAATAAGGAACCTAATAAGACCTGTCAAAATTATTTACATATTTCAAATATTTCAACAGCTCAACCCCGTTTTAAGTACGCGAATGATAACTTCCTGAAACACATTTTCTCATAGTAAATGTTGATCCCTGTCGGAACAAGAGTTATTAAGCGTGAAGAGGACTTATGTCGTCAAATAATGAAGTGTGCTAACAAACTTTCTTATTACAAATGTAGGACACAGAAATAAAGAAACCCCTACTGTGGATTTGATAACTCTATAAGACAGCAGTTACAGTTGACTTATTATGGGGAAAATTATTCTGTTGTGTAGGTATCCTAATGTAAAGAAGGCATTTAACTGCTTAAATATTCTTTAAGACTAAGTAAATAGAATGAATAATTTTGCTTGCATACATTTTTTAAAATTTCATTATAATTATTAATTAATGATAAATATTATTATTTATGTGTCTAAAATATGAAGAAATTAATTAATTTTAATCTATGTTTGTACGAACAGAACGCACAATAATAAGAAATACGAAAATTTTATAATTTTTTCATTTCTTATTTTTATGCCTTAAATTAATTCATCTTCTTTTGTAAAAAGGAAATGGATTTTAAGTTTAATTTATTTTTCGTTAAACACAAACAAATTTTTTTTTATCAAAAAGTTTCAGAAATATTAGTTTTTAATTAAAAGAAGCATAGTGTTAATGGTTTAATGCTTAATAAATAAAGAGGAAAAGTTGAATCACAATGAATGGGATACTACTGGATAGAGGAATTATTTAAAGTTCAAATGTTGTCAATAATCTATGTTCATAAATTCATAGACTACTGATAATATAAAAGTATCATGATTCGTCAAACATTAAATCGTCTGTTACAAACATTATGCGGATGAGAAAAAGTAACATAAAATATTAAGAAAAAATAAGCTGTATTATTTATCCACTTTAGCTTCATGATACAACATCCGGATAAATATATGACATTTTCATTATCTTTAAGTCTTAATTATTCTAAAGAAACAGTTTCTATTAAAAAGCCTATAAATATATAAGCAAATAAAATTATAACTAATTTATCTGTGAATAAAAAAGTAAAGGTAGGGTTTATTTATAGGAATGTCATTTAGAAATATCATATCTCATTACTGAAGAAAATTTTTAATGCACGAGGCATAATTTACAAAACTTATTTATAATTTTATTTATCTTATATATATATATATATATATATATATATATATATATATATATATATATATATATATATATATATATATATATATATAATCTTGGCAAGTATTTTTAATAAAACTTTGCTAAAATCTCTCACTTTTAACAAAATATTTTCAATAAAATATTTATTTATTTTAAACAAATAAATTCTTTTTAATTTAACAGCTTTTTAAATATAGTACGTAGTAGATTAGAGGTTACGTAAAAATGTATTTACCGCTATAATAATTTAGTCATTGTTAAGCGCTTTTTGAAATCATTAAAAGAATTTTAAAAATATATTTTAAGAGATATCAAATAACCAGAAAAGGAATAGATCGCTATCAAGAGATTGATTAAATTTGGCTTTCTAGCAGCAAGAGTAGTGCAAAGGAAAAGCAACCTTTCCAAGACAAAAAATGCACTTTAATTTTCATACAAGATAAAAACAAAACATCTTAGAACTTTTGTAATATTTGAATGGACATGATAATTTAGAAATGAAACATCTAATCACAAAGAACTAACGATGATAATGTTGCATATTGAAATAAGTGAATCTATTAATTAATGAAAACGATTTTAGAAATTTTTTACGCAATTTCAATAATTTTCAAATAATATATTTTTTACAAATGTAAAAAAAAATTACAACACTATTTCAAAATTTATCTTAAAAGGAAAACATTAATATTGTGATATCCAACAGTTATTTGAATTATATGTTTAAATTAATTTTATTCAAAACAGTAAATAAAGAAGTTTGTTAGCAGCTTTGACATCACAATTCTAACTACATTTTCTATGATTAATCCAATAAACTAAATGATTATTTGATTAAATTACTAAGCAGATTAATATGAAAATATGACGAAAATTAAGTCTTATATTTAATAATTTGAAAATGGTACATATATTTTATATAAAACATTTTAAGATATTTCAAACATAGATGTTATTTGCGTTAACATAAGACCAATTTTCGCGTTAGTCATAGTACGGAAAAATTTACTTTTATGCAATAAAGAATATAAACTTAGGGAAATTCCCTATAGCGGAAAATCATCAGATAATACTGGTATGTTAAATGAAATAATCATTTAAAAGCCAACATTTATATTTAAAATTCTTAAACTTTTTATTTTGAAAAAATGTTGAACAATTTTTAATGATTATTTTTGCACGGTTTCTTCATCGATTAATTGATCTATATCAAATAACGCACTTCGTAACTGCAAGTAATTTCACCAGCAATTTTATGGATTTTCCATCAAGCTATAAATATAGTTATTCGAGAATTGCTTTATTTATTACAATGTACTATAAAATTATTACAATTTTTATTACAATGTACTATAAAAAAATTTAGCATCAATTTTAAGTAATTCAATAAAGAAAGGAAATATGTTTTAAGTAAAAAATGAATATAATTCTATTTTTTTAAGTTTTACATATTTTTCTTCGAATATTTTGGAAAGAGGTATTATTTATAAGAAAATTAATCAAAGATAGATTAAATTTTATTCATAAATTTTTTTACGTTATGGATGTCAAATTTCAAATCACATTTAAAAATGCATTTAATTGTTATAATGTGAGTACAATTGATTATGAAATAGAAATCTCACACTATGTTAATTCATTAAAATTATAGAGTTATATATGCATATTATTTATATAAAAGAAATAGAAAAAATTTTTGAAAAATAGATTAATCACTTAGATTTTTATCACATTCATTATAGATTTTATCATATTTATTAGTTGATTTTTTTCTTTTCATTCCTAACTGAAAAGAAAAATCTCAATTCAATATAACTTTTCTATACATACAGATATATTTTAAATATGAGTACAAAATGTAATTAACTTAGAATTTTAATCTTGTATTGAAATACAAGTAAAATAATATACCACATTTTTGATAAAAACTAATAACCATGCTATTATAATTCTTTACTTTTTATGAAATATATTGAGGATAATTTCAATTATATGGTATAAAAGTGTCTAAACAGTAAACAAAATCTATTTAAAATAAGGATGGTACTGGTATAACATTTTCATCAAAATGTTATACCGATCATGTTCCATAAAAACATGTTTTAGCTATCTTTTGCATACTCACTCATTCTCAATATCCAGTTAAAGATTTCTATCTCACAAAAAATCCTTTTCTTCAGCAGTTTCTTTCATTTTCCTCAACACAGCTTTTATAGACTTAGCTAATTTATTAAGTCTTAAAATATTCATTTAAGAAAAATTTTCAAGTTGGTAAAATTAAAAACATTAAAAAATCCCAAGAAAAAAAGTAGCATATTTATTACATACATTAAAAATGTAGCCAATGAATGATTTGACTTAGGATCAGATAAATTCTTAATAATCATTAAAATTTCAAGAAAACAAAGTAATGATATTTACCCGACTTCATAGCTTGGTAATGATAACCAATGATTGCTAGAGCGACAGCCATTGCAGTGCACATAACGAGACATACACCAGCTACTCCACATAATATCCTTTCCAACCTTGAACGTCTGTTCCACCATGGTGGATTCCTGGAAATAAAGGCATACATTACAAATAAGGCTTAAAAAATTAATCAAACTTAAACATTTCAATAAAATACTATTTAAAATCCACTAATCACAAATAAATTTATAAGTAACTAAAGTAATGAAAAATTAGCATGTATGATATTATCCAAAAATAAGTAATGATTGGTTTTGCTTATAAGTAATTAAAACATAACTTAAAAAATAAGAAAAAATATGTTATAGTGGAATAAATTATGTAAAATAGTTCTTTATTCCTCTACCGCAAGCATTTTTGACATTAAAGTACATAAATTTACGTGAAAATGTTTTATAATATAATAATCACATTTGTCATATTACTAAAACAGTGTTATAAAAATTAAGAAATGTCTTAAAAGTTCAATATATATATATATATATATATATATATATATATATATATATATATATATATATATATATATATATATATATATATATATATATATATATATATATATATATATATATATATATATATATATATATAATTTATGTTTATTAAAGTAAAACAAAAAAGTTGTGTGTTAGAAAAAATACTGATTATCTTATATTAGAAATCAAAGATTACTCATAAAAGTCAGTACTTAAGTATCCAGAAAAAATAAAGATGGAACCACTTTTATATTTACTGAAAATAGCCATTGAGTATCAATCTCATTCTTTTAAACATTTTCCTTAATATTTATCGTGTAATCTTTTTTGATTTTTGTGACAAATTAAATTTTATAAAATTAAAATAGGTTTTAAATTCATCACACAATAAATTTTACAAAATTTCATAGCTAAATATGTGTGCACTTTTAGTACAGTAAATTTAATTTTAGAAATGTATCTTTTATTTTAATTATAATAAATAACAAATAGTTGCCACTCATAACATCAAAAAAGTTAGGGAGGAAAAATATTTCGATAAAAGTATATAATGTGTCTCAAAATTACAATTTTCATTGCTTGTAGAACAATAAAATTAGTGTACCCAATAAAATGCTTAAATATGCATGTTTTAATTTTATGAAGAATATATATTTACAAAATCTTTATCTCTCTAAATCTCTTTTAAAATAAACTTTCTTATAAAAGAGATATTAAATTAAAATGTTATTTCTACCATTTTTATAAAATCTCCAGTTTATAATATATGCGTCATACGATATTTATTAATTTATTGCTAAAATATTTCTCAAATGCTTGTTTCTTTAAAATATTGAAAATAAAACTTAGATCAGCAAACAAATCCAATTTGCCAGTTGCTCATAATGGATATAAATTCTTTCTTCAAATGTTTATAGCATTTCTACTACATAAGTAAGGAAGTTTTATAATTTAATTTTAAAACATATTCTACATCATTATTTTTGCATTGAAGTTTTTGAAAAATAAATATTAAATTTTTTTTGTGATTGCCTTTCAGTAATTAATATTTTATTGTTTTTATTTTGTTTATATAATAAGATGAAGAATGCTTTATTTACACATTTTTCAATCACTAAAAAATCAACAAACATCATTTATTTACTTTCAGAAATATGCATAATCTTGTTACCAAATAAATTATGAAAAAGGGTAATTGGGAGAGAAAGAATAATATAGGTTTTCAATTTAAATATTGTTTTTCTTGTTACGAAAAATCTCTCAAAAAGCACAAAATGTACTTACATTAGTCAAAACTTATTGCTTCTCATAATATAGCAAAAGCCCGATTATTTCATATGTACATTACATTGAAGACATAATCAAATAGTATAAAGAAGTTTTAATCGAATGTAGTATTTATTATACTAAAATAATCTTAATAAAACTTATTTTTAAGTATTCAAAGGAAATTTTTAATTTCTCCTTATAGCATTTCTAAATAAATAACCCTCTCCTAAATAAATAATAATATCTTTTACTATTTATTAATAATAATTGTTGGGATTATTTAGAATATATGTATATATATATATACATATATATATATATATATATATATATATATATATATATATATATATATATATATATATATATATATATATATATATATATATATATATGCTAGAAATTAATTTTCAATGTAGAAAAATTCTGTACTTAGAGATTTACAAATGATATTCAAATATTTACACTATAAAAAATAAATAATCATTAAGTTGGTTTAAGAAGATGTATTTTCTATCATTAATTATATCAGGAATTTAGACATTTAGATAAAATAATATTTAACAATACTTACATTGATGCCGCTTTCATAGATCCACAACAAACAGGAGTAACAGTTGCCATATTATCCAATTTGACCCGAAAGTTCTTTTAATATTTCACAATTTTTAGAAATATAATATTTAATACAATAATTAACTCATAATTTTCACTAATATTTTTATTCTAAGTGTTAAATACTTCTTGTGTTTTTTTTAAAATAACGTTATTTTTGCAAAAATACTTCAATTTATCAAACTTCCTTTAATTTCTTGATAAAATTATCTTTCTAATTCTGACTTTAAATTAAAACTTAAGCCCAGAAACTAAATTTTAATTAGTTGTTTCCTATGCTAAGTCTTGGCAGGATTTAGTAAAAATTAATAGTTTTTTTCTACCATAATTTTCAAAAAAGTAGTTTTTTCCAGACAAAATTTGCAGATTATTCTTCAAAGTATTTGAGGAAAATGTTTAGATTTTCCTTACATCACCTTTTCTTCGGTACACAAAATCATATGCAATAAAATAATTTCAACTCTCACTGACTTAATACTCATATGCATACTTCGAATCAAAACTGTTCCTTTTTTAACAAAATATAATAAAATAATCAAGTTATAGTCTTAAGCAGTCAATTAAGCACTTTAAACATTGAGTTATTTAAAAAACATTTAGTTTCCTACTTAGGAAGTCAAAGCCTTAGCAGGCAATATTGCAAACTACATGACCAGATATTGGAAAAGCATTAGCACAACATTCCCTCTCCCGACGTTAAGTGCATCTCGGACTTCCAGAAGGTTCAGTCACCTCTTTTTACACAAACTAAAAATATTCCGATGATTTTTATACGTGAGTCACATCGCTAATAAAAAGCGAGCATACATTTTTTAGTGAGTGTTTTCACGCTTGCCTTACCACTTGGCTCCTGTTTACTTCCTAAATCTAAATGACTAAAAGCTTCTCACTCCAACCACATCTTGCTTTTCCCCTCATTCATTAATTGGGCGCCGAAATTCGATATGGCAACAAAGCGTGTCGCAGACGATTGCTTTAAAAGCCACCGAACGATTTTCTGTTGTGTTCTATCTCTTTCGCGTGATGGAGAAAATGCACTGTTTAGAGCATAACGATTTGCATTTCCGGGTCTTGTGTGGTCGAGCCCTTTCGTATTTACATTTCTATTTTTTTTTCACTTCACGACTCAGGATGATAATAGGTGTTTGCAATTTTGACCCTCATAAATTTTTGAAGCAGGAGACATTTTAGATGACAGAAGTCTTTCATGACGGGTTACTATTTGATTTCACTTTGAATGGTGACACTTGAAACTGCAAAGAAATCTCGAAACCCCTTTGACAAAAAATGTTTATGATGGTAATGCTAGAAGCCTTAATCCATATATTTCAATGTAAATTGCACATTTAAGAGAAATTATAATCGATATAGGTCAATATATATTTATTCTTCATTTATAAAAACTACTTATCTACCGAAACTTCTTATATTATTAGATGAAAAATCTGTGTTCCTTTTTTTGCATTTTTCAGCGAACAATGAAGCTGCGATCAGCGAACAAGGAATATTATCTATTATACACTTTGATATAACAAAATATATGTGAAAAAACATACCACAAACATTTCTAATGTTTTACTAAATTTTTTTTATTAAAACAATATTAATCTTCTATAAATGAATTCAGAATAGAAGCATATAATTTTAATTTTATAATTCTTAGAAATATATGCTTGTTGCACACACTATTGTCAAAAATATTAAATAAAATATAAGTTATCCCCTCTGCACACAATAATTTTAATACAAAACTAAATATTCTAAAAATTCATCTAAAATACAAAGTTATTTCATTTTTACTATATTTTTAAAAATATAAAATTATTATACTTTAAAAAACATTTTCTGTATATTTAAGACAATTTAAAAGTAATAGAGATAAATAAAATTCAACTATCGACAAAAAGTATAAAATTTTTCCACATTTACATTTTCAAAATGTTACTCACTCGCGAATAAATATTTTTTACAGCTTAGGTATTCAATTGCTTTACTTTTGAGTAACAAGATTTGTGCTTTTTAAGCGATAATTTCAAACATTGCTCATAATCCCGTACTAATGAAAGGTATTCATGTGTAAATACTTGAGACAAAGAAACTATCAATACTATTTCTTTGTAATATCAATTTCGATTTTTTATAGTTTAAGGGTATGATTCTTGAATGTTTCAAGGAAAGAAATAATACCTGAATATAAAACAGCACGCAAATTTTGACATATTTCACATTGTTTTTTGTAAAAAAATAAATATAACAAAAAATTTATCTGGTAGTATTATATATAAGTTAGTCAAGCAAACATTTTAAGATTTTATCACATTTGCGTTAATTTATTTATTCTTTTTATATCATTGAAAACAATAATTTGATGAATACTCATTTAAGGGTTAGCACCATGTTATAACATTATTTGGATAAAGACATTTCGCATACTGTGTTGTAAAGAGATAAAAGACACAAATTAACGTAATATTTAGTACCTTGAAGGAAATCATCTCTTCTCAATCTCAAAGAACTGACATGCATCTCAATCATATTTAAAATTATGATATTTAATAAATGTATCTCTAGGCATAATCCAAAAAAATATTTTTAGTAATAAACTAGCAAACAGCTGATTATATTCTATTCTCATTCAACTAATTAAACAATTTAAAGCATGAGTTATACCAATTATCATTTTTAATTTCCATTCAGGTTTCAAATATTAGATTAAAAATGTAGAAGAACATTATCAAACATGCAATTAACCAAAGAAATTATTTCTTGGGTACATGCTTAATAATTTATTGGAAATTCCATTTGTTAATTTCTTTTCATTTTTTTATTTTAAAAATGAATTTTTAATCCATTTGTTCTGCAAGTACTTAAACTTAATAAAATATACAAAAAGAAATAAAATAATATATGAATTTATAAAAAAATAATTTACTATTGTATTTATATTTAGTATTCTATTTAAAAAATAATAAACAGAAAACAAATAGCATTTTAAATGCTGTAATTGAAATATTAAAACTTGTCCAAAAATTTGAAACATGATGTAAAAATTCAATTTTATTTTTAAGCGTATACTATAAGATTAGTTATAATGGGGAAAATATGGTTTTATTGACTATTAAATTTTAAAGCAATAAAGACTTGTTTTTTTATATCGGCATCAAACTTTTATTACGTTTTCTGAATGAACTTTGATCTATCAATATCCATTGTCAACAGTGGCAGCGATGCACCATAAACTCAAAACCAGGTGTTAATGCCTGTCTGGAAATTTCATGGTAGAGAAATGCCCCTTCGAGTCCAGGTTTTATGATAACTCTGCGGTTGCAACTCAGTCGTAAAATTGAAAATGGTTTCCTTTAATAATTTATACGATGTAAGGTCGACAGACCCTCAGGACTTCGGTAGCCGCTACTATGCAATATGCATAATTGAAAATTTTGGAAATAGCAAGGGATAGCTATTTTCTCTCTACTTGTTGTTAAGGCAACCGAAATAATCTGAGTGCATTAAAAATATCCAGCTTTATTATGACAATCTACAATTTTATCATTTTTCACTAACTTACAATAATTCTAATTCATTTAAATTAAATATAAATTAAATTTTGTAAAAAAGGCTAATATGTTTCTATACTTTATTCCCAAACCAGTTAAAATTTATTGTTTTCTATAGCTTTCAGATCATATTTAATCATAATATAACGTCATAAATTCATTTTACCACCCAAATAGTATAGAAATATTAATTACTATTGTCTCAATATCATATGATATTTCAAATATTAGAAGAAATTGAACACTGTAAATGTACCATTTATAAATACTCATAGGATATTAATTTAAAATCACTGATAATAGATACTGAATTTGATTATATTTTTAATGTATAAATAAATACTAATTACGTTTAAATAAATTTAGAATGATTTCTAGGATTTTAATTTAAAATCACTGATAATAGATACTGAATTTGATTATATTTTTAATGTATAAATAAATACTAATTACGTTTAAATAAATTTCGAATGATTTCTATAGCAGCAAATAGAATTTTAAAAATAAAATTCTATAGTCAATATTTTTAAAAATCATCTGATATTCTAATATCCACAGATTTTTGTGTATATTTAGTTTGCAAGGTTAATATAAAAGAAATGAAATGAAAGAAATATTCCGTTTGCAGTCGTAAAGTTTTCGTTTGCTATCGATTTCAATCAATCAACTATTTGTGTGTCTTCTCTCCTCAAAGTGAGCTATAAGCAGCTTTAGCAAAGAGCTCCAAAACTGCCGGCCACAACCCAACCCAACCCTATCGAATTCATGTATTTTTATTCTCATTCTTTCGCGCTTCAATTTCGCTAAATTTACTGATCTTTGCAGTGTTAAGTAAAAATGCCAGGTAATAAATGAAGACAAAAATATATTTAAGATTATCAACAAAAGAAAATGAAAAATCGATAGTTTAGTAATTCCGATCACAATTATTCGGAACCAATGAATGGAAATAAATTTTCCCGCCAGGTATTAATGAAAGTTTTACAGATGTTTCAATTGATACTTGTTCATTTATATATATTTTTTCATTCAAATCTGATTCATTTTCATAATGTGAAAATTAGTGACTTAAAGGACAAAATTTAATAAAAAATTCTATTTTTGTATTGAGACAATAGTTTTTCGGGTATTGTGTTATTCTATGGGAAAATACTGGACAGTTTAAGAATTCTTTGGTTTCCCTCAAATGCTTTGATCTTATTTGAATTTAGTTTAAAATTAAATAAAAATATAATCATTATAAAACAATAATTTTTATATAAAGGAGAAAGGTTCAGCAAAATATTTATAAATTAATATCTGGGAATACTGGTTTGAATATTCATAAATAATTCAATAGAATATCTAATAATATTCAAACGTTTGGGTAATTTTTAGTCAATAAACCTTAAGAAAAATATTAATAAATATTCAAGTGATATATTTCAATATTCAAAAATGGAAATGTGCTATTTGGGCATGCAACGCAATAAACTTTTAGAGGGACTCCGTATTTATTTCGTATCTATTAATAGTCTTGCTTATTTGGTATCGAAATATTTTTCAATTCGATATTTTAAAAAAATTGTCTGTTTTAAAAATGCTTTCTACATATCTTCGATGCTATTACCTCAATAAAGCATTCTACTATTTAAATTGAATATTCAACTTGCATCTTAATACCTGGCGGGAAAATTTATTTCCATGCATTACATGCATTAGTCTGAGGTTGATATTGGGTTTTATGGCGCAAGGTCCAGCAATGGACAGCGTTAGTGTGAGGGATGAAGTTACTAGTTTTGAGGCTAAACCATCATATGTTTAGTTCTTAAGCAATAATATAACCTATTTGTGGCAGGTAAACATGATTTCCTATTTAAATACATTGATTGATATAAATTTGTTTTTTATATATATATATATATATATATATATATATATATATATATATATGTGTGTGTGTGTGTGTGTGTGTGTGTGTGTGTGTGTGTGTGTGTGTGTGTGTGTGTGTGTGTGTGTGTGTGTGTGTGTGTGTGTGTGTGTGTGTGTGTGTGTGTGTGTGTGTGTGTGTGTGTGTGTGTGTGTGTGTGTGTGTGTGCATGTGTGTGTGTGCGTGTGTGTGTGTATACGTGTGTATGTGGGCTTCTCATTACTAATCACTCATACGATACAGAGAAAAGTATGGCTTTGATAATTATTATGTAATTTTTAAAACTTATCTAAAACTTTTTCCAAGAGGTTTCGTATTAATTATAACAAATTTTTAGAATAGTTTTAGTTCGTTATTTATGCACCAATCTTAAATTTTATTTCATTAAAACTAGTTTTTATTCGAAAATATTATTATACAACTCTTCCCTTAATATCTTAATATAAAATAAGTATGTTAATTGTTTCACATCCAAATAATTTTATCTCGAAAGTCACAAACTTGACTCTTGAATACATATATGTGTGTGTGTTACACAAGGCACATCTAAACAAACACACACACTTCTTCAAATTATATATTAATAAGATATTCGATAATATGTTTCAAGCATATGCATCTATCTTCTGATAAAAAAAATCTTTCTTTTAACTGTATTGGTAGCGTTGAAATTGTCAATATCTTCCATAAACCTTGGCTCAGAAATTAATTTCGAATTAAAGTAAGTCCAAATTCTTAGTTCGTAAACTTTAGTCAGTAAACACATTTCCATTGAATTTCTCTGTAAGTGAACTGAATTTCTCTGTAATACGAAAGATTTCTAGTGAACAACATTTTCAAACATTTTAGTTTACTGAATAAGGATTGTTGTATTAGAACTCTTTCTCCTTTTCCACTTTAAAATAGGAACAACCATTACAATGCATGAGTAAATCGAGGCGATAGGAACTGTCACATACTGAGAAAATGTCCAAGCCTGTGATTTTTAAAGATCTTTGTTTCAATATTTTTCTGAATTTGCATCCCTTTTTTCGCATTCTGAAGAAGTCATCACGCGTTTAGTTAGAAACTGCCTTAACGTGAAGGTGATTGTGGATCTTTTGATTATACTGTGAATTACGTCTTCGATCACTAACCCCTAGTCTGTTTTGCCATATTAAATAAAACTCGAGGAAAAGATTCGTAGGAATGTCCTCAAATAATGTTTTTGTTTTACTATTTGAGCTTAGAAACCCATGTTGCATCCGATATGTTTTTAATAAAGGAGTAGTGTTTATGTTATATATAACGTGTTTGTATTAGTCAGAGTTTTATGTTACACGTTAATATTAGTTAAATATTACAATGATTATTATTGCTTTAATATTTTTCTAGTTTTTCATTATTATAGTTAAGAACTTCTGCATAACAAAAACCAATGAAAATGAAACAAAATATTCTATCTTGTTTCTTTTCGAATCCAAAAAAGCATAAAATTTAGTTCTTAGGTATACCATCATATAATCCTCCTTATTTTGGCATCTAAAGGAAATGGAAAATCACGTATTGTGAAAGATTACTGGGAATGATTTAAAGAAACTTTTTCCATATAGTATCTTAAAGAGAAGTCTTAAGTTGTATAAGAATTAACGCAGCAAGTTTTGGAAAAACTTCTCAATTTTAAAAAATATTCTTTTGGAATTCATGAAGCTGATTGATTCGTGTATCTATCTGCTCCAAATATAAGTACTGATAATCAAAAACTTCGTATTATTTCTTTATTAAACCAAAAATTATTAGTTTTTTATGCAAAAAGGATTAAATAAAAAAGTAAATTGTTTTCAAAGACAGTCGAAAATTAAAATTTGGTAATGCATTTATATAACTCAATTTTATTTACAGTCAAATTATTTTCTGTTTTCCTATTGTAAATTTTATTTATTATTACGCATCATTCAATTAAGTCATTTCACTCTTTCTTGTTATATTTTAACTTTTTTTAAAATTTAGCTACAATGAAATTGAAAGTATTAAAATATAAACAAAATGAAAAATCAAAATGTGTTCTGCATGAAGTATGGACCTCTAATTTTTTGACATTTCATAAAATATGATAAAGAATCAAGGCTTATACGGAATACAATCGTATACTATTTTTTACTAATTTATCAATTTCATAATTATTATTAATAAATATTATTTTTGATAATTTTATAATAAACAAAAAGCTGAAGATGCATGCGGCATTTTAAAATAAATTTGTTATCTTGAAGTGTATTATCTTAGAATAAATAGTAAGTAAAAGAAAAATTGCTTTCTTTGGAATTGCCGAAGTTATATGTGATATCCACATATTTCTTTGAATAAAGACTGTTAGATTTAACAGCAGTTTATACGAAACAAAATAAAACAAACTTAAAACAGCGATATAATTTGTCTTAAAATTTATATTATTTGGTATAATATTTCACAATACTGAAGCTGCCTAAATTATAGTTATAATTTAATTTTTAAATAATACTGAAATTATAAATTTAACATTGAGACAGTAAGATAGTGATTTCTATTTAACTTCCTTTTTCTTCTGACTAAAGTTAAGTGAAGTTATTTGCAACTGATCAATAAGAAATGGTCTACTAGTATAAAGCAGTTTTTTATTTTCAAATCTAACCGTTAATTTCTTCCTATTACTTTTATCCTAGTTGTAACTTGAAATTTCAAATCTACTTTCAGATTAAAAAGAATGCCAAGCGACGGAATCTGTGACTTTTTGATGTTAATTTTGTATCATTTAAATGAAGTTGATATACACTTCTTTATAAAACTTATTCATAAAGTCTCTTTTCCTTTTATTAAACATATAAGTTAAATTATTTTGCTATAATTGTTACTTTACATTACGACAATAAGAATTCTAAGAAACTAGAATTAGATTTTGTATTATTACTAAGGAATCTATTCGGGTAAAATGAATTGCAACCAGATTAATGAAGCTAACGCTTGAATTTAAATTTAACTAAAATGTAACAAAAAATTGTCTAATACATCCAGATATTCATTTAAATTCACCGTGACCCAATTTTTGAAATAGAAGACTTCAAGTTGATTTAAGCCACATGAAAACGATACGGAAATGCAAAAAATACACATACATAACAGTACAGGGGAGTGCTGGACTGCACCTTAAGCTTGCTGAAACTAGCATGAGCTTGGCAAGTTGCACTGCTATGAGAGAAAATATTAGTATAGACCATCCCACCCCTAATGTGCGAAAGACAATTTTATGGTGAAATTACAAATGATTAAAAATATCAAATCTATCTTAAACTGTGAACGACATACAGAGTGGTGCAGGCCCAAGACTATACTTTAAGATTAATGGGTTCAAAATACTTGCTCATCCACAAGAACCTCGTTGTTTTAAGTTATAGTTAAGTGACGAAGTCACATCTAAGCTGTCGCCCACCTCTCCACACCTGCGCCACAGCAGCGTAAGGATTATGAACGTTATAGGCTTACATGGACACATTCCCAACCCACGAATCTCTTTGCAACCCAATTGGAAGCGGCAAGAAGCTACTGAAACGACGAGGCTCAAGAAAGTGCAGAACGCTGAAACAACAAGAGTGTATCGTTTCTTACTTTCTAATGTCGAGATAGGTATTTAGGAGCTTTCCCTAAAATCCAGTCTTATGACAGAGAAATATGCAGCCTATCTGCAGAAAGTTTGAATTGAAGGTTTAATATGGTGGATATTCAAATATTTTTTCCAATGATCTTCGGTGGTTAGATTACTCGTTATGTGGTGTCAAAATATATACGTGCATATGTTTTAACACTGCACTATGATCCAGAAGTAAGACTGCTCCTCGGAGTGGGAACTCCCAGATTCAATATCACCTCTCTAGTGAACAACAAGAAGTGAATATTATATTTCTGCATACATATTTTGACTTGATGGTTACTCGGCAATCTTCCGTGTTTCATCCTTTGCTATACGCGAATAAGTTTCACTTTCTGTGAAAAATTCTCTTAGTAGGCATTATCCGATGGAACCTTAAAGCAACCATATAATTGCTTTTAGCCACTCAATGTATATTTTTTAAGAATATTGTTCGGTATTACATTAATATCTTAAAATAAAAATGCAACCTTCAAAGGTTTCTTAAAATCATGACAAAATAGTACAAAAAAAGCGAAGGAAAATAAATGTATCCAATAAAAATTATTCCGAATTTTACCTTAATTGATTTAACATTATTTAAGCATTTTTATTCAGGCATGATTTTTTAAGCTTACGCAATTTCTGCTGTGAGTTATAGATTTTCTTTTTTTGTTTACTTGAAAAAAAATTGTTGCGTGATCAGAAAAACAATAACATTTGTCACTCTTTTCATCTAAATGCCATGTCCAATTTTGTACATCAAGACTTATATATGATTTACTGAACATAAACATGTCTTTCCAATGGCCTAATCACATATTTTGGAAATCATCCGAGCAATGCATTTTATGTGAAACTCACTGATCGAAATGTTCTAGCACTCAGAGCAATGCAATTCACTAAGAACACAATTAAGTGAATGATTCATAACAATACTCTTTAATGTCTGTTACGCTAACCCAGTGAGGGTTATTTATTGGCTGGATAACGTCTGGAAGGGTCAACGTTTTATTCATTCACGTGACTATATCGGAAAAGAACACATCGATTAATCGCAACACGACTAATGGAGGGCAAGAAATGGAAACGATTGCTTTTTTTCCCCGACACTTTCTCCCTTTTTCCGTCTACTTTAGGCACGATTACTGTATTCATTTTATTTTCAGTCACGTGGGTTGCATGTATACTTTTAGCTTATTTTATTGTTACCTTTATTTTTAGTCTGTTTTTGTTAGTGAAAACACATTCAGCAGATATTAGTTTATGATTATATAAATTGGTAGTATAGATATGATGAGTAGGTGTATTTCAACCTTATTTAAAGAGGCATGATAATCACAAAACAGCAAGTGGAAATTTATGAACATTATGGCTTTAAGCATTTTATCGATATTTTTTTTAAAAAAATCGCTTAAGGAGTAATTAACTAAGGAAGCACTTGATCAATATTTTTTGTATTTATTATATTATATATGTGCTTATAATAATAATAAACTACCGATAAATACTACAGCTTAAGGAAAAGCGAAATACATAAAATGATGTAAATTTCCAAATTTTCGAAAGAATATATTATTAATAAATTTTGTTAATATGAGAATAAAATTTTGAAATTAAAATACCATGTATAAAAAATAAAAGTGTAAAACGTAATTATTTTTTATTGTTCGTGATTTTATTAAATCTATCACATGTTAAAAATAAAAAGTACCTTTGAAAAGTTATTTTTATTTAGGGGAATCTCTCGTTCCTTTGATCACAAAATGTCAAATGCATGCAATTGCAAGTTGTAAATCTATAAAAAAGAAATGAAGTACTCTGAGATATATAAATGGTCAATTTCATAATGCTATACATCAAAGAATCTTCTGAGGAAAACTTAGACAATAATTGAGACAAATATATAAAAAAAATATTTAAAACGAAAAAAATTCTAGTTTAAAATCTCGATCATTAATTTAACAATATAATACATTCCTCTGTCCATCTTTTTATGTTAGATAATTGCATTTGAACAGTGAATATTCAAAAATCAAGGTTTAACCATGTGATGGACTGATTAAACGTCAATAAATAATCTAAATGTCCTTTTATTTTGTTATAATCTATCAAACTAGTTTCAAACCAGTTTCTTAGCATTCTTAACAAAACAAATATTTCAAACATTTTACTCTTCAATATGCGCAATTGATTGATCATTATTTTTGTCCGTTGTCTTAATGTAAAAAGTATATATGTAAATATATATATGTAAATATGTCTTAATGTAAATATGTCTTATATGTAAATATGTCTTAATGTAAAAAGTAGCCAAGATTTTCAGCCGTAATGTCTAAAGATCTTGTGTAACACAAAAAAGTTATATCATCTTATCTTATTTAATCCAATGTATCTCAAAAGTACAAACATGTTTATTATTTCTATTCAATTCATTGATTTAACAAAATTTATGACATTTAGATAGACGCATATTGCTAATAACATAGTAAAATGCACTCTTTCAAATAAATTTCACGTTCTATTAAATCATAATTAGGTAAATTGTTTGCAGCATTAAATAACCAGATCAAGTAATAATTCTATTGCTATTTTTTAATAAAAATTTATTTAAATTGTCAAAAAATCTTAAATTTAAGAAAATATCCCTTTTTTATATAATTATCTTAACAAATATGATATACGCAAGAAAAAAAGTTTTGTTTTATATCGAAAGTTAAAAATGAAACACATATCATTACACAATCTTTTCTGTTGTAAAATTATTATCATTTAAAATTCTTTATGAATCCGCGAAATTTTAGAAAAATAAAAAAATACCTATTCGTATTAAAATTATATATGTATAAAAGCTGAAATAAGTGTTTTTATTCATATTTTTTGATAATATATATATATTAAAAATATTCATTTTATATATATATATATATATATATATATATATATATATATATATATATATATATATATATATATATATATATATATATATATATTAAAAATATTCATTATTAAAAATATTTGTTGTTTTTCCTTCTAAAACTCAGGAAATACTATTCTATCTATTGTTTGGGGTAAGGTTTATCGACATATTTACATAGAAGGAAGACTTGTCATTATTTAATAATAAATTTAAATAAAATTAATAATAAATAAAATTAAATCTAAATTAATAATAAATTTAAATTAAGCATTTATAAATAATTTTGAAAAAAAATGTTTTTTTTTAATTATAGGGCAAAAAGTTAAAAAAACATCATTGTTTAATGCATATGCGATGATTCATATTGTCGCATATCAACAGCTGTTGCCCTTTTTCTGTACCCACACACAAAAAAAAATCAAAATGCTTGTGAACAATGACACTTGTGTTTAGAACATTTGGTGGGTTTAAAGTAAGTCATACAACACCTGGTGCTGTTGAACGGTTTTGGGCAAACGACGAAATAAATGGTTGTCATAAAAAGAATTAGCGAAAGGAAAGACAGGCGGAAAATGGTATCGATTTATAAGCCTGTAATTATCGTCATCGGAAAGAAAATATTTCCGTTCGAGAAACTGGCAACACTTTCCTCTCCTCAAATACAATAGACAGATAAGCGACAAAAAAAATAATAAACAAAAGAAAGTAAATCGTTTGTCCCATATGCTTAACCAGGCTTAAAAATCATTCTGTATATCAAGATTAGATGTTTAAGAGATTTTCATATTGCTCTCGTCCTCAGATTGACCAGAGGTCAACTCATCTGTTGTTTTTAAAGAGGATAGAACAAGAGATTTATTTTCTGAGCTTAAAAACATTAAAAAAACTGCAATAAAACAAATGATCACAGGAAAACTCGAAAAATATTTGTTGTTTTTCCTACTAAAACTCAGGAAATACTATTCTATCTATTGTTTGGGGTAAGGTTTATCGCCATATTTACATAGAAGGAAGACTTGTCAATATTTATTCAATTGTTTCCGACAGGTTAATTTTTACAAGATTTATTTTTCAATGTAAATTCAAAATTATAGTTACTTATTTCATCCGCACATTTGTTTGTCGCTCAACGGTCATTTTTTGCATACGAGGGCTAATTAGACCGGGACCTACGCCTTAAAGGGGATTCCGAACCACTACAAACAACTATGCACAAGGTGGGATTCGAACCCACAAACTGTTGAACCGAAAGCAAGAGCGCTAACCATTCGGCTATTATCCAGTGGAAGTAAAATATTGCAAAAAATTGTGGTAACAAATACTATAGTAAAATATATATAATTTTTTATTCATTTAATCCTTTATAATATTTTTGATAGATTTTCGAATTGTAGCCAAGTGCAAGTAAGGTTTAACTTCGAAAAAGATAAAACCTTGATGTATAAAAAGCCATTCACTGATTCCAAATTTTCTCACTTTAAAAAAGGAAGCATAATTTATTGGTAGTCTTATAGCATAAAAAAAAACAAATTTGTGCTTTTTTTTTGCAATTAATTGTTCTTAAATCATAAAACAAAAATTTTGAAATGTATGAAAAAATCAACAATTTTTGATACATTTTAATATTTTTCCACTTCAACAGAGCAGTGTATCTCTCTATTTTTATACATAAATTCATACATATGATATATATATATATATACTGTTGTCGAATTAAGATATATTTTAAAATAACGTCTCTCTCTCAAACGCGTAGAATGAGTGTTGCTTCATTATTTATTTTCTATTTGTTTTATACAATTATTATTTTTGAACATATAAAAATTACATTTCATATCTGTGAGAAATTAGTATTCAAAAATGATTAAGAATATGAATAAAGAAAAAATACTTTAAAATTGAGAATTTCCACTTTCACCTTCCAAATTAAAGTTCAAATTATTCTGAAACTAAGGAGCACTAATTATTTTTATAAAGCAGTATTACGTTTGGAGTTCTAGTCTAGGAGAAATACAAAGCTATATAATTATTATTTTTTGTAAATTAAGTTTTTTGAGGGACACATTATGTTGGAAACATTATTATATCGAACAGTTCCATTGGAAAAATGGCTCTTGTTATGTAAATCCTTTCCATAACCTCATTTCTTGCCCCACAAGAAAACGATTAACATCTTCAACTTCTAAACAATAAAAATAATCTGCCTGAATAAAAAAAGGAAACATCAATCGTGGTCACGGCACTCAGCAGAATATAAATAAATAAAAAGCTGAACAAGATCAGATTGAATGTTCTGATTATGAAGAGATTGAATAACGGAGTGAACTTTTGGTGGGTTATAAACTGTATTCACAATTTGTGCGTGTGTATTTGTGATAAGAATATTTACAAAACAAATTCAATAGTAGGTCAAGAAAAATGAAGATGTAGCTTATGAATGATTGATTTAAATGCTGTCATATAGTTGAACTTTTAACACATAAAGTAAAACACAAGATAGTTGAATTCATAAATGTTTATTGATTCGGAACTTGAGAGGGATTTCACAGAGTCAAAAAATTGAATAGTACACTGTCGTGTAATTTAAAATTTGATTTCTTATATCAATTTTTAAATTCCAATGTTTTTTTACTAGTTTGAAATAAAATTCATTCAAAAAATTTTCAAATAATCTCGAAAAAAAATTTGAGAGCTTGCTGAGTGAATTTTTTTTAAAATTTTTAAAACCAATTATCTTTAGAACATATAAGTTTTCTTTAATTTTAAGGTGAAAACAGCTTGAAAGTGAAGTCCCATACTTTTAATTTAAAAAAATAATATGATTTTATAAGAAATACCATTCTCAATAGAGTAAACATGCTTCACGAATAAATTCTTCGTTTCCTCGAAGAAAGTCCGAAAATTTGATAGAAATTAAAAATTCTGGAGGAAACTCACTACTTTATTGATTATTTTTGATTATTTATTTTATTGATTATTAGTTTTATTGATTATTTTTGGAAAACATATAGGCAAAAATTTAAATATACAAGAATTTTCGAGAATATTTGTCTTCAAATCTCTTACAAATAATAACAATATTCGAAAAATTATCTAAGATTTGATTTAAATTCGAAAAAATTTTGAATGCTCTCATCACTGTTAAAAAATTATTCAATACACATAATTGTTATGGAATTTAATAATTATATTTCTTGTGGGAGAATAAATCATGGTATTATTACAAAAAAAAAAGAAATATTTCCACACCAAAAATAAAAATTTTCATTTTCCTAAAATGAATTTTAAAATACTGCTTATTCTGATTCCTAGAATCTCAAACTTTATCACGATTCCCAAGTTACAAATTTTAATTCTAAAACATGATCAATTATTATAAAATACCAAATGGATCCTTGGAAATTCGGGAATTTTTAATGAAAAATATTTTAAAACTCATGGAAATTTAGTTGAGATTGTAATAGTTAAAAAATATATAGCTATATAATTTAAAAAAATAATACAACAAAAATTCAGAAATATAAAACTATTTTAAAAAATCGAAACTTAAATTTTTTGGAATTTTAATTCGAAAGTGTATTTTTTAACTCTTACTCAGAACAGAGTATTTGAGTATTGCAATAAAATTCTTGATTGAATTAAAATTTAAAAGTATTATCAGATAAAAATATTATACACAATATGTTATTTCTGAAAAATAATAAATGAATTTATTTGAACCTCCATAATTAGATGTCTGAAATTTATTCAACACTCCTTAAATAGAAGAATTTAAACACAGAGAATACTTAAATAATTCAAAAAAAATATTTATTTTGTTAAAAATCATTCTTATGTCAGTGAAAAATAATGATTATTAATTGATAATTGATATTAACTCATATTATAACTCTCGAAACAACATAAGAGTTAGTAATAACTTTAATTAATTAATATTTGGGAGTTATATATTTGTGAGAAATGCATATCTCAATTACTTACAAGCTTGGTTAAATTTTTACAGATAACCCCGCATTAATTATTTACAAAAGAAATTGAATGATTTTACGCAAACTCAATACAACGGTAAATTCACTAATAATATATTTTCAGAATCCCATGTGACACTTAAAATTACTTGAACTGAAATTTTATGGAAATCAGGGAAATCATTAGAAATAGAATTTTAAACCAGACCAATTTACAGATCTTTATTGTTAAAAATTTTAAATAACTATTTCCAGAAATGTCTTGGAAATAAAAAAGGAATGTTTATAAAATATGTTTTACTATGTAGGTCAACAGTTAAAAGATGTCACAAATTAAAATTTATTTTCGCAAGCAAGATATTAAAATCTAAATATATAATTAAAAGTTTTAAAAACACTGATTCTTAAATTAATATATACATGAAAGACACATATTTTCAATTTTTTACATTATTGCGATATTTTTAAATCTTCCAACTCTTGGTGTGATTTAATCTTACTATTTCATACATGTTAATTCAAAGACATTGTATCAAGATGAATTCAAAGTATTAAGAATGACAAAATGAGGAAGCGACTTTTGCTCGCAGAGAATGAGTTGTCCCACCGAAGCTTGTATTCTAACTCCTTCCGATTCTCCCCCTTTATGCATCCATTAAAGGCATTACTCCTCGAATTCCCACCAACCTCACGCAACCGGAAGTGGCGAATTTTCATGCGGATTTATTTATTGGTAGCTCGGCTACGGTCATGGGGAAGGAAGCGTGATCGAAATCGAATCGAATTCTCTTAGAGAGCTACTTCCGATACAATTCCCGAAAAGATGCGTGGATGTTTTGAGCGGCGAAAACAATCGCATCAAATGTTCCGCCAGAAAATGGATTCCTTCTCTTTCCGCTATGTTCTTATTAAGTTTTTCTTATTTCGATTTGCCGAGAGAGAGAGAGAGACTGACTAGTCAGAGAATGGCAGAATTGAATTTCTGAGTCATTTTTCCTTCAAAATTGATTCTTAGCATATCAATGCATAAAAAGAAATTTTGACATCAAAATTTGCATATAACCTTCCTAGATTGCTATATGTTGGTTTAAAGTTTAATTAATTTTATAGAAATTAAAGTTTTGGAAAAGAAATGACTCTGATTTTGTTTAATGGTTTCTCCAAATTTTTGAACTGAAATTAATTTGTGAAAAAAGATAAACAGGTATTCTATAACATAACTAAACACAATCATGTTGATGAAGTATCTGATTTGTTTTTCTTTTAGTGTAATGTGAAAAATTGAGAGTTTTGACTTTTGTATAAAATTAAAAGATTGTATTTAACAAATGTCCATATTAATGCATTGTGTAGCACAAGACTTCTGACATTACAGTTGGTTTCTATTCAAATGAACTATATTTTCACATAGATAGACGTATATATTATTGTGTTTGATCAATAAATAAAAAGAAAGCATAAAAATTGTAATCTATAACCATTTCTATAAACTAAGAAATGAATAAGAAAATTGATAAACATATTGTATATCTGTGAGCAAATGAAATTGAAGGAAAAGTAAAGTTTATAAATATGGCAATACTTATCAACACCCAAAAAAAATAAACTTTATAACGCAATAACTATGGCTATCATGATTAAAATCATTAATTTCAAGAATATAAGAATAAATACAAAATTAATCTTAAAATGTTTAAAAAGTTAAAAGATAAATAAATTTTTTATTATACTATAAAATAAATGCAAAATTATAGAATGCACATTGGTCTTTTTATATCATTATAATCCCCCAATACAAAAAGAAGTTTTGATCTAATTAATATACTCTTAAATATCAATAGATATATAAATATTTCCTGTTATTTTTTACCAACTAGACGCTGTTTTTACTATGCTAAGCTATCGGGTAAGTGGCCTTCAGTTCAACAGGTTAAAAATTCAATTCTCATCTTGAGCTTGGTGGTCTCATCTTGACCTGTAGTGGTTCAAAGTCTACTTTAAAATGTAGGTCTCAACTTAATTAATCCTTGTGAGGTAAAATGTAAAAAATGATGAAAGAACCAAAACTACTTTTATTGTCAAATCGTAAGCACTTGAATATACTGTGCTTAGAATTCATTTTTTAATCTTCCTAAGATTGAACTTTTAAGTTTTAATCAACATTTATACTTACTATCAAGTGTGTGTGTGTGTGTGTGTGTGTGTGTGTGTGTGTGTGTGTGTGTGTGTGTGTGTGTGTGTGTGTGTGTGTGTGTGTGTATATAGTATATATATATATATATATATATATATATATATATATATATATATATATATATATATATATATATATATATATATGCCGCCCAACTTGTCTAGTGGTCAGCAAGCCTGATTGCGGATAGAGAGGTCCTGGGTTTGAATACCGGTTCAGGCATAGATGTACTTTCTCACTCTATCTATCCTGTCTTTGTCCTTTCTTTGTATTAATGGTTGCCAACCCTATAAACGGGCACCTATGGCATGTGTGTACTGGGGAAGTTGGACTCTACATACAAAATATGGTTCAGTTGGAAAAGTGGAGCAGCGCACCCCATATTGCCAGCCTAGATGGCACAAGTCAACAATATATATGTATGTATATATATATTGCTTAGAGGTGTTAATTAATTTTTATTAAAAATAAGTGTGTGTGTGTGTTACTAAGAAGCGTACATATGTAACTATATATGTATGTCACTAAAATAGTATAACAAAAATTAGCAGCTAAAATTGCATTGCCATTAAAAAAAATAATATTTCATCTCACAACAGTGAAAAATGAAAAGGAAATCACGCCTGAATAACTTAGCCGTTAATCTTACCTTTTTTTTAATACCCAAACATTAGAAACAACAATGAAATTATAAAGTTTGCGTAAACGCTCAAACAGTTAGTGTTTCATCTTTATGAAAAGAATCGTTATCACCGAGACATCGCCACTGACATGACCAATAAGAATGCGTGTCCTAGCATTGTTAAACGAATCCATTTGTTCTCTCAAATATATCCTCAAGTTTTATCATTTCGTTGATAGCAAGTTTTCGTTTGAGTTACACATATCAAGGAAAATATTATTTAATTATCTGCTTTCTACAACTGCACTTATCACTATAAAATAAATTTGAAATAAATTTAAATGTTACATGCATATATATATATATATATATATATATATATATATATATATATATATATATATATATATATATATATATATATATATATATATTATATATATATATATATATATATATATATATATATATATATATATATATATATATATATATATATATATATATATATATATATATATATAAAAGAAACTATTTTTTAAAAAATTTAGATTTACTTTACACAATGTTCTTCTTACTGTGTTGTAAAAATACTCAAAAAACTATTTATAACAAAATTATAACATTTTATTATAAATTGTTGATGTTATTATAAATTGTTTATTATAAATTATAAATGTTATCATTTTATTATAAAATTTGAGGAAAAATATGATAAAAAATTATTGCAGTTAACATTATATTTTCCTCTATTTATCATATAAAACAATCATTATATTTACTAAATTCAAATTTCATTTTTGATTTGACAAAACTTATAGATTCATAGTTTAAATATTAAAAGTTTATTCTCAAGCTTTATTTTGTGTTATTGCTGAAATATAAAATTTTGAGTGCTTATTAGCATAATTAAAAGTTTTATTTCTGTGCAATATGTGTAATGTATTAAAGATCAATTATATAATAAAAATTATTAGGAAACGTTTAATAGGTTAAAAAATTGCATGGAAAACTTCTAAAAAATTAATTGGTCCTTCATTTCTTCCTAGTTTTCGTATAGAAATTTGTAAAATTATAATAATACTGAGTATTTTGAATCTAAAATTGTTAACTGTTCTTTATATGACAAAAGGATCTTATTTAAATTAATTTTTATTTCAAATTTTAAAATAAAAGATCATTAAAACATTATGTAGTTTTTAAACTAGCATATTACAAATATTATTCTTTTGAAGGCAAGAAGATAAATTTCCTACGAATAAATAATTGAGATTTTATAACTTTAATTTGAAACCCATTATTTTTTCAGAAAAATTATTAAGGAAATTTTTCGAAAAAATTATAAACGATTTCCTGAGTAATTACATCGAATAAATATTTCACAAAGCAAATATACATCTGAAACATACGCAATATAAATGATTTTTTTAATGTAACAAAATATTAAGTAAGTAATTTTAATAAATAACTGTATATATTAATATTACCATACAAGTTACTTATATAAGTCACAAATTAAAGAGAAAAAATAACTGCTATCTGATTCAATTACTGCAAAATCAATTTATTGTTATTGTTATTAAAGCGAATTGACTTAAAAACAAATAAACAGTGTTTGAATTTAATTGATGATAAAGAAAACACAAACAATGACTTATTTTTTTTAATTAATATCAGAGAATGACGCAAATTAAAATAAATTTTCAAACAAACTAAAATAATGACTCATTTGCGAGGAAAACAATTTGTGCATTTCACGTGAGATGCAAAAGTAATTCACCGTCTTGCGATCTTCAGAAATTCTAATTTCCATTTCGGTTGGATGATATTACGTGTGAGAACGAGTTTAGCCGGAGATTACTTTCAACAAAGAATCCGAATTCTATTTTCTTCGCAGTTGGGGTTATCGTGATTCGCAGCTTTAGGGTCACGGAGTCGTGATGAGATTTGAACTGCTACAGACTCATTCCGAGGTAGACTGTTATGCAAAGCTTCGGTTACTCCACCTACAACAAGACACGGTAAAAGAAACAAGAACAATAGTGTGTTGAAGGCATAATTAACGTCTAAATGCACGACTGTTGGCTGACAAGCCTCGTGGATAAGGAGTCTTATGACGCCACTTTAAACTGAGAAGTTAGATATTTTTTGTGTAAAATGTTTTTCTCTATTCCAGTTGTTACTTTTAAAAATTTCTACGATTGCATCCATTTATATTTAGTTGATTCACATGAATATTTGAATTGTTAAAAATAATCCACAAATTACTCATGAAAGACGTTAAAATGTAAAATTAAAATAATATAATTTAAAACTCGGATATATCCCATATTTTCAATGTGAAACAATTCCAGAAATGATTTTAAAATTTATTCAATTTTATAAATATTAAATGTGGTTTCTTCCTTACCTCTTATCACATAAGGACGTTAAAATAATAACAAACACATTGGGTAACACTTAATTATAATTTCATCAAATAAAATAAGTTTAAAAATGCTATTTTTTTCAAAATAAAAATTATTTCATTAAAAATTAACATAAAACTTAAAAATATTAAGACTTCTATGAGTACTATTATATTGGTCAATACAGAAATAATTATTAAAATATTATACTCTAATACTACAATTTATTACACTGATATTCAACAATGATTCTTATATTCTAAAAGTAAATATATAATATTAAAGTTTATTACTTTATACCTTGCTTTTATGAAATTAAAGTTTTTAAAAATAATTATTTTAGTTAAAACCCAAAGATTTTTTTAAAAAAAATATAAAAATTTTCTTCAAATTTCTGAATTTTAAATCTTTTTCAACATTAATGTAATTTAAATGCTGTTTGATTCCCCTATATCATTGGAATAGAATATAAAAATTTGTAATTTCATTGTTTCCACTATAAATAATTTTGTGCAATTGTATTTATATTAATTATATTAAACTAGAATTATAAGAAAATTATTTAAGGCGTTTTGAAAAATATCATGTATCTGGTTACACTTTCTTGAAAAATTAATCATTAATAAATTATAAGGCTGAGAGACATCTGTGAATTAGTACTTTTTTACATTTTCACATTATCCTATTGGGAAATAAAATTATTAGAATGAATAAAACCCCATTTATATTTAATTTACAAGTAATCTCTCTTTTGCAATAAATAATGTAGCTCTCGTCCTTTATATAAATTTTCAAATGAAAATATTATCCTCAGAAATCTTAAATCAAAAACAAAATAGTAAATTTACTTTTATAGTAACAGAATTTTTAGCATTATAATAACTTGATATTTTTATACATTTATCTTACTATCTATATGTATACTTTACAAAGTCATGCACATTTTACATTTATGGTTAGTCCCGTTTTATATGCTATTTTCCAAAAAAAAAATAGTTTTTACAAACTTGTTTTAAATTTACTTTTCCGCCAGAAATTTTATGAAAAGGCACGTGAGTTTTTGTTAAATGTAAATAATAATAGAATAATTTAATGTAGACGTTAACATCACAACTTTATGATAAAATACAGACAACCCACCAATATCTTTTAAAATATCTTGTTTTTTTTTTCTTTCATAAATGAAATTGCATAGTGATTTCTTTTAAGTTGCTTTAAAATATAATTTTTTCAAGTTATAATTTACAATTTTAAAATATATTATTTTTTTAACTTTTTAATTTTTTAACATTTTAACCTTTAAAAATGATTGCAAGTAGGCAATAAAACGAAATTTTCTCGAAATAAAAAATTAATGGAAGCTTAGTATGATTTTTAAAAATATTTTTATACTGAAAGTGCAAATATTTATAATTGATTTAGAAACACATTTTCAAAAATATATCTTAAAATACGTTTTCTTGATTATTTATAATTTCTTGATTATTCATAAAATATCTCCTGTGTGTGTGTGTGATTATTTTATTTATATAAAACATTTCCTACCAATAAAATTTTTTGTTTCAAAATAATTTTAATTAGTTATAATATTTTATGTTCATTTATTTTGAAAGCTTAAGAATGCGTTTTTGAAAATATACAAATTGAAGCATTTAATCAAAACTCCAATAAAAAAAATTGTTTCAAATTATTGGTATGTAAAGTTTTTATTTTGTATAAGAAATTGATGACTCATGCATTTAGTCTAAATGTCTGTATATATACCAAATGACTTTGAATATTATTTGTCATAATACCCTTAAATGCATGAATATGATCTATTAACAATTAAATATCCATTCATAGGGATGAAAAGATTATTAAAAATTTTATACCTGCTATAGTTTAATTTGGACCTTTTGATGTCATTAAGGCATGTACCAATAAAAAATGTCCTTGCAATCACCTTCAAAATGGAATTCTTTTGAAAACAATTCTTCCTTTCAGGTATTCATAACGAGAATTACAGTAATTGTTCTCAACCAAAAAAGTAACTTTTTATAAGATTGAATAATTAATTAGATATAACGTATGTATGAAATTTCCTCTTAGCGTAAGACATACTTACTGATTTTTGTTTATATAAAGAAATAATAACTACTATTATAATATTTATTTCCCAGAATCCCCTTACATAAGATGTCATTTATAATACAGACTTCAAAGGGGTTTTTGAGAAATAAAGAGAAACCGGCAACTGAAGATCAGTTTACCCGGGTACTTTTCTTTCCCCAATAAGGCTCACTTTAACGAGTGCCATGAAAAAGGGTTCTTGCAACATCGGGATCAGCTATGCATATCATCCTTTTTATTTTAATAACTTCCTTTCGGTCTTATTATACGAGACATTTTCAAGGTTCTTCTGCTGGATCTTAATGGCTCCGAGAGTGATCAGAAGAATATAAAACCTTTTTAACGTCTTTCCTGATCATCTTGTATTCCGTATTCATACACTTTTTTCTTCTCTTCCTTTTATTTTTCGTTGGAACGATACAAAAGGTGCGTTACTTAATCTTCCAGAGAAATGTGAGCTCTGTAATTTTGCCTATTTCAGCATCACTGCTTTTACACAAATATTCAACTTACATGATATAAAAATGTTAATGGATATTTGTGTAATAGTTAGAAAAACTATAATCAAACCGAAGCAATGCTAGAATTGGGAAAATCAAAACTCCACTTTAAAGCCTTAAAAAATCGTAAGATTTAAGAAGTTAAGGTTTAACTTGCAAACATATGTGACAGCTGTATGACAAAATTAATAACAATAATTTGCGGTAAGGCCACATCAGCTTAAGCACTGACATTTGAGGAAAATGACTTAAAAAAAGTTAATTGATTAGAAACGTCGCATTAATTTAAATTGAAGGTAGATTTTAGGGAGCTATTGTTACAACTTGCCAAATGTCTTACAATGTATGGAAAGAAAAAATATGCTAAATGACAAAAATCGGAAATATTAATATTACCTAACACTCATATATATATATATATATATATATATATATATATATATATATATATATATATATATATATATATATATATATATATATATATATATATACTACGTTATAGAAAAAATTTCTACAACAATGTACAAAATTTGATGAAAAAAAATTTTTTTAACAATGAAAGTAATTGCAGCATATTATGCGTTATATGAAAATTTCACTATTACAATTTTCTCTCATTAAAAAAAATATTTCACAAAATCTGATCAAGGTTAGAAATTAAATATACATTCCAAATCTGCCAGGTTATTTCGGACAACTTTATGTTTACAATCTTGTTACCTGAAGATAAAACTTCAGCATATATGAATATTGATATAACTAGAGGTAGCTTTACCTATTTCTCTCATATACTTCTTTACAGTATACTATAATTTCATATATTTGGTATACAATAGAACTTCATATATTTTTTAAGATATGATTTCATAAATGCTTCTTATGTTTAACTTTTATGAAAATCTAAGATTAATGATATTAAAGAGCTTAAATCATTTATCTGAAAGTTAACGAGTAAGTAATTATTTAAGCACTAAAATGTTTTGATCTTTAATTTCATATGCAAACATTAATTTAAAAAAGCAATTAATGTTTTTAAAAATAACCATCTTTATAATTAATTAAAGAAACTATAGTTTTTAATCATCCAACTTTTCAGAAATTCCATGAATGGGAATAGTTTATTAGCTTTGATGAGCTATTTGTCGGCATTTAAAAGATTTTTAGATATGCAAGATAAAGTAATAAAAAACAGGTTAAAATCAGATTAAATTATTTATATTGATAATGATCAATAAATAAATCAAAATATAAATTTTATAAGAGAAATTACAATTTCCCTGCTTAGTATTTACCATAAATATTGCAGGTGTAATTTTTCAAGTATGTAGAAGTGAAGCTATAGTGAAATAATTTGCAAGGACTTAATCTTATAAAAACTACATTAATTTTTTTTAAAATAATTATCACTCACAAAGATAAAATGAAAGATTTTATTTTCAAGCATTTTAAATTTTACACTTCACAATATTAGAGTTTTCTGTTACTGAATGTAATTTTATTGATCAAGGTTTTCCATATTTCTCCCTTAAGACAGATAGGAAAAAATATCTGTTCCGATTTTCCAGTGGGCACTTAAAAAGTCTCACCTTTTCTGGGGGTGCCGAGCATTTAAACTTAAGTTACAAGGTTAAAATTTTGTAATTTAATTTTAAAAACTGTAGTCTCTTTGAATGAAAGTAAAGATAATTTGGCATTTCTCTCAATAATTTTTAACTTTAATAATTGCTTTTTCCATCAAAATTTATCATTTCCGTCAGTCCTTATATTTATTATTTACTTACCATGTAAACTTGACTATATGTTATATCCAATACATAATTATTTAATTAGAGTATAATTTCCAGTCACAATGCTTTTGAATAATTTTTTTGAATTTTATAAATTGTTTTTCATTCACTTCTAACTTCATCAAAAAAACAGGTGAACACATTATTTCAACCGGTTTCTATTACGCAATAATTAACATCAGGACGCGTTTCATCAAAAATATTTTTAGGGACACCTCATTATTAACAAACTGTTATATCATATTGTACTAGGATGTTTACTTGCTTCTGATTTTCCTCATACGCATCAGAAACAGTATTTAAATAAATTATCATTATACATTCGCTAAAACTTCTCCCGCTGAGTTGCACAAGTTAGAGCTGGCAAAAAAAAACTTGCTTATCAATTCTTCTGATTACATATACTTACAAGTAGCAACCTTGAATATACCCGAATTATATATTATGTGTATTACTCAGGAATATATTTTTATGGTTTTTCTTTTGTATATAAATTGCGTACACTCTTATAGCATATCATCAAGCTTTCAAATTCAGTTTTGTTTCGTTTGATAATGGGAGGAAGAATTTCTAGAAAAATCAGAACCTAATGTATTATAATGGTCATGGAAAGCAATTCAAAATGTCGTTTTCTTCTCTAATTACCAATTGATTTATGAAATATGCTCCCTCTTAGCTATTGATTGTTTTCTTTAACTTTTATATCTCACAGGGTAAAAAAGCTCTTCGCAATTTAAATAACGATCATACCGGTGGAGAATAGTAAAATAAATCTGCATTTCAAAGACATTATATATATATATATATATATATATATATATATATATATATATATATATATATATATATATATATATATAAATTCTGACGATGCTTGTTTCCAAAAAGTGCATGAAAACTATATTAGGAACATGTTTGTGTAAAGAAATTAAGCGAAGGATAAAAATTTCATTGATTTTCGTTCGATGAAAAAACTTGTGTTAATTTGGGATGGACCACAAGGACCAAAGGTTGGAATATTTAATTAAACACTATATCTTTAAAAATATACTGAAACTTTTTACATTTAAATTTTGCATATTTGATAAACGTGATACATCTGAATTAAAAAATAAACATGACAGTAAAGAATTAGTAGCATAGATGTAAAACATTATTTTCTTCATCCTCACATGAAAAACACAGTAAAACCTAAAACAATATTATAATAATTTTCGTTAAAATAATATAGTAAAAATTATGAAAAATGTACTAGAGTAATATATATTATTTAATAATAAATATTGCAAAACGTAATGCTTTTGAAGGACCTGTATATACATGTCTGTTTTTATAAACTTTCCTTCTTTAAAATGAAAATCATTCTTTAAAACTTAAACCCAATGCTATCAATCTTAATAACATTTTGTAGGATCACTCCAATTCTTCATTCAGAGTCACTTTTTACTTGTTCAATCAGTTACTTCACAGAAAGTGTCATATGTATAGATATCATGTACATTAAACAGTATTTTTCTACGATTCATGGATACATATTCATTAAGCAAACGTCAAACATAGTTCTTGGTCAAATTATCCTTTGTGTCAACAGAATAGTAACTACAGAATGACAATTTAAACTAAATAATAATACAAAACATTTAGATTTTATAGTCGGCTGCAATTGGAGATTGTAATTTTACTTTTTCGAAATATATTTGATTATGATTTTTTTATTCATGCAAAATATGTGTAATAATTAACACTATCTGATTAAAAAATTATTTCTATTCTATTCTTGATAATAATCTGAAAATGAAATTATCCATGAGTTAGAAAGATTTGAAAATTATTTAACATTGTACGTTCTTGTAAAATTTTAAAAATTAAATTTTTTATTAAATTGTTAAAATTATAGAAATTGCACTAGGCTTGCTATGCTTATTTCAGCTCGGATTTTTAATTGAAAATAACTAATAATATCATTATGAACATTACTACAATGTTCATATAAATGGAAATTAAATGCTTAGAGTTTCATAGTCAATTCTATTTTGGAAGTATTCATAAATTTTTATTAGTATTATTAAAATTCAGTCAAAATATTAATGCCTTATTAACAAGTTTTAAGCATAAATAGTTATTGTGTCAGTACTATTTATTTTGAAGTATAACGAATTATTTTAGTATGCAAGGAATCTTATAAAAATTTACATATTTATAATCATTGACCCTATCAATGTGAACCTATAGACCAATGAGAATCTGACTAGAGACTCATAAAAGATTAGTGAATACTTCTTTGATTTAATTTCTCAAGCTTTTTCAAATTTTTTTATAAAAAAAATTATTCCTCTAAAAAGCCAGACAAGTCACCAACCATTTTATGTTTCGAACAAAGAATGGTATTCTTCAATAACAACACGAAAATTAAACTGTATACAAATAAAAAAAATTAAAGATAATAAATTCATTCAACCCTTCTGTTTTAATCTTCTAATATGAGCGTAAGAATAAAATTAAAATTTTGAGAAGCTTATGATAATTAATAAAATGCATTAGCAATACAACAATAACAAAATAAAACTACAGTATTAAATAAAAAAAACACGTTTTTTGTTATCTTTCACATAAACTTTTACAAATCATATTCATATTACATTTTTAAAAATTAATAAAAAAATAGATATAACTTAAAAGAAAATATTTAATTTCTATTGTTAATTTCATTTATGTGACAGTTTTTTTAGAGAAAAAATTAGTGTTCCCCAATGCAGATAATCAGTAAATTTAATAAGTGTTCATTTCACACAGAAATAATTAACGAATAAATTTCTTACTAAAAATTAGCATAAAAGATTAATTTATGTGAAATCAACTATAAATCAAAATTTTAATTTTCCATAGTATATATACCATTTTATTCTCTTTCTCTCCCTCCTCCCCTCTTTTTCTTATATATTTCTCAAAAATATTCATATTTCTACAATTGAGACTTTAAAACACCAGTCTGAATTTTAAAAAGTAGTTCTGTTGTTATATTTAATAGAAACACTTAAAATTCCAACTTAATTTTCTTGCTTTAAAAACTTATCATAAAAAATTTATAATACGGTTATTAAAATAATTTTTATTCTTGAAAAACTGAAAACTCTTAAACCTGTAAATAATACATTATTATTATAAACTGTGTCCTTTAATACACAAAGAAGAGATTTTTGATTTTTGTATTTTTCCTATGATACTACGAATTAATTATTTACTCGATATACATATTCATTCATTTAATTTTAAATTGCACAAAAATAATATTACTTATATTCTATTTAATATCTGAATCAATGTAATTTAATGAGCCACAATTATGTGATCTAAATAAATTAAAAATAAATTTTTATTAATTATAAGAATATTGTGTACTAAATTTATTATGGTTAAAATAACTTGGTGCATTCAAATACGAATGTCGTGCATATTCTATTCATAATTGAATAATTTTTAGAAACATTTTGATACAAAAGTAAAATAAAGTTAGCAAATCTTAGTATTAGTCAATAATTCCTATCTAAAACACCATGAACTACTTCCCGTAATAAGGGGATTTCCACTTGTTAGATGAGTAAAACTGTCAATTATTTAAAAAAATAAGTGAAAAGAGGATACACGTTAAACGAGATTTCGGTTAAACAGGGAAAATACGTTGAAACCCATAATTAGAGGAAAATTGGTGCTTGTAATTCTAAACAGTCTTACGCGATTTGCACTGACAATATATTTTATTTTCAAATTATTTAGGTATCCCTAATTATTATATTTATTTGCTAAATTCACTGATAAACTTATATTTTATTAATATAAAGCAGAATTTCATTTGTATAATTTCGCTTATGTCATTTCAAGAATAATTTATGAAAATATCTCTAGCGTTCATAACTGTTGCGCTCATGTGTGAAAAATCATTGAATAAACAAAATAAAAATATAATTTTAATAATTTGAAGAAGTAATGAATAGTCATATGAATGATGCACTGTTGCCAAACTACACTTCATAAATTTATTAAATTTTAATATCGAAACTGTATATATTAAGAATCAATTTCTATAATGATAATCATTAACACTATCAAAATAATATGTAAATAGAATTAATAATGCTAATTAAAAAAAACTATATAAATTATTTTATCATTTTTCTATACTTTTTTATGAAGTTAATCTATTTGGCAAATGAAGCATTCATATATTCTTAAGTATCTCTGTGTTAATATATGGTATATCAATAAAAATTTCATTTAATTTTTAACTAAAAATAGAATCTGTGCAGCTTAGCTTATAGGTATTCGTAGTAATGAAGATATGAAGCAATCAATCAAGGATAAACAACATGTTAGTCATTAGCTTATGCATATTAATTAGATGCGACATAAGACTACGCTATTGGTTTGTTGTGGAAGTTAGGTGGAACAGGATTTTTAGAGTTATTCTTGTTACTTGAAAGTAGCCCAAATTACTAGATCTTACCCCCAAAAGTTTTCCTTCATTTATTCCTAAATCAAATTCTGAGCCCTATAAATTTTTGTAAAATTTTAGCCCAACAATAATTGACAAAGATAGTTTTGAATGACAAGAATCCAAGCTGTGTGTGTGTGTGTGAATAACATATAATTGTATTTTCAATTTTTTTAATCAACGTTTAATGTGCAGTATGCAAAATACTTAAGAAACATAATAAATCTTGATTTAAATAACTATACATTTTTTAGGGAAAACGATTGCTTAATTTCTTGTCAAATTAGAATTACTGTTTTTATGGAAATTCTGTTCTGTAAACAAATTATCTTAACATATTTGTAAAAAAAATTTTATATTAAATTTATTTACGGAAAAGAATATATGCCAGATGTTTAGCACAGTTTCTAGATCATTATTTTCATTTTTCCATAACTTGTGATACATTTAAGCTTTATAATGATAAAAAAATAATAGAAGTTTCTATTACACATTCCCAGAAAATATGTTAAAATATGTTTAAAATGATTTCTTAATTACAGTTACAAGAAAATTTTAAATACATTAAAAACACATTTAACTTTTTCATCATATAGATTTCAATGTAAGAGCATTCTTGTTTATACATGAACAAATTTAAGCAGATACTATTTTTTTTAGTACATAAAAATACAAACGCTTAAAAATTTGGTAAACAATTTTTTGTCCTATTATCAGTCAAACAAATTTCAATTAGTATAATTATCTCTAATAACCATACATTCATCCATACGAAGCTTGATTCTCTAGAAGAAACCACCTGTTGTCTTTGACAGCATGATGACTTTTTAATTCTTCTTGTTTATGCATCACGTGGTTGCAGTTCATTTCGTTTTGAAATCAAGCGTTTAATCCCACTGCATCCCACCGGTAGGAAAGGTAAAGTGTCGACCTTGTTAACTACTCATTCGTTCAATCTCAGTCGTAGACAACTATTTTTTTATGTTTCTCGAAGTCAAGATGGGGTCGCTCCATTAACCGTATGCAAATCGCGACGGAACCAAACATAATTAACTCTTCTTTTTCTGGATTTATATTACTGTGTGAAGACGGGGAAATCCTTTGAGTAACAGTGATTGCGGTGGTTCCAAGTTTGTGGATTTTTATTCGTAATGCAATAATTTCATAAATTAAGCTGCACTCTAAATGAGAAATGCAAAAGTATAGGAATTTACCTTATCATTTTATGTTTTGATTTACGGTCATCAGCAAAAGTATGCAGAAAAATTGCAAAATAATCAGTAAGTGAGTTATTAGTCCTACGTCTATAAAGTGAGCGCAGAAACCTTACAAAATCAAAAAGGTAATTTTTCTCAAATTTTAGATTTGAAAATCTTCAGAGTCTACATTACAATTTGATTCTAAACAGCAAGCTAATGATTTGAATGTATTATAGAAACATTGATGTATGATTTGAATGTATTATAGAAACATTATACATAGACAACGTATTACATTTGCAAAGTAGTAGAATATATTTATGAGTCATAAAGAAATAAGTTATAGGTGTCATGCATTCTCCTTGATTTTTGTCCAAGAAAATAAGCTATATTCTTCTCCATTTAAAACATGTATTTTTATATAAGAATGAATTGATAGGATTTCAGTATGTAATGTACTCATGCGTTTAAAGTTTAAAATTTGCAGGTATGAAAGTATTTACTTTAAAATAAAGATCTTTTTTAAGTAAATTTAAGAAGATAATGTATGCGTTTAACTGAAAGCCAAGTGCTTGAAACAATATAGCCTAACATAATTCCAGGATCCAATGAAACCCAACAATCAACTAACAAAATTCATCTCCCATTGCTTCATAATTAATAGGTTCAAATAACGGATATTTCACCTCCACAAGGTTGTTCTTTTCATTAATCTATGACAACATAATTGCTGAAACTATTGTAAAGCATGAATAAATTTGTCGCAAAATGTCTTCCAGTACTTTCGAAAAATAATGGATTCACAGTATTCACTTGCCGGAAAATACTAATAACCTTCATGACAGAAGAAAAGCAGAAAAAATGCATTCTACATGCAAATAGCATACAAAGATAGCAAAACACATCTGCTTCTTGTTGATCAACAGTGGCTGGGAGGGAAACTGAGAATTTACATTCCGAAGAACGATTCTACCTCTAAATCACAATGAGAACATTCTATTGTAAAATTTATGAATTGATTGAAGACACTAATTAATTAGTAAGCTTATGTTTTATAAATTCGTGGCTTTAAATATTTCTTCCTATACAACGCTTTGCTGCTAAAAGATGCCTGGGTACACATCGCTCAAGTCTTCAATTCAGCATTTTATGCCTCCGATATTCTCTTTGGTTATGAATGTTTCTTATCACTCGTAACCCACTTTGAGCTTTATACCCCGGTTAAATTTAACTTTCGTATGAAAGAAATAACTGTAGAGTAACAAGCCAACCAACTAAGCAAAGGAGATTTAGATCTGAGATATTTCCAAAAGTAATTTTTCTTGTGATCAGAAGATAACGTATTCAGTCTTCACCCAATAATGGATTGATCGTGCATTAATGCTGACAGTGATCAAAATCATAATACTTGCTCATGCAGCATCCAAATGAATTTTAATAAATTATCTGTCTTTTGAAGAATCACTAAATATATATATATATATATATATATATATATATATATATATATATATATATATATATATATATATATATATATCAAAGAGTTGTTTCTCCAAAATCAATGTTATATGAGCAATGTTTTCACTTTATTCCATGATCAAGTAAATATATCTTTATATCTTTGCTACACATTTTTGCAACTTTTCATTTTACATTTTATCTTTCACAGTCTCTTATAAATACAATATATACAATATTCTTTAGAAAAAGTAATTTTTAATGGAGAATAAAACTTATTTCTCGATTGCGAAGAGATTGAAATATGGATTATAATTTTTAAAAAAAAACTTACCTTATAAAACAAAGTTTTTTTTTTGAAAGAGTATAAGAACCGCTATTTTAAATTAACATTTTTAGAATGAACGTTGAAAATACATTAATCATTAATGGAAAAGATTACACATTCCCTTTAAATGCTTTGTTTATTTAAATCGATATTTTTTTCAAACAGTGAAAATAAGTTTAATGGCACATTTCTCAGAAAAAAAAATTAACGAAATAATTTCTTTTCCAAATAATTGGTTGAAAAATACATTTTCGGAGAAATAAAACAAGATTTTTGACATTTATTTTTAGTTGAATCGTTGAAAAATGCCGTTATAAAAATTATTTTTCATTTAAAAATTTCGTAATTAAACTCCAAAATAAGTCTTTTCTTTCCATTATTTAAATATTTGACCAGTTTAAGCAATTAAGTGAGTAGAAAGAAATCACAGCTCAGCTGCAGTTTTATTAATTACTCTGTTTATGTTTTGATTTTTCTAATGATTATTTTCGCAGCTTCCTCTCGAGCAATAAAGCAGGAAATGTCCCCATGCAATGCTAATGGGAATCTGGCTGAATTAATTGAGCAAATAGAAGGAGCTCAATCAATTTTCCCCATGAAGGAAATGAGCTTTCAATGTTTGAAACTCAATTACACGCTATTTGTCGAAACGTGGGAGCAAAAAATCGAATTAATCGTGATTGTATCGTAACCATGAAGTGAATACATTTTATCACTTTTTTATCATATTTTCTTAGAATTAAATTGGAATGCCAAAGATTTTAAATATTAATACGAAGCGATTAATCTGATACTAAGTAAACTTCAAAATCAACAATAAGAGGTATTTTTGTTTTTCTAATATAAATAAAATAATATCGTTTTGTTAAATAGTGTCATTTATTTTTCTGACAAAAATTATTATATTTTATCAGTGCATATAAAAACCTAGGGAAATATTTTTTTGAATATAAACATACATCATAATATGAATGTATGAAGAAAACGTGATTATAGTTTACAAGATCATCAATACTGCTTTAAATAAAAAGAACACGGATAAGACCTAAAAATGAAGTGCTTTTAGATTTAAAAAACAAGCTAGAGACGTTTACTTATATTTTGACACGATTTTTGCCATTTTAAGTGGATTGTTTAACAACTTTTGACATTTGATAATTTCTTTAAAGACTTCTTGTCTGTTTATTTTCAAAAAAACTTTTATCTGGTAATCAGAACTATGAATAATATGTTACGAACAGGGTTTGGTTTGGTTGGTTGGGTTTTATGAAGCTAAGTCCAAAAATAGAACAAGCTGCGTTAAAATTTGATTTCATGCATGTTGCGAACAGAAAAGTACAAAAAATTCTGAAGCTCCATCCGATAGATGTGTGTAAAATACATAAAAATCAAACTTCAATTTTTGGTGAAATAATAATTGATAAAATGAATTAAAGATCTTTTTCAATTTGAAAATCCTGATTTTACTATGAAGTGCCTTTGTTCTCAGAATATACCTCCTTTGTAGATTTGATTTGAGTTAAAGAATAATGTTAAAAGCTCACCTAAATTGTCTCCTTTCTTACAAACTTTTTCTTACTTGTGAAAATTAATAGAATTTCGTCAAATTTATCTACTTAATAGTAACTTTATTTTGCATAGTTATATCATATATCTAAGTCTAGGTTTATAGCAAGAAATATCTAACTTTGAACCTAGAATTAGATTTCACGAAATGTTAACTATTAAGCCTATTTTTTTTGTCCAAACTAGTTTCCATACGTTTTATGAGGTATATTTTAATTAAAATTAGAAGTAATTTCGTAAACTTTTGACCATAAATTGATATTTTGACTGATCTACTAAAACTCATTAAAATCAATGTGACCATATGATTAATAACAATACTATTGTAATTTGTAATAGACCTTAACATGATGTCATAATTTTCTTTATAAAGTACCACCTTTGAAATGGTACGACTATGATATTGATGCTTCCTGTAATGGACAAGAAATAATATCCGTCGGAAATACTTGATGAAAATTCCTTTAAAGCTGATAAACGATATTTTTTTTAGTTCCAGTTCAGTGAATGAAGATAAGATGCTTGTCATGGATCTTGCTCATGACCAAATGAATTTGAGGGATTCGTTTAAGAATAAATTCTTCCCGAAAGCAGAAATGTTGATTTATCGATTTGTTGTTTTTTGACAAAGCAATATGTGTATGAAAGTGTTTAAACACGATAAAGGGATCGTGTAGGCGAATAAGAAAGGCAATAAGAATTATTAAGAATATTTCTCAATGCAAGGGAATTTTTTAATATAATTAAATTTTCACTTTATAAATATGTTATAAAATTAAGGCACTATTCGTCTCGGTACTGTTTGATTTAGTCGTAGTTTCACAAGAAGTTATGCATTTTAACGATTCATAAAATGCTCAAACGCCATCTAGATCAGAAAATAGTGTTACACGCAGTATTGTAAAAAATGAACTAAAACGAAGCGACATGCTTTTAATTGTTTCTAAAATATGTTTGTTAAAAAAATAAAAATAAGAGTTCAACCATTTTCTATAAATTTACATTATAACTCTTTACTATATTGGTGTAATGCCTCTTTCAAGTGCATTCAATTTCTCACACTTTCATAATCAACAGAATTCATAAGGAATTATCAAATTACCTTCCTTATACTTCATATCTTATTTCATTCAATAAAATTGTATGACATATTCTTCTTTGGTGATTAGTTGATTTTTTCTTTGAAAAATATAATCTGTTAACTTTGTATAATTTCTTTTAATGACCAATTCATAAAATGAATCTTTTAGTATAAAGACCTTGTTAGCGAGCAAACGAGCTGAAAAATATTGTGAATTTTGCTTCATATTAACTAAAACGTGTGTTCACCCATAACAATAAACTTTTTCCTGACGTTACTCAAATAGAGAGTAGAATAATAATAAAACATTTCTTTCGTCAGTGCAACCAGGGGAATTTTTCCACAAATTTAACAACACTTTTTAATAATTACTAGCAAAAGTTCAATAGTCGAAAATGAAAAAAAGCTAAACCACGTCGGGTTAGAACACTGAAATAATTCTATAGTTGGATAATTATGTTTTTGTGGCGTAATGTCTAAAATAGGACAAACTGCGTAATTTAAAGAATTCGAAATGCTTAGAATTACAAATAGAAGAAAGATATACCCAATTATTTTTAATCACCTCGCCCTACTCTGAAATTTTTTATAAAAATTTCGTCATAGAGTAAGAAGTCATAATAGATAGACAAAATAATAAATAGAAAAATTAATACATGTGATATTGATAGTCGTTTAAATATTTAACTAGTTAGTTATTTCTAAAAGGATGAAATATAAACCCGGAATGTTTTTTATAATGATATCAAATCAATAGTATATAAATAACTTCTACTCAGTGGAGTATAGTTATTTAAATAATTATTTAGATTATCTTGTTTATTATAATATTTGATTTCTTTAACCTCAATTTAAAACAATTTTTTCACAGAATTCAGTTAAATTTTAGTATAAATATATCTCACTGTGGTTTAATCAATATTCATCAGTATTGAAACCTTACGATTATCTCTTAAAATAGCAAATATTTAGGAAAAAATAAGATTTTAGTTAAATTAATCAAATGTTTTCATTATTTCAAATTATTGCTGCAGTGCTCTAAATCATTAAATTTACTTCATTCAAATATAAAAAATAATTAAATTTTATTATTGTATAAAAATTTGTTATTTTCATCTATTTAGCAATCAACGAAACATTTTTGAATGAATTTATTATAGAACTGCTAAAGACTTGCAGAACTAAATGCCTAAGCTATTCTAAATTTTGTGTTCTTCAAATATCCAAATTAAATATGGAAATTCTTTAATATACAGATAAATTCATTTATAAAATCTTTTAGAAATTTAATAATGATCAATTCTTTTATTCATTTTATAAAATATATACTGATTAAAAGCGGTTCAATTATATATTATTACTTTATCTTTATATCTAATTTATTGAAAAATCAATATCACCACATTATAAGAAACAAATATTATAAATGTTTAATTTCTTCTAAATGCTTAATTCACTATATATATATATATATCTTCTCTATATGAAATGTGAAAAGAAATCTATTAAATACTGAAATCTAACGTATTTTAAAATTATCATAATTTTACAGTATAAGTACAACTATTCGTGAGATTTATAAATATCTCTTAGCTTTACATTTAATTTAAATATTTTATCAGTTCCAAACACAGAATTCTATATAGGCAACAAAACATAATAAGTAAAATAATTCCAAGATTATTTGTTTTCACATTTGATCATTACTTTATTTGTATTCTTAATATTTATCAAATTGTACGTAATGAAACTGAAAAATTTTTAAGCCGCAATTTAAATTAACGAAAAAAGTAAAATAAAAAAAAATAATAATAATAATAATAGATTAAAAAATTTTTGGGGGATTGAGATAAGATTTTAGCTGGCTTGTGAAGAACAATTAAAAAAAGTACACATAACTGTTAATTTTATCATGCCAAACATTTTTATTCACAGTGATGAATTTCACATTCCCTGAATTTTTTTATATAAATTGTCACACATCAATATGTTTTTATTCTGAGTGAAAATTGCTTTGTAAGCTGCACATGAATATTGGTCATAGAATTTTATGAATGGATTTATTTAATAGACTTTATGCAGGATCATTTTTATAACGTTCGATTTTATTAGGATTTCCACCTTTTCAGTACAAAGGTCAGAAATGATGGAACATTTATAGTAAGGGACTCACAGGCCCTTCGTAACTTAGAAACAGAGACCAAACAGAAGAACTCCAGACTTGGAATACGACATCCACAGGTGTCATTTCAAATGGAAAACCATGCAACCGTGACTCATTTAGTGTACCCCAGCCGCCATTAGCGAACACCGGAACTAAATTTTTGAGAAATTAACTTCATAAAAGTTTATAGAGAAAATGTAAAGCTTTGTCTGTTACAAACTTTAACCGAAAGAAAAATCACTCGTTACAGAGCGTTTTATTGCAGCTGAGAAGCAAGAAATCTACATAAAAGATCAAATTTCCTGATTCTGGAGAATTAGTTCCTGGATCTAGTTTTGTTATAGCCTGTTGAGACTAACAATTTATTTTAATTATTCGTGTTCTAATGTTATCATGTTCTAATTATTCTGTATCATCATTCTGAATTTGGTGTTGTCAGTCTTTGAAAAAGTGAAAAAAATATTATGGTCCCGTCAGCACCAAGAGTGAATGCATCGTGGATACAACCGTCACCACTACTTTGGGGGTGACGGTCATACTAAGGATATATTACAATTTTTTTCTATTATCGAAATCGATCGGGTGGGAAAAGCGAAGAAGGTGACACTTTCTTGATTAAATCACGGTAATTTCAATCTACCCATATATTTTACAGGCACAAAAAATGCTTAATAACAATTTCCTATACCAATACGAATAACTAAACAAATTTATAGTTTTAACATCAGGCTATATATTTTTTATTTTCTTAAGGGTGGTATTAGAGAACATCTTATATTCAAATTTCAACATCATTTGCAGAAAATATGAATTTATTGCAAATTAAAAAACATGTCTCTGCAGCAATTTACTTTAAATGTAAAAGCTTATTAGAAAGTAAAATTTCATTCCACAGTGAGATTTGAATAAGAAAAAATCAATTATTCAAAGGAAAAATGCATTTCAACAAAGAGGAATAAGATTTTTCGCGTCGAAGTAAAAAAAAAGAAGATAAATATATGTATATAATTTAGATTCCAAGTCCCTATAAATCAATCTGGAACAGTATTGGTTAGTTTTAAATCGTGCAAAAACGAATAATAAATGCAGTGTTATTGAGCAAAACGTTCATTCTTTGCTGCATATCGAATTTTCCTGCTTAATCTTATGTTTTGTTCCAAGTTTCACTTGTAAGAACAAATCACGGACGAAGTGAGCATAAATTTATTTTTCAATCAATCTTGACTCCTTAATGACCCTCATGACCGATCTAGGTGTTGCGTAACCTACTGACCAGGTCGTAAAAGAAATGACCAACGGAGCATCTTTTTATTTCTTGTTTCCGCATTTTTCAGCGTCCCAAATTTGCAAAATCACTTGTTCCTTTCTCTTTCAAAATCCATATTTTAAAATGACCGTGATGACCTATTAAGGAGCGTTTTTAAACAAAAGATGTATCAATCAACAAGAAAGAAAAGAAGGAACGTCTTGTTTTCTTAACGCACAAATTCGGCATAATTTCCCTATTTTTGGTGACCGGTTCCTTATACCTTTTCCGCAATCTTTGGTAGTGTAATTTAAGAATAAGCTCTATTCTCCAGCACTTTACAGGTTTGTATTATTGAGGAAAAATACAATGCAGCACATGGCTTACAATAATCATTAAACAAAACCTTTTATCATTATTACTGACTTCTCAGTTACACACCCATAACATTTTCAAGTTAATTATTTTTAAAAGTGTTAATAATAAAAATTACATATATAAGTTACATATTTTTGATGTCGGATAAGTATGTTTCATCAACCGTTTTTATCTTGATTGTTTTTAATTTTACATAAATGTTTCTGTCCATTTAGTTTGCAAAAAATGCAAGGATTTAACTGCTTACCGAAAGTAAATAAGATTTATTGTCTTACTTATTTTTAAAGTAACCGTTATATAAATAACAGAAATTCATAAAACTTATTGTGTATAGGAATATTATCTTGAATACTGCAATTAGAATAAAAGAAATGTGCATTTTTTTCTTTCTATTTGAAAACAAACATATTTAATAAACAAATTAACTGCAAAATAATACTTATTTTTTTAAAAATAAATAGCGAAAATATAAGTGCTTTTTAACACACAAGATATAATAGGTGCTTTTGAGATAAACAAATATAATTACAATACTTCATGAAAGAAATGAAAAAATTTAAATGCGGAATATAGTGCATAAAATGCTTCAAATTATGTACATTAGTTGTTATAATCAGCATACATCTTAACCAATTTTGTTAATAATTAACGTTCCTTAGGTTGGTTGGGTTTTATGGCGCAAGGTCCAAAAATGGACATGCTGCGTCAGAAACACATTTTTAATATTTTCTTTTTTATTATTTATTTTTGTTCTAATTATTTTTTGTTAAGACCCAAACAACATTAAAACCTTAAAAAACAAAAATAAATGCATATACATAGTTTTAAAATCCAATGATAAAATATAAAGAAGAAATATTGTGAAACGTATGTGTCTGATACGAAGGCGAGTCAATCTAACATCCGCACTTCGTAACGGTAAAACTGATAATGAAGTGAGGGATGGGAAAATGGTATGGAGTTTGTTTCCGACCTGCAAGTCCCATGATTCCTCCCAAAGAGAATAAACAAATCTTTTTGTACCCTTTCTCACATCAGAGAGCGGTGCCGATAGTAAAATAGAATCTCCTGCAGCCTTTGCAGCTGCGTCCGCTCCCTCATTTCCATCAAGACCTATGTGGCTTGGTGTATCCAACAAAATATAATTTCCTTTCCCTTGCCAGCAAGGGAATCCATTGGTCTAAAAATTTTGGACACAACAGGGTGACAGGTATTACTATTGTTTCTCAAAGTTTCAATCATACTCATGCTGTCAGTGTAGACACAATATGGATGATAGTTATCTGTATTCACATGCTGAAGCGCGTAATATATGGCGGTTGCTTCAGCAGTAAGGACGGAGCAGGGTGGATGTAGGCTGTAACTAAGCGATGTAGTATTGATAACAACTCCACAGCCCACATGTCCTGCTGTTTTAAAACCATCTGTGAATACAGGTTTGAATGATTGATGCTGACAGCGATGAGAAGAATATAGCTGCTGAAAAACAATAGGTGTTGTATCCGATAACGTTCAAACGAAAAATTTAATATGCTAAAATATTTTTGCAAACTTTGACACCAGTGTATTTCGATAGTATGTTTTATAAAGCAATGAATGATATTTGCGTGTTAAACATAAGAAAATTGGAAAATTTTTCGGCTATTTATTTATTTCGCATGTACCAGCACAAAATATGACAGCTGCGGTTCAATCTTTTGCTTTAAAAGGATTAATTTTTTTGAACTTTCAATTCATAAATGTGTCATCTTGATTTTTTAAGCAGAAGCATATATCATGATTGACAGGAGCTTCTACACATATTATTGTTAAAAAAAGAAGTATGTGTAAAAAGATATAGAATTATCACTGAAGTTAGTGATTTTATTTTAAATGAAAAATCATTTGTGTGAATGGAAATTTATTAGATTTAATTAAGTCTAATAGTTGTGGAAAGAAATGTAAATAATAAACATCCAATAATTACCATGATTTTAGATGTGTTTGTTTAATTAATCTAATCATTAAAGTATCTTCGTTGAAGAAATGAGAATTATAAGATAAAATACTAAATTGAAAGAAACAGTCGAATGTATTTTAATGAGTATCATTGTAAACTTAGTATCACACACAAAACCTTCGCACAATTAAACCTACTATTTCAAAAAAATTTTTATTTTTATTTTTTGTTCATGAAATAAAAAGAATACTTAAATATAAGTCCGATGTAACTAAATTCAATTACATCTTTTGAAAGAGAAATTAGCTAACTCAAGTATGTGACATTCTCCGTGAATGTGCTTTCTATTAAGGTTAAGTGGAAACAAAAGTTCGAAACCCCACTTCCTTCCTTAGAGGAAACTTTCGCTTGTAAAAAAAGGAAAGGGCGAAAAAAGAACAGAAAAAAAGCAGACGATCATCTTGTCCCTTCTTTTGACACCGATTCGAGCGACAATTTGCATGTTGCCATCAAGGCTTCTTTTTTTACTTCTTTCGACCAAGGTATTTCCAAACTTCTTCCCTTCGATGCTCGAGGTTGGGCACCTTCGTTAGCGTTTAACGAGAGGGGCTTTATTGGGAGCCAATTTTGATATCAAACCATTAACCTAGAAAAGAGCGAGCGTTGTGTCGTAAGACCCTGCTCATCAGTGAGAAATGGAGAAAGTCGGAATTCGTTTTATGTTTGGAACGGCGTGAGCTACAAGCATTTTATTTTCCGTTTTCCCGTCTCAATTTGACAGGTTATTATTTATTACGCCAGTATTACTAAATAAATACCATGTTGAAATGTTGTTTTAGAGAAATGACATTCACAATCAATATTTTCAATTTTAAGCAACAAACTATAAGGAATAAAATCGAGACTTTATTTATTTAAATTTGAATGCTGTGTATAATTGTAAAATATAAAATATGCAGAGTTATAAGAAAAAAATGTGATCCTCTACGAAAACTAAATTTTAACAACGAAAGTCAAACTCTGTCAATTTATAAAAAATAAAAGTTCTATGTAAATAGTTTGTAGAAACTGAAAATGTGAATAAATAACTATGTAAAGATATATATTTTTACTAATAACATATCTTTACATAATAATTAATTCTTAAATTACACAAATAAATGATTATTGCAATAAAACAAGACCATCAATCTACAATAGAATTCGAAAAAGTGCATATTATGCATGACAAAATTGCAAAAATCGAAATTTAAGGTATGCATAGCTATTTATAATCATATTCTCTTTTGTAGATATTGACTTTATAAAAGTGTTTGGTTAAAGTTTTTAACTACAGTCTAAGTATTTTTAAAAGGGCAAATACAAACATTTTATTTAAATAAGGAGTATGTATGATTGTTATGATTAATTAAAATACAAATATTTTATGTTAATTATAGCAATAAATCTAGTCTACTACACTAGGCCTTTTAAATTAACGATTATTTAATCCCAAGTACTCTGTAATCAATTCTGCATGCTTTCAAAATGGACTTATTTCTAGATTAGGACACATTTAAAACTGTGAAATATTCCAATTTCGAATATTCACAACGAAATGTTTGATGACAGTTGTTATAAAAGAATATTTTACGAGAAATTGTTCATAAAAAGTAGAATATTTTATTTCAGGTTCAGTTATTGTTGCATATTTCCAGCTACCTGTTTCTGCTCACAAAAGCCGGTAACCGTCAACCATTCCATATGTAAAATCATGGTCAAGTGCCGAGGTCGATACCTGAGCCAGCGCTTTTCTCTCCGAAATGCGCCGCAGCAATGAATTGATATTGAATATTAAAGGAATTTTATAATTCATAGGCTTTCTAAGCATGACTTTTTTCAGTTAAGTTAAATAATGCATCCATTACATCTCGGTTACGAGAATGAAACATTTCCTAAATAAATGCTAACCCATCCTTTTAATTTAATTATATCAAATGTATTATTGTTTACAACTTTCAAATACAATTATATTAAAGTGCACTCCATATTTCGTAAATATCGACTATATTGTTTGGAATATCGAGATACAAGCATCATATATATTATCCGTAGCATAATAATGTTTGCATTGTAATTTGATACTGCACAGTCAACATTATTACCTGATACCTGATAATTGCTATTATAAGGTTTTTTTAATATCCACTATCGGAAGGATTTTTTTCATAAGAAACCGTATTCCTGTGTCACAAGGGAGGAAACCTGGAAAACAATCAAACACTCATTCCGACAAATGTGCATAAAGCAGAAACGCAGCGTCCATCACTCGGCTCATCAGTGATTGAGATCAGTATCGAACCACTGTCATTTTGACATCCAGTAGTAAGCAGATTAAGGCTATTATAAGGCATTTTAAATGTTCATCATGTAATTTCCTTTCGAAAAGATTCTTCTTAGAGGATGGTCCATATTCGCGTGTTGCAAGGGAAGCGGCCCGGAAAATTCCCCAGCACCTACGCAGACTGACGCTTATGAAGTAAGCAGAAGCACAACAACAAAAAAGCATTGTTTGAGAAACTTTTTCATTGATAGTGGACTGTATTCATTAGTTACAAGGAGAAAACTTGAAAAACTCTTCCTGTCCAGACCCCAACAGACGTGTATGTAGTAGCAGAATAGCATGATTCCTCCCCCTTGGTTCAACAGTGGCTAGCATTGAACCTGGGACCTTACACTCTAAAAAGCGCTGTCATAAAACTAGGCGATGGCGTACCCAATCGCACTACTACTTATCGATTACAACCACTGTTGCATCAAACACAGTATTTCTTTTCTCTACCTTAAACAATGAACTGGCTACAAAAATTTGCAACTTTTAGATTTAGATAAAAAAAAAAAGTTCATTAAAAATGGATATAGTTTTAGAGCATGTTCTCAATATGTTGTCATTAAAAGATAATTTTAATGTTGATAACTAGAGTTAAAACTACTCTTATAAGTAAGCCGTGGCACAATTGTTGAAATTTATTCATTTACTAGACAAAACTTATTTTATTTATTTTTCACTTTAATTTTAATTCGATTAATTAGCGCAAACATTAAATTATGTTGTTGTTGCATGCCCCCAAAGGCCAGGCAGCGCTAGACCAGGCCCATGATGTTGTACACTCTACAATAATCCAAAACCAGAAGAGGGTCGTCAACCAAGTCCTGCCTGGAGAGCCCTAGGCACTCAAGGATATGTTCAGGCGAAGCCTGCTCGGTAGAGCAGTTGGTACAGGTTTCAAAGGTTCGGGAACCCTCAGAAAATTTTAGGGTTTTAAGATGTCCACTTCGAAATCGGGCGAGAATAGTTTGTGCTTGACGACTTAAGTCGTTAGTCAGGGAGCCTCCGGGACGGGAACTTTGGTACCGACGTTAAATTATACTGTATATAATATACCCTCTGTTTAAAAAAATACAATAAAATAAACTCATAAGAAAGTCAGAAATCGAAACTTAACTAAGAATTTTACTGATAAGTAATTTGATGTATAATTAAAATCATGTGACATTATTGCACCAATTAACAACTGCGATAGTTGCAATTTCGCTGGACGTAAAAATCTCATGAGCAGAATAAATATTTATGTCAGAGATTTTTAGGAGACATATTCAGGAATATTAAAACCAGTTGTTTGGCTTCGAAAAAGGTGGCATCATACATTTTTGACAAGTGGGTTTTTTGAACAAATATATGAATCAACTGAAGGATTGAAATTGCGGAATCTGAGCAGAAATTGACCAAAGAAGAAACAATCCGCCACTTAATTGATGCAAATTGCTCCTGAGCCCCAAATGATTAAAAGACTTTCGGAACCAGGTAAACAGCCCCGTCTACAGCACGAATGTCTCTTTTTTCCATCAAATGTCATTTGCCGTTTGGTATTGATCTAGTGGTATAAATTATGCAATCAACAGATGACTCAGACTCTGAGCTCAGGTTTTGAGATGTCTTTAAAGGGGAGTCTTGAATTGGTCATTTAATATTCCATGCATCATTAACTTCTCAACACAGCAATGTCAGTTAAATGGATACAGAAATGTCCGATTGAAAGGGCATTTTTATCTCAATGCTGATGACAAATTTATTTGAACATACAAAACTCGACAATAAAAGACTATTGAGGCATACTGTGGTTCCATTCATTAGGACAATCAATTAATTTTGGTCCCATTGTAAGATTTCTTTAAAGTCTGGTAGATACATTAAACGATTTTAAGTGAACATTATTGTCTATGTTATCTTAATATTCAAATGCCATTTTACAGCAATTTATTCTCTCGCCACATAAAGAATTACTCTCACAATAATGCTTAGAAAGGTTTTCTACTTCTGTGGTCTTTTGTAGTAAGATGTCTTTTTCCAATAACCATATTTGAGCTATGTATGGCAAATAGGGTCAGCATGGTTGGAATACCAATAAATTAATTGATTAGTCGCCATATTTGTTTCAGAATTTACTGCTGAAGGATATTGTTAACTTAAACTTCCAAAATCACAAAATTTACTTTTGATTAGAATAGCTTTAATTCTAAATTTCAATTTTTTTTTAATGAAATTCGACTTTTTTATAACCTTTAAATTTGTATATCCTTATCGTTATTTCATCAGCTTTTATATATATTTAAAGCTTTAATGCATTTTTGAGACTCACCCAGTATACATATAATACATGTAACTGAACTGAATTTTGAGTTTTTTATAGAAAAAAAAGTATTTCCATGTTTTAAATCTGAACCAGGTTTGTTGGGTTTTCTGGCGCAAGGTCCAAAAAAGGACAAGCTGTGACAATCTTTGATTTTTTAAAGGTAATGTATTATTTATTAATTAAACAAAACCCAAGCAACATTAAAATCAAACTAAAATACAAAAAACTGTGTATATAATTAATTTAAAATTCAGATTTAAAAATATAAAAATGCTTAATGAAATATAAATGTAAATATATAATGTAAAATTTTTAAATAAAATGGAGAAAACCTATTGCTCTCAAAAAGGCAAATAGATTTTTATGTGGAGGTTCACCCAATAAATCAAACAATGTTAAAAGATCTGTTTTAAAAAATTGTAAGCGTTCTTTGTTAAAATCAGGACATAAGTTTAAAATGTGATAAACTGTGTATGGTTCATCACACGTTTCACACCATGGATTAAATCTGAACCAGGAAACATTAAAATGTTATTTGATTCTGAAGAAGTTTTATTGCATCATCCTAAAAAATACTCTTGTTGTTAAAAGAAATTCATAATAAAACTACCGATTTAGATGGAATTTAGAAATAAATAATATTCGCAATAGCATATTACAATAATGTATTACCGCTAAAAAATTAAACGTTTTAATATCGATGATAATATTTTCATAGAAAAGTTAACTTTTTAAAAATTCAAATACCATAACGTAATAAAACTTATAAATTCAAAATATTTGGTGAAACACACTGGTTTTTAAAGTTTGTCATTTTTCCTTAACTATAAATTATTTCCCGCTTTAACATTTTTCCTCGGAATAACAGGTTAATATTTACTTAAAGTGATTACGTAACAATCTTTGAAAATATCTTATTTCATAATTCTTTCAATAATAAGACGCAAATCCAGTAAGCAATGTTATTGTCAACAGAGAGACAACGTTCAGAAATTTTAAGCAGTTGTCCATGTCTTATCTTCAAGAAGAAAATTTCTCATTAAATACGTCTTATGAGCTTTAGCAGACTGTAGTTTCGAGACCAACCTTGAAATTAGCATTGGTATACGTTACGTAAAACTCGCCAAATCTCACCTTTTCTCCCTCATCATAAATAGATGAAACATTGACACTGCTCAAAACGTGACCAGGATGGTGTAGTAACCGAGGCACTGCAATAGTAAAATGTTAGTCAACTTTGATCAGAGATTTCAATCTCTGCTTCCGCGTGGGTTACATTTTTTATACATTCGATATTGAAATTTAATTCCATTGATAAGTTTTCATTTTAGAAAGGGAATTGAAAAATATATAATATATTTGGAAACAATACTGCATATCGGTGAGTTTATTTACTACAGAATACCTCCACATTCAAAAGTTAACAGAGCGCGAAATATTCATTGTACCAGCACTACCCATGAATGTTATCATTCTGAAGCTTAGGGGGCAGATAATTATTTATTTTCTGCCAATAAATTAACTGAATATGTTTAATACATTTATCTTTTCGGCTATGAAAAATAACCATTTTAATATTTATCTCATAGGCGTTTCCCATTTGGAAAGAAAAGAAAACAATGAATAGATAAAAAAACTTCATAAGGATTCTTTCTGATTAAAGATAAATTATGTAATTTTGCGTGATTCTTGCATTTAGCATAATTTGCTCTTCTTGTTTTGGTATTCAACATAATATAAAACGAAATATTTATGAAAGAAAATTTTAAAAAAATTATTGAAATAAGAAAAATTATCAAAAATTAAAAAAAATTGTCTAACAAAACAAACTGAAATATTAAAATTATAAGAGGTGCTTAGAATTTTTTAGACATAATACAGGCAAAACGATAGGGAAAAATGATAGTGAAAGTTAAGCACTGCCTGTGAAATATATTTGAATATTTGTCTTCGGGAAAGACTTATAATAAGTTAACACATTCAATTATCATTTAAAGAGAAAAATTCAAAAGAAATCCAAATGACAATTCTCATATAACTATACAAAATAACATCATCCACTTTATTATTATTTAAAATTGGATGATATTTTTAATTTTTTTCTAAAGAGCTTGATCTTACTATCAAAATTTTAATACTTCGATTTTAGTATATTAAGTCTATAACAATTTAATATTGTTTTAATATAGTGAGTCAATTATAAGTTTTTTCAGACTAATATAAAATGATACTGGTTATGAATTAATACAAATTCCTTTAACATATTAGTAAAAAAATTACTAGTTTCAATAAAATTTCTCTTTTGTCACAGTAGCAATGTATGTGAAACGAGATATGAACGTTGCACGTTTGGATAGGCATGTTTGTATAAGTGGCTGCTTCAGAACTTTTCTTCCTTGTTTTAAAATTTTTAAAATTCCTTCCAAGAAACAGAACATGGTGAATGTATTAAATTACATTAGCTCAGTGTTGTTAAGATCAATCACAATAGCTGGCAACACCTCAGTAGCAACCGAAATATGATTAAAAGAACACTTCCGCAAAACACGAGGGTATATAATGAAAAATATTTCATTAAAATTACTTTGTAAAAATGCATCATTAATCAATTGTATAGTTGGTCATCACACATACTTGATTAGTTTTATCTTCTCTAAAGAGAAGAGTTTTAAAAAGTTTTGGGAAATTAGCTTGTTTAATGTTAACAGATGTTGAAAACTCTTATTACTTTTTTGAGATATTTATTTAATTTTCAAATGATAAACTCCTGTGTAAACTGTGCCATTATAACTCAAAACTGTTGCAATCTTCTTAAATACGGACGATGAATGATTAATAAGAAAAGTTTTTATTTTTAGAATTTATTTAGGTTTTGTAATAAAAAAATGAAATTTACATGTGCATATTGAACATGGGGGGGGGGGCAATGTTACTCGCATCCGTAGCATGCTCTAAGCTACACGTGCTCCCTGGGTGTTGCTAAATGAGTAACGGCTTCGCAGCTTTTTATAATCAACTGCCACACCATGATGAAAGTACCGTTTCCCGTCTGAACACCGAAGTCAAGCCTCATTGGACGCTGTCAGGGAGGTTGACTACCTGGGAACACGGCGTGCTGTTGGCACTTAATTAAAATTCATGCTGACCGATGGCTGAGAGGTTAGCGTTCCTGAGTCCTGAGCTGTTGGTCCCGGGTTCGAATCCCGGTTCGGGCATGGATGTTTCTTTCCTTCTCTGTTCTCTTTATCTATCCTTTTTTCTGTGATGTTGTATGAATGTGGCCCATCCCATAAACGGGTTTGTGGTGGTATGTCGTGGGCAACGCTATTCGCTTCCGTGACTTGATTCACGGGTGCCCGCTGGATAACGACAAATCAGTTGCAGTTTTTGGCCTTGTTGTGGCATAGGGTTCGTCACCCAAGTGTGCCCGCCGTTGGAAAAAAAATATTGAACACAGAGTTCAAAACAAAGCTAATGTAGTTATCGAAATATTTTGAAAAGGAAACGCTCTGTTAATATTAAAAACTTTGATTTCAAAATTTAGGAATATTTTATGATACTATTCCCTACACACACCTCTACTTTTACCATGCATATTTTTAAGGGATAAGTAAAAGAAAATTTTTCATTTTTCACCTTTGCAATAGGAAATTTTATTACAATTTTTGAAAAAAATTCCTTTCGAAAATATATTTTACAATCATTTAAAAGTTTTTTCAATAGATACTATCATATCAGATTTCAACAAATGCTATCATATCGGATTGTTTGTGATGTAATGTGGAATATACCATGAATTATAGCTCTCAAACCCCAGGAGGTAACCTAACAACTTGCACATCTTTGATGTCCTTCACGGATGACTTTTTACAGATAATACAACTTTTCCATTTGACGTATGTTAAGAAAATTGAAATTAATTCCGACAACTACCTCCTAACTTATCTTTAAACACACTTTGCACAGAAATTTAATATCAAATTTAAAAATTAATTATGGAAACGTAATATTTCTCAATAATAAAACTATTAAAACAGAAGAGACTTGATTGACATTTATTTTTTAGGCAAAATAAAAACTTTAAAATTCTTAAAGTAGCTATTCCAGAATATCATAAATGGTTTTTATTTTGATTAAACTTGTATCGTCAAATATGATTCTTTACTTAGCTAGAATCCATGACGTCATAAATAAAATTGATTTTCATTAGAAAATATAACTTAAAAGCATCAAAAAGTGTTGCGGCATAAGATTATTGTTCTAAAAACAGAACATATAAAATATAAAATCATTTAATTCAGAGAACGGTTGCTCAAGAGTATTACATTCTGAGCCATTTCTAAAAAATTAAATGTTTATGATAAAAATTATATTTATAAAATATGTTAACTCACTTTTATAAGTGAATTACTAAATTTTATTAATTATTTATCTTAGATATATTACATCATAATTTTAGAATAAATAATAATTCAAAAATACGTTTATGTTTTGACTATTAGAATTAAGAATAAGTAGCTATTCATGAATCTAAAATTAAATAAACTTGGATTATTTATTAGAATATTCATAGATGGCGACATGCACCTCTAGACATTTTTTTTATTTTTTTACTTGGAATAATACACCAAACTTACTGTTTTGAATTCAAATGGCTCCATTGTCTTTTTGAATACGTAAGATGAAAACAAAGCATGTATATTAAATGCAAAGCAAACTGACAAGTATATTCTAGACGATACATTAGTAATTAAATTTATTTACAATTTTAATATGCAATATAAATGCAAAATAGCTAGAAAAAATAAATGCTAAAAGTCATATTTCCAAATTAAACAAAACTGGTAGCTAAAAAAAAAATAATCACATTTGAGTTTGATTTCTCTGTCGATAAAAATAATTATTATGTATCTGAAAAGAATCCTTTTTAGTAAATAATAAGAATGAAAAATTCGTGTAAAATCCTCATAAATTTTATGTGTTAAGCAAGCGTTTCATAATTATTTAAACAAACAATTTTATCACGCAAAAGTGATTTGTTGCATATTTTGCATTTTATTACCCATAAATAATATTATATTCTTAAAAATTAGACAATTTTTTAATTAGTATTCTATAAATGTTTTAGATACAAATATTTGTCCCATTGGGACTTACATTAATAATTAAAAAAGTAAAAAAAGGATTATTTAATTGCATTGTTAACATTTCAAATTAGTTACATAAGATGAATTAGTGAAACATTCCATAAAAATACACACAAGATCACTTCACATTTAATTACATTTTATTTTTTCAAAAATTATTTTTAAGCTACTTCTTCTAAATTAAAGAAGAGTATGTAATAAATGCTTAATCACAAAAAAGGACAAAGTATAAAATATAAGCAAAAATTTTGAATGAACAAAATAATCAATAAAGGAAAAAATTTTTAAATGGTATATAAATGAATGTGTTACGATTCTCTAAAACTTTCTGAAACGTGTTTTAACTCACTGATGAAACAGGTTCATTTAAATCCATTTTCTTGTGATATTTTGATTTAAAACAGTCTTCATTCGTAGTTTAATAAAACAACTACGACATTTTAATAATGTATTAGGTTGAGAAAATGATTAATTGATTATTTGAAAAGTTGACAATCGTTTATTTATTTAACGCACGAATAAGTAAAAGAAATTGAAAGTTTAGGAAGTAAGTTATCGTTTTCAAATTACTTTACGTTTTAATTTACTTTAAGAAAATCATTTTCGACTTCTAATACATTAAATGAAAAAGTTTTGTGTATTTAATGCATTAGATGAAAAAGTTTTGAAATATTAATTAAAATATTACTTTGCACTGAAAAAAAAACTAAAAATTAATTCTCAGAATTGAGAAACGAATTCATGATGCCATATGAAAATGTATGTTCCTTTTTTTTTTCAATTATTCGATAGCGTTCTTTAGTTCACATATAACGAATTCCGTAAAAATGAAAAATTTAAGCATATTGTAAAATAATTTTCAAAAAAGCGATAACTCACAAGCGCTTACATTCAATATCATTTATTATTCCATAATTAACAAAATAATCGGTTGCATTAATTTTAGTATTATATGAAAGTGAACTTTCTTTTTCTCTAGAAAACTATAAGTTTTTAATCCACAAAAAAATCCAGAGGTTTAGTTTAAAAACTTACGGGGAATTTACTTATAAATAAAGAATCAGAATACACAGTTAGATCATACACAAAATACTGTATTTATTTTTGAAAATCCTTTTCTTTTAATTTTTCACTTCACTGACTTCGGGTAGATCAAAAGAAATATTTAAACAGTGTAAATAATTTGTTGCCAGAGAAGAAAAGTTTAATATTGAGATATTTTAAATAATTAAATTTTACTCACCTGAATCTGTCCCTTCCACTAGTAAGAGTCAATTGACTCTGAGTGACAGTAACGGCCATTGACCTAATATTTTTAATATATAAAAATTGAAAGTTTCTGAAAGACCTTTTTCACCGCATGGGTAATTAGAAGGAAGAAAGATGTCTTAAAGTAAAAAATCGTTTTCAAATTAATTGCGTAAGGAAAATATTTTCTTTATCATTCCAGTGACTGCTGGAGAAAACACTTTCGCTTTTTCGTGAAGATGAGGATACTGAATGTGGGAGAAAGTGATCGTTTGTGTTTATCCCCATTTTGCGCGCTGCTTCGCTCCGCCTCCGGCTATAAATGATTGGAGGATGGGAACTACTGCCAATAGTGCATGCGCGCTTCTTTCGGAAATGGCTAAAATTTTCATTCTTTCTTGTTTTCGTTTCCCACCACAACTCGACTTTTATACAAAATAGCAGAAAACGATGACAAATGTATTTCAATTTAAGATCTTGTGTCAAGACTTTCGAACTAATTATTTCTTTAAAATAGTGGTTGGTTGGTTTTTAATGTCGCAAGGTCCAAGTAAGAACAAGCTACGCCAGACAAAAGGTTGTCTTTATCTACTTCCTTTGCTCAAACCATTAAAATGTTAATATTATATTATAATATCAAAGTATAGTATAAATATGTATATCATCTAAAATGTATAAGATTTAAAATTGGATAAATTTTAATTTAAAAATTTCTAAAATTAGATAAAATTCATAAAACAAATTGCTTTTAAAAACGCAAAGAGATTGCAATGCGGTGATTCACCTAGTAAATCTTATAAGGTTAAAATATTGCTATTAAAAATGTGAAACGATAATTGTTAAAATCTGGACACACAATTAAAATATGACACACTGTGTATGGTTCATCACATGTCTCACACTAAGGATTTAATTCACTTAAGAGTAAATGCCTATGAGTAAAACGTGTGTGACCAATACGAAGGCGAGTCAGTTTAACATCAGCGCGTCGCTGCGTTAAAATTGATAATGGGATGATTAATGGAAAGACGGAATAAAGTTTGTTGCAGACTTGAAAATTCCAGGATTCCTGCCAAAGAGATTTTATAAAATGTTTAATTCCCTTTCTCACATCCATTGATGGAATTGAAGATAGAGTAGGAGTAGGTGCAGACCTAGCTGCTGCATCAGCCTTCTCATTGCCATCTATTCCCATGTTACCTGATATCCAGCAAAACCGTATTTCAAATCCCTTGCTAGATAGAGAATACATCAGTTTGAAAATCTTGGACACAACAGGGTGACAGTTATAGTTACTATTTTTCAAAGCTTCCAATACACTATTACTGTCAGAGTAAACACAGAAATTACATTCATTTCTAGTACTCATCTGTTGAAGTGCGCAGTATACAGCTGTAACTTCAGCAGTGAAGATGGAGCAGGACTTGTGCAGGCTGTAAATGAAGGAGGTATTATCAAAATAAATTCCACAGCCAACGTGTCCTGCTGTTTTGGATCCATCTGTGAATATAGGTGTGTACCGTTCATACTGACAGCGATGGAATGCTGATGGAATTTCATCAATTGACGTATGATACAAATCCTCTGCAGAAATTACTCCCTGCACAAAACGTAGTTTCGCATCAGGCTCTACTGTGACAGGTATGTCAGTTAGTTATTTCATGCTCTGTATCATCATAGCCTGTTTTCAAGATGTGGTTTTAACAAGTAAATTGCCCGTTCGTAATTCCCTAACTGATTTCACTACACCCAGATGAGATATTAATCCCTTTTCAATAAGAAAGAGAGAAACATATTCGAAAGATCCTCCAGTTCTTTTAATTATGAAGAATTTAGCTTCACAGATTGATATTTGTTGCTCTCGAGGGAGTGAGGAGAAAGTAGCTTTATTCATAAGAGGCAAGATAAAATTCAGGGACTAGACGGAACCACCTACCACGGAGCTCATACGAGGGGATACAGGTTAACTGTACCAGTGCTAGTCAGTCCCTATACGCTCACAGTACATCCCTGAAGTGGTCTCCACCTTTAACGAGTCACCCAGTAGATGCACCGATCGCTTGATCCATAAAGCCGATTGATGTGTGCTGAGGACCACAACACACCTCCCGTTTACCTGAAGCAGAGGCCAAAGTAGTGTGTTGGTCTCTGGGGGCCTCAATTACCAGGACCCTCCTTTCCAGGGACACGGGTCTCCACGCACGGCAAACACGTGGGTGATTTAGTCCTCAAGAGTAGCTAAGAGCAACAGAGCGGCGAAAGCTACTCCAGGGGAGACCTCAACCTCTTACGAGGCAACCACAACGAGGGAGAAAAAGAAGAAAAAGCAGAAGAGTAGAAGAGAGGAAAAGAAAGAAGAGGACAGATCACTAGGGTACCTCGGGATTGCGACACCCGTGTTTACCTAAAGAAGGTAAAGGGTCTTTAAAATAGTGGAAGAATATAAGTCAGATATAGTTTTTTAATTCAAGTTAAGAATAATTTAATAAAAAATAAATAAAATAGGATCTAATCTTTAAATAAATAAGAATGATTTTTGTTATATTGATTGTATTTCCAATTTTTGCTAGACCTATATTTTTTTTTAAATTTTAATAAAACTGTGTAAAGTAAATAAAGATTTTTAAATTATATTAATACAATTATTGAAAAATATTTCCTCTATTAAATCATATCAATAATTCATTATTGATATGATTTTCATTTTTATCAAGATTATCATATTCAATGAAACTATTTTATAATTTAAAATAGTGCATATAATATATAAACGAAGACTTACACCGAAATTTTAAATTATCTTCTCCGTATTTCATAAAAACAATGAACTTAGCTCTTATTTAACCATTGTAAAGTAACAGTCAAATAGTTTATAATAATAAGGTTAATAAAATAATGAAAATGCTTAAAATCTTCAAATGATATCAAATAATCATCTATTCATTTTCGTTTGAGAAAATATATTTGAGGCTATGAAATTTTAGTATTACCATAGCTAATAGTATTCAGCATACAAGGAATGAGGATAAAAGGAAATAGTTACAAAATTAAATATAAAATGAAGGCCAATGCATGATATGTATGGTGACCTTGAATAAATGTGTCTTCTAGCAAAAATTTTAGAATTTAATTAAGGAATTCCAGAGTAAAGAAAGTTGACTATTTTCTTTACAAGGTACAACTATTAAATAATTTAAAATTATAATGCATGATAAAATTGTATTTCTTCGTCGATTATTTGGGTAATAGAAATATTAATTAATTTTAAAATTGTACCTTATAATATTATTTTAAGAAAATAAAAAAAATATTTTACTCTAAATTTGAGCCAAAAATATATTTACTGTGAAAATATTTCTTGTAATTACAGAACATGTCAGTAAAAATTTAGAACTGCATTAGTTTTTAAGATAAATTACACATACACAGAATAATACTCTCCCAGAAAATTTAAAAACTGAAATTTGCTTTTACATGGGAAATTAGATATATAATACAATAAAAGTTATATAATATATTCATTTAATACAAATACTTTTTTTTACATATTTAAAGAATTATTTGCTATATTTTCTTTTCTTTTCAAGAAATAAATTATTTTTGATTAGACATTTTAACGATATTTATTTTATTTCAAATTTGTTTATAGGTAAAAGTGTAATTAATTTTGTAATCTTCTACAGTGAGAATCATAGAATATACTTTAAATTCTAATTTCACCTAATCTTTTTCTCTGTTATTAAATGTGTGTGTATCCCTATTATCTCTATTTATAAAATTTCTTACATTTTCATGGTATAGATTTTAACATGAAAATCGTAACAAATAATACAGTAGTCCTATCATTTCCGAATACTGTGAATTTATCCACACAATAGTATTTGGATATTATTTTTAACTTCTCCCATTACCGGGATAATTAGATTAGAAAAATTAAACGCATCGGAAGTCTCTTAAATTTATAGCAGAATTACCTCTAAAATTACAATTTGATTTAAATATCATTAATTTCCAATCATTTCAATATTTCTTCATTTAATTACTCACTCTGATGAATTAAAGTTACTTTCATACCTTTGTAGTATGAATAAGTATGAGCTCAATTGCATAATCTGAAAATTTGCCGAGTTCAGTTTTCCAGGGCTCTTTTTCGACCAATGCCAATACTAGTGACTTATAAATTCAAATATTATACACAAAAATATTAAAGAGATATGGTATTGTTATTTTCTCTCCCTATGTTAATATGAAGAAAAATAAAACATTAATCGCAAGCGACCGCCATCAGCGTTGGATTTCGTTTCCAAGATCACACATAATATCACAAATGAAAGTAATAAACTCAAGGTCCCTTTGATATTTATACAATTAAATTTCTATGAATAAAACATTAAAATCAGAGAAAAATATTACATACAATTAATTAAAATTGTCATTGATTTCAGGATTTTCGACGACTATTATGACAATTTTAACCAGGAATTGGAATTCAATGCAAATCGATTTGTATTCTGCAGATAAAATTTAGAGTTATATAAAACTAAGACAATCTTAGTTCAAACCATCAAAGTTGGATTGATATTAAATCTACTTCAGTGATAAACACACAATGATATATGTAGCGGATTTTCCTTTATTTTAAAGTCATGCATCTCCGATTGAATGGTAGATGTTCCAAATTTTTAAAAGGGTATTTCACACTGCTAAGACATTTGGCGAATGCATTAAAAATTAAAGAAGCAAACTTCCTTAGCATACTCAAAATACCGTCATGCAACTAAGCATGCAGAGTCGCAGAAAGTTTTCTGCATTGAAGAGGATTATGAAGACAAATAAAATAATGACAAATGATACCTTCGTTGGTTGGTTGGTTGGGTTTTATGGCGCAAGTTCCAAAATTGGACATGCTGCGCCAAGAGCAAGTTTTTGTTGCTTTAAATATTTATTTATAAATGATACCTTCACTGAGTGAAACTATTTTAAAAGATATTTGGGCAGAAGCACTTCAAAACTAACTAAAATATCAATATTTATTTGTGACTTGCAGATTCAAACAATATATTGTGATACGAAAAGCATAAAATCAGAAAAAGATTATCAATGAGGAAAGATTATGTAATCAAAAGGATCTCATTTTTACATTATTTTCAACTGCTGGACAAATTCGCTGCTCAGTAATGCAAACGGAGTTTAACAAGATTATTTGATGCCATTTATTAAATGGCTATCAAGTTAGATTTTAATTTAACAGCTTATTTATTGTCTTATGTATTATTAATGTTTGTAGTGATTCGAAATCAACATTAACTTGTGGGTCTCCTTCCAATGAGCTTTAGTAAATGAAAAATATCAACAAAATGACAAAGTTCTAAATAACATTTGATAAGATGATTTCAATGGCTATTTTATAGAATATTGCCGGCTTCATTACAAGTAAGAAATATTACATGAAACTGTTAAAGATTACGGGAACACTTTATATAATTAAATCAATTCTATAATGCAAAGAGTGTTTCTTGATGATATTACTCTGCGTCTAGATGACAAAGCCTCTGTTTATATTTTTCCCATTATGTAGAAATTTTCTGAATACCAAAAGAAAGTTTCAAATCTCTTTTATCTTCTCAAGCTGTTCCACTTAAATTTATTAAAATTTTGTCCACTGAATTTCAATTAAGGTCTTTTCCACTAAACATGATTCAAGGAATTTTCCTTAGTTTTGCACGGTTTCAAACGGAAAAAAATTATTTTGTTAATAATATTTATTCATTTATTAAAGACTCCATAAGTAATTTTACTAAAACAGATTCGAAAGCAAGTATTACCTAATATTAGACTAAAATATATATTTCGCCTCGAAAATTAAAAATAGGAATCACCACGTGTTTCCCATGAACAATGTTTTATTAGAATATATATAAAACGAGTAATTATTCTGAGATTGAATGAAATTAAATTATATTGAATTTTAAAAAAGCACTACAGCGTAGTGATTCAATTGCTGTTCCTTCCATGAATGATTCAAATTTTCAACTATTGAATATTAGCAGATCCATGACAAGTCTTAAACGTAGATTCTAAAAATGCTTGGAATTTTTTAATAAAATGAGGCATTATTTTTAAAAATCTGACATCAGGTCTCTTCTTTTATATCGTCAATATCTGAGATAATAATACACTGCTAAAAACAATTAAAGGATATTACGGTTTTAGATGGATCTTGTGGCTGGGAAACTTTTTAGCTGATTGAAACGTGGTCGACAGACGTAGTAGGTTATATGAGAATAAATTACACATGTTTGACAGAAAAAAATGCATTTTATTGCGCATTTGTGTACAAAAGGAAAAAAACACAATTTGAGCATATGAGAAAAAAGAATAAGAAAAGGCGTTGTCTTCAAAGGAAGTCATTTTCAGTAGGGGGTATGATTTCCACGGACGGCCAGCAACGTTGAACACCTCTGAGGCATGGAGTCAATGAGGCTATTAATCACGAGTTGGGGTATTCTGTCTCACTTTTTCAGAAGAGCTCTTTCCAGTTCTTGAAGAGTTTGTGGGGGTGGTTGGTGGCCAGCAACTCGTCTTTCTAGAACGTCCCAAACGTGCTCTATTGGATTCATTTCTGGAGAACACGCTGGCGATTACATTCGTATGATTCCTTCCTTGAAAAGGAAATCCTCCACCAGGTTAGCACGATGTGGCCTGCAGTTATCGTCCATTAAAAAGAAGTCATCTCCGATTGCTGCAGCGTAAGGGACTACAATAGGTCTGAGGATCTCATCCCTATATCGGTGACCAGTCAGAGGTCCATCTCGAATGATATAGAGGTATGTGCGTCCGTCAATGGAGATGCCACCATACACCAATACTCCCCCACCGCCAAATATGACACTTTCGTGCACGAACGCTGTATTATTCCTACTGCCACAGTCCCTCCAGATGAAAATACGCCTATTATCAGGATGAACAGAAAAATGGGACTCGTCAGAAAAAAGAACGTTGCTACATTCATTTCTCCTCCATTTCACATGCTCTGTTGCACACTCCCTGCGGTCGCGACGATGCCTTGATGTTAGTTTAACACATACCATCGATCGGCGAGCATACAGACCTACACCATGGAGCCGGTTTCGGGCAGTCTGAGTTGAAACCGTGGTGTCAGTAGCCGAGCGAAGGTGTTGTTGTAGAAGTGTAGCTTTCATATTTCGGTGTTTCCGAGCCGTTAACATTAAATAACGGTCTTCATTGGACGTTTTGCCCGTCTAAGACCTTGCCCTGGTCTTCGGCCTGCACTTCCAATCTCCGAAAAACGGTTCCAGATCCTGGAAATCACACTTTGTAACACTCCAATGGCTTGCGCTACTCCGGCTTGAGTTTGGCCCCCTTCTAACCTACCAACAACTCTCCAAGCTTCTGAATCGGTTAAATGACTTCGCTGAGACATCGTACTCATCGAAACAAAGCAGTCACTGAATACCGATCATCCTTGTATTCATTGTCTTTTATTCAGTTGAAAATCAAATTTCATTCACTGCCGCTGAAGTGACGTTTTTGACGTCGAACTCAAAATTAGCATACTCCACAGTTTGAAAATCAGAAAAATTTTCATTTGTGATTCTCTTCTTCCATTTTCTGCAAAAAAAATTTCGTTTATATCTTTATTTTATGTAAAACTTACAATATCCTTTAATTGTTTTGAGCAGTGTAGTATTTCGTAAATATTATATATATATAAAGAGCTTATAATTATATAAAATTCATAAATTAAAAAAATTGCAACTATTTATGGTAAAAGCAAAAATACACTATTGGCCATAAAAATTGCTACACCAAGAAGGAATGCAAATAACAGAACGATATTTATTGGATACATACATTATAGTGGAAAGAACAAGTGATTAGATTTACAAGAAATTAGGATGTATAGATCTTGAGAAATCAGTACCCAGAGCAGCCACATCTGGCTGCAATAACAGCATTTATCCGCCTAGGCATGGAGTCAAACAGAGATTGTATGGCATTTACGGGGATCTCAGTCCAGGCAGCTTCAACACTACGCCACAGTTCATCGACAGTAGTGGATGGTGAGTGATGGCGTGCCAATCGCTCGGCAATCATTGACCACACGTTTTCAATTGGTGACAGATCAAGAGAACGTGCTGGCCAGGGTAAGAGTCGAACCTGTTCTGTATTAAGGAAGTTCAGAACAGTACGGGCAACATACAGTCATGCATTATCCTGTTGAAACAAAGCATTAGGGAGGCCTCGAAGATAGGGCAGAGCTACTGGCCTTAACACATCGGAAATGTAACGGTTACTGTTCAAAGTGCCGGTAATGCGAACAAGAGATGATCGAGACGTGTATCCAATGGCACCCCATACCATCACTCCTGCAGATGGGCCAGTATGGCGATGTTAAATGCAAGCTGGCAATGCACGTTCTCCACGATGTCTCCAAACACGGATGCGGCCATCATGGTCCTGTATACAGAACAGAGATTCATCTGTAAAGATGACGTGATGCCATTCCCGCGTTCAGGTTCGTCGCTGATCACACCATTTTAGGCGCTTCTGTCTGTGACGCAGCGTCAATGGTAGCCGAATACATGGTCGCCGTGCAGACAATCCATGCTGCTGCAAATGTCGTCGAACTGTTCGAGCAGAAATTTCTTGCCTTGCAAAGGACTCCATTTCTCGACTCAGGATTCGTAGCGTGGCTGCACGATCTCTTGTGACCATGTGGATAAGATGTCTGTCTTCTCTGCTGTTAGTGAGGGGGGTCGCTGAGATCCTGCATGACGTTCTGTATGATTGTTCTGAACCCATCGATTCCATATTCTGCTAACAGTCATGGAGTCTCGACCGACGCGAGCAGCAATATTGCGGTACGATAAACCGCAATCCCGGTAGGCTATAATCCTTCCTCGATCAAAGTCAGACACGTCTGATAGGCATTCCTTCTTCTTACACGAAGCATTACAACAACTTTCTTTGCTGAAAACAACGTTGAAACGGAAATTGAGTATGAGAAAACTGCTGTCAAATCTCTGGTTTTATACACATTGTAGCTGTCGCTACTGTCGCCTGCTATGTATGAATGGGCTGAAAATCTAATCATTTGCATATCATAGCAAGTTCTATCTGTCATGCAAATTTCCCGTGTGTGGTGTGCCGCTTTTCTGGTGTAGCAATTTTAATGGCCAGTAGTGTACATTATATTATTTTTAAAATGTTAAATATTATAGGCATCAATGTTTTAAAATTGCAATACATATATTGGAATTTTAAAGTATCATAACGATCGCAATAAAACACCTTATAAGTAATTTGTGTCATTCTATGAAAAAAACACCTCAAGTAAGCCAATTAGATAAACAGATCATAATGCATTTATTAAATAACTTTAAAAAATTAAGCATGAAAATATATTAACCTTAAACATTGATTTAAAAGGCATTTTAAAGACCACGGAGAAACAAACAGTGAGTTCTTCAATACAATTTGATGTCAATGAATATTCATCCTCAGCGTAAAGATTCGACAAATTTGATACTCTTGCAAAATATTTTCATTTAAGCATAATCTTCCAACTGCTTTTGGAGTAATTCTTGGTAGTAAAAATGAATATTTATAATAAAAAAATAATTGACTAATAAAACTCTTGTACATTGTTGTTTAATCGAAGTCACATTAGCAAGAACCTCTTCTTTTTGATTTGACTGAAAGAAAAATAATCTTCTAAAATAGCAATTTACTGACTAAATTTCTTTTTTTTACATTAAAATAGGTCAATTTGAATAAAAACTAAACTCCATGGCACGACAGCCCATGTGGGCTAAGGCCTACAAGGCTTACTGTGGGCCAACTGTTTTCATGACCGAGGGCCCTGGGGTGCGAAGCATATGTCCCAGTTAGGTGGTCAGCCTAACGTAAGACCCCCAGTATTTAGTTCCCAAGCATGCTTGGTACTCAGTTTATCGACCCACTGAAGGGATGAAAGGCTGAGTCAACTTTGTCCAGCCCAAGGACCGAACCTCGGACCTGTGTCATGGGAGTGTGAAACGCTGCCACTAAGCCACCGGGCTTCCAATTTAAATAAGATGAAGGGAAATTTTAAAAAAATCTTATTTGAAAATTTACAATATTCTACTCATAAAATTTAAAAAATTTAATCAAAATACTTCCTATTAAAACTAAAACAAAAATCAGTGACACGATAGCCTTTATGGGGTCGAAGCTTACTGGGGTGAAGCATATGTCCCTTTTAAGTGGTCAGTCTAACGCGAAACCCCCAGTGTTCGGTTCCTAAGCATGTTTAGTGCTCAATTTTATCGACCCTTTGAAGAAATGAAAAACTGAGTCGAAGATCCATAGACCGAATCTATGGCTTGGGAGCACGAATGCTTTCATTACGCCACCTGGCTTCGTATTTCATATTAAATAAGTGTAAATCTGATAATATACTAATATTAGTGTTAGCATCTTTTTTTAATTTTAACTAAATCATTAAAATGATGTTGCATGAAATTACAACATATACAAATAACTAAATAGAACACTCGTCATTGAAAAGAAATAATTGAATTTGCTTTATTCTTTCCATTCTTATCCTATAGACGATTTAAAAGCGACTTTTGAAATCGTCAAAACATCCTCAATTACAAATTCATAATAGCAAATGAAATCATGATCATCGGTAATAACTAAGTAGTAGAGTTGTAAATGAAATAACTTAAGAAACTGTTTCAACACTACTGTTTTAAGCATAGAATTTGAAATATTTTTGTAAGGTAGCAAACTTAGAAATAATCGGCAAAACTTATTTTTCACTTACGATAGCTTAGAAATAAAAATTTAATTAAAACTCTGAATAATTTTGTATTAATTTTAAATTTCCATACCATGAATGGTATTTCGATTCACACTGAACAAGTCATATCTCAACAATGTCTTTATAATACCGTATTTGATGTACCAAATAACATTTATACATGTAAACTTTCAAGTTATTTTTCTTCACATGAAGATGACTTACTTATTTCCATTGCCTTACATGGTTGCTATTAAGTGTAGTTTTCCGAAGAAAGTCTCTAAACGCCCTACACTTGAAAAAATATACATAATGGGTGAAAAAATTTTAATTTCCTCAGAAATGTAATATCAGTGTAAGCGTTCCACTAAATTAAATTACGAATGGTATCGCCATGCACAACACAATCGCAAAGTTTTGACCTATATTTATTATGACATATCAGCCAAAAAAGTGAAAATGAACGCCAATTCTCGAATGTAAATTTATTTAGTAAAGAAGTCAAATGCCTCATATTATGTCATAAAAAATATTACAATAGTAAGATATTAAATTGGTTGAAGTTTTTTTTTTAATTTTAACTTATTTTTAACATTTTTTAAACAAGAACAAATACAACGAATTGTGTGAAGCTTTCAATATGTCATTCCTCATCATTATAAGATATGAAATAAAATCTAAATAATTGAAGTGTATTATGTTGTCACATGCTTCTTTTAGTACAAACATTATCTGAGGATATAATTTCAGCATCTTTAGATCCTGATATTATTGACTATATTTTATGCAATTTCTCGCACTATTTTCTTGTCTTTAATAAATTACATTAGAAAATTTTATTTTTGCAAGTTCATGTAATCGTCATGTTAGTAAAAAACCCATTCAGCTAAGAATTTAGCTTTTAAATAAAAAAATTCGACGGCTTATTTTCGGAAAATAAATTAAATAAACAATCATAATAAATTGAAATTTTTCCGAACTTGAACGTATTTTATAAATTGTATGTGCCTGTGCTTATATCAGATACAAAAAAATTTGAAATAAAATGGCAAATTTATTAAATTTAACAAAAAAATCATTTATTATTAAATTTATGAAAGGAAGAAAATTTTTGAATACAAATTTTTTTCATATCCAAATAAGTAGGCCCAATAGGATATTAAACATCTTAAAAATAAGTTTCATTACAACTCATCTTAAAATTCAAATAGTTTTAAGATGATGCATATATAATATTCAGGTTAAAGTTATTGCTTTTATAACAATAGAAATGATTTATTATGTTGGTAACCATAACTTTTTCAAATTATTTTATCAATTCTAATATTATCAAGTTATGATTTCCAATTAAACTAATATTTTTGTATTGAAAAAGAATACAAAACAGTTTGACTGCTTAAATAATGTCAATTCCAAGAAATACCCTCTTATTCTTAAAAGTTTTATTTTAAGAGATTAGAGCATATTTTTTAAATAAAATATGAATTTTTAAAACTATATTTTTAAAGTTAAATATGTTAATTTATTAAAATAAAATTTAAGGGAATATTTATTTTTTGGAGTGAACAATTGAGAAATCTTGTATGGTTTCTCCATGTAAAAATATTAATTTAAAGTTCCGTTATTTGTATTTCATCAGCAAATTCTTATTGTTAAAATTTATGGAAAGGTAACCTTATATTTACTGTCTGAAAGTGTCTTAAATCAGAGAATTTTAAATTAAGAATGATACAAATTAATAAAATATAAAATTAGCTTTTACTAACGTGTCCTCAATTAAAATCAATATTATTATAAGCTTATTTTTAAGTCGAAATTTAATTCACTTGTAAGATTTGAATAATACGTAATTGTTAAGAAAATGTTTTTTTATTTCGGAAATTTTTAAAAGTTTCAAACGAGATTAATTTTTGTGACTCAATAAAACACTGAATAATGAAATTTTGCACTGAAGATTATATTTAAATTTTTAGAGATCAATTGTTTAACAACAGCTTTATATAAAGACTTAAAATAGAGTGATATTTAAATGAGTTTGAAATAATGCTTTAAACAATACATTTCGAAATTAAAAAAAACAAATAAAGCTAACTCATGTTTCCTTGGTTATAAGAGACTTTATTTTCTTTTTTTATAAATTTAATGAGTTATCTTAAAATTTTATGGAATTTTGCAAAATAAAAGTCAGTGTAGCGTTTAGCATGTAGCTGGCTTATTAGGAACAAGGAAAAAGGTTCCTTAAATAGCTCAAAATATTTTATTACAATTTTAGGTACAATTTGAGCACAACACAGATACTACAAATAATACTAAATAACAACTAAAACATTTAAATTTGAAGAAAAGAAAATAAACATGAGAGTCATATGGACATGTCTCATACCGTCGGTTGTTGGAGAGGGACTGGCTTCTCGTTGACGATGCCATGGGTGGCGCTGCAGATAGAGGGCGCTACATCAGTAATTTAAGTAAATGTCAAAGAATATTTCTGTTTGATTCATATTTAATAAGGACATACATATATGTGTGTGTGATCACCAAAAGTCAACAAAAACATAAAAGATATTCTTATCTTTAAAAATAGCTAGTGATTATATATATCAATGAAACTTTTTGGAAATATAAATTTTATAAAACGGAAGCGCAGATAACAAAGTTTTTAATTTATAAAAAATTTACATTATAATTTTTTTAAGAAAAATACAACTGATCATTATTTTTTCTAAGCTTTTAAATTAAATAACGTTTAATTAAACAGCTACAACTGTATGTTTAATTAACAGAAAATGGTAATTGGTTTTAAAATATTAAGAACAATTTTTTTTATTTAAAATCATTTGTTTTGATAATTTTTATTAGATAAATTAAAACGATATTGTGTGTTATTTATCTAATAAAAATTATCAAAACAAATGATTTTAAATAAAAAAAGTTATAGTGTTAAAATTGCATTTTATGTCATTTCTTTGATATAAAAATATTGGTGAATGTATATGTAAATAATTTTATATAGCTTGTAATATATTATAATATTTAGCAATGAGAGTGTATGGACAGTAAAGAGTATAATTACAATTTTTATCCATAAAATTAAAACTTTTTTATAGATATTAATCCATCCGCAAATAAGATGGAATTTTTTATGAAAGTAATAATTATATCCTGGTTGTAGTTGCTTAGAAAAAAACTTATTAATTATCGTAAAAGTTTCTAACATTAAAACATATGCTCTTCTATTTCATCAAACTTTAGGAAATCATATTATTATACGGTGAATATTTTAATACATAATTATTCTTAACAAAAAGGAAAAATACTTTGAATATGACGTTGATAAGAGTTCCATCATTTTCTATCACATCTATTTTATCGCATTTTCTATATCGCATCTATTTCTCATGAATTAATCAATCTGAAATTCAAAATAGCAAATTAAGTTCCCTTTGATTTAAGAAAGCATTAAACGTGAAGGAAAAATATTCTCTGGAAGAAATATATCCCAAGATATGGACTCTTTTTTAGGAAAAAATATTTCTTTTGTTTATTTGTAAATTATTTCATTTAAAAAGATTTTTTGCATCAGTTTTTTAATAATAATCTCTAACTGTAATTTAATAAGAGGAAAATACTCTAAATATATCAGCAGTGAAAATCATATCGATTACTTTGCTTTTTCATTTCTAACTATTGTACTTACTTTTGATAAACTAACTTATCATTAATATTTATTTTCTACTTTGTTGATCTAATTACAATACTGATATATATATATATATACACACATATATATACATATATATATATATATATATATATATATATATATATATATATATATATATATATATATATATATATATATATATATATATATAATATATACATATATATATATTTCACTTACAACACATATGAAGCATTAATATAAATCACTTATGTATTTATTATAAATTTTCAAAATATTTCCTGAAAATAAATTTAAATAGAAGCAATTTTTCTTGAAAAAAAATTCTTATAAATTTATTTCAAATATAAATATTATTGTGTTTTTTAAAATTAAGATGAAAAGAGAAATAAAAAAATGGCATCATTTTACAGGAAAACTTTATTTTTGTAATTATATACTTTATTACACTGCAATGAGCAATATAATGTAGGTAACTAGGAAAGGCTTTAAGAACTTTATTCAGAGGCCCTTGAAAAATTTACTACTTCCCTATGTTTCCTGAGCTAGTTTTTCTTCGGCGAATTTCTCTGTTATCCTATGATAACTATTTTAAGGTAGATCTTATCAGCAAGATGTTCTTCAGGATCTTTCATCGCGAAGAAACCGTGACGGAAAAACCGTTGAATATCACGACTTATCTTTTGATGAAAGTTGAAACTTTAAATGGTTACCACGATCTAGAGCTATATAATGTAAATGACTATGCAACTAACTTCTATATTCCGTTCTTTTGAATAATATTCATGTATAATGATTTTATCTATAAATGCAATAAATTAAGTGACGAGTGCTTTAAATAAGCATTCTTATAATCAATACGTAATTAGTTCGCTGCAGTAGAAATTAAAAGATTATTAAGAGTGTATAGACAGTAAAGAGCAAAATTACAATTTTTAACCATAAAATACATATGATTTCATTAATTTTAAAAAATAATATTCTATATTTTTAACATAAACTTGAAAATTCTTAATATAAAATTGAAACAACAAATTTTTTTCATAAAAGATGAGTTAAAATAATTCATGATAAAGAATGTGGATCATTTATTTTTTGATTGACACAGTTATTTTTCTTAGCTAATTTTAAGTAAATAATTCTTCATTTAATTAAATTTATAAATATGTAATAATTCTTCATTTAATTAAATTTATAAATATGTAATAATTCTTCATTTAAGTAAATTTAATCCCAATTTTTGTATTTCTTACTTTTTGTTAAATTAATGTTTTATTTAAAATATAAAGTAATTTTTTATTAGGAATTTATCAAAAAATAAGCATAAAGAAAACGAATTATAAAACCAAACCTCTTTTTCAAAAATAATATTTAATCTTATGGGCTCAGTTTAAATGATAAAAATGAAAGTATGTATAAGCTTTCTTCTGCTAAAAATAATCACCAGTGATTTTGTTGTGGGTAGACATTTTGTGAAACATCAAATAAATAATACGTTAAATACAATTTTTACTTAATTTTAAAGCAGAATTGCTTTTTACCAACTTAGCCAATTGGTCAAGACTAAAATTTAAAAAAATCCGATACTTTCACGTGAGCATTCAGTTGTATGGCTTTATAATAAATGCTACTTCCGCTTCCTTATTTAAGTTTTTATTTATGCTGATGTTTTTATCTGATTTTAAGAAAAAAATACTGTTTCGCTCCATTATCTAAGATAAATCAAGTGTGATAAGATGTAAGTAATGAAAAATGTCCCTGTTTCATGTTAACAATGAAAGAGAAAAGATCATTCTGAATTTCTAAAAAAGAAAACAATAGTTTTCGCTACGCACTTTGAATATGTAACTTTCGATACCACACAATTTTAATTATGAGCATTGTGATTATATATATATATATATATATATATATATATATATATATATATATATATATATATATATATATATATATATATATATATATATATATATATATATATTCCTTGTTTTTTCTTTCTACATATACATCTACGGAGAATTTTTCAGATTTCTGTTCTTAAACTATCTCTCTACTAAGCTAAATATTTATCTAAATTTTTCAAGTAAAACTCTTTATTAAAATACAAGCAAAAAAGTATGTATGATCATTTAATTGGAAAGTTTTTTTAATTTCCTATAAAGTTTATTGTTCATAAATAAATTATAATCAGAAGAGTTCTATTTAAAATTATGTTTTTATTTTCATTTTCATTTTTATTAATTACTGAACACTGGTTTTCTTATCATTCCAACGTGTCTTTGATTTTAGGAGGAAAAGCGAAATACTGACGACGCATTTTACATAAATTTATTGCTAACAAATTATTCAATTTGATTCACTATATACAGCAAGAAATAAAAGGCAGTAAAAAAATAATTATTATTTTAATTTAACATTTATTTGAAGACTGATCCGATAAAATCACGTTACTCAAGTCTTCTTGGCATTTTTATCACTTTTCAACTTTTGGAGAATTTATTTAAAAGAGCTCCTGATTTAAATTCAATTTTTACTTTAAAATTTTCATTTTTTAACGTCATAAATTTTGAATATTATATGTGAGAGCATGAACCTTTAATTAAAGAACATTTTTTTATATAAAATACTATATTGAGACTGCAACATGCACATTTTTGGCGGAACGGCATCAACAAATGGGTCGAGAGGTGGGAAGAGGCTGTAAACAGCAACGGCGAATATATAATTGATTAACTTATTGATCTAATTATATTTTGTTTAAATAAAAGTCTTTGGTAAAAACGCTACGAACTTATTCCCCAACCTAATAGATCGTCTGAAGAAAGATAAAGTGTATAAATATTAAAGAATCTGACCACTTTTTCAAATGGTTTCATAAGTGCTATTAAATCCTCTAAGTATATGATTTTGATATGACTTTTTTCACATTTTCTCAAGAACATTTTTGAATTATGAAATTGATAATGAAAAATATTTGTATACATATGATAAAAAAGGAAATGAGCTTTTACTATTATATCAAAAATTTAAAACCATGACAAAGATTATAAAAAAATGATTGGTTTTAAAAGATTTAAAATCAATGTTTAATTTAAGACTGTTTAAATATTTTACATATAAAATGAGATTTCTTTCTTTGCTGTCAGAAACAGGGCGAGTCCTCATTGTGTTGTGGTTTACTGGGATAGGCTTACTAGGAAGTATTGCTGCATTTATTTGTAACACTCTAGGCTGGGAACATTTTAACGCTCTCATGTGAGAATTCTGAAAATTCCTTTTAGAAGAAGACTGCCCAAGCTAATATTACTGGGAATTTTAGAGGAATGAACAAAATTATTTGTCACACCCATTTAAATGGTATGAATAATACAACATTACTTCTTGGAAATTTTTTTTTGGAGTAATGTTTTAACTGTTATTTTTCGTATAAATGTATGATAAATGCAAAAATATATGTGATAAAGATATAACTTGATCCATATTAGTGAAAAACAAATTTTATCTAAAATTTAAAACAAAAATTTTATATAAAATTAGTACATTTTAATTATATATACGTTAAATTGTTTCATTTAATAAACTCTAACATTGCACTTTATTTTTGTTTAACTACTCAACCAAAATAGATAAAATTTTTGTCGTTAAGAATGTAGAATTATATCTTATATTATTCATTTAAAATATTCGAAATGCAAAGAATTCGAGTTGGAATTCCAGATTATTTTAAGATTTGATCCACCTTGATTAATTATGCAGAAGAATTATTTGTTATAAAAACCTCTACCAATTACAATAATAAAAGTTACCTCATGTAGGAGAGTGAGAAAAAAATTTCCTAAACGAGGAAATCATTGTTGAAGATTTCTAAAAGATACCTTTTACATATGATCTTGGCACGATATGACAAACTGACAGACAAAATAGGCAGGGACCTTGAAAGAGAAGACAAATATCAGAGGCCACGTTTCTAAAAAAATAGTGTGTCAAAAAAATTCCAATTTGGAGCATAAAAATATACAATTACGCCTTATATTGTGCACCCAAATCCTTCATTCTAATTAAACAATGTGAGTGACTGCTAACTGCACGACACTTTAGGAAGAATTATGTTAAAAAGAAAATGCATGCAAACATGTACTACGCCTTAAGAACACAGTCTGAATATTTCAAAGTAATTTACCTTGCTAACATTTTTCCAAAAAAAGACAAGAGTTTTTAAGATGAGGCTACTTATAAAATGTAATATTATCTAATTGTTCACTAAAAGTCATTAACATTTCTTGTTAGAGGAAGTCGTTACAGAATCTGGTATCTTTTAATCTTATAATCTCGTATCATTAAGCAAACTAAAATACTTTCCATATATTTATTTCCCTTTAAGAAGTTGTAAACTATATGATTAATAATCTCTTATGTTTGTGACTAACTTTCTACTATGCATATTACGAAATTAAACATATTTTATTTCTTTACATTAATAACCATATGAATATTTTTATGCATACATTTTTATTTTAAATTGTAAATATGCATCTTTTAAATTTTTATAATATTACAACTTAATATTTTCCCATTTAAGATAATTCTCAAAGTATAATTTTCTCTGAGAATCGCATACTGAGAAAATACAATAAATAAAGAGCATATTTATTTTGCAATGAATAGATACTTTTTTAGAAATAATAAAAAAGTGTAAGAAAAAATTCTTCTATTTTTTTAAAACTGCCAGTTTTTCTTTCATTTCTTTATTTTTTAAACTACACGCTTATTTAGTAATCGGGCTCTACCCTTAATAATTTATAATTAGAGTGAGTTACACAATTTTTTCTAATTACTTTCGAGTAAAAAGTAATTTTTAAATATTTTTTAAAAGAATTCATATTTTGTTTTATAGATACATGTATATACAGTATCTTCCAATTATACGAATCATTTAGGACCGGATCCCATTCGGATAATCAAAAATTCGATTAATTGGGTTCGTTTAAAAAAAGGGTAAATTTTAATTATTGTGCGTTGAAAATGGAATACAAATTATATATTTTTGAAAAAAACTTCTAATCAATTAAATAAAATGGGAAAATTTTTATATGTTACTGTACTTACAAGTGCGGTATGTTAACACAGTATGTAAATGAACAGTACAGTACTGTAAATGCTCTAGCTCTAGCTGAGCATAGTTGCTCTAGCTGAACATCTCAGTCACAGTAAGTTGTTCCATATTTTTCATCCGTTTTCTGGCAGCCAATCAGTCGTCGCATACCTGCTGGACGGTGAAAATTTGCACGTGTTTACTCTCGGGCTGATGCTCTGTCCTTTTCAAAACTGTTTAAAAGGCAACAAATGCCTTATTAGCTGATGGCCTCACGTCTGCTTTAATTTGGACATTAAAGTCATCTTTTTCCTCAACACTTTCAATAAATTGTCAAAATTTAAAACTTAAAATTTAAAATCTAATATTAGATTCATAACCCTTTCATCTATATCTTCAGCTCGCGCAGCTTGTCCTTATCTAGACCTGGCGCCAGAAAACCCAACCAACCTATATCCCCAGCACTAACTTCTGAACATCCAGGAGTTTTTAAAAAGAGATGTTTTGTAATTCCCCAAATGAAACGTCATTCTCCTCATTTCCCATCTCTTACCTGTCTTACTTAAGCTTTTTTCTGTTTCTCATTTCCTTTTCTTCTTCGTATAATTTATTTTTCTGAAATTCTGAAAGCGATTCAGATAAGCAGAATTCAAATAATGGTTTTATTGCATGTGTATATAACAATTGTTTTTAAATAATTAAATTAACTAATAGTTCGTGAAAGGAAATAATATAATCATAGGTTACAAAAGTTATTTTATAATGAATAAACGATTAATTAATAATATTTGAAATGCCCACCAATTTCGAATGTTTTCACCTTACTAATATTGCAAATAAACCCTCTTAAGATTAAGATATTCCATATTAATACTGAACTAAAAATAGGCTATGAGATCTTAAAAGTATGCAAAGGATAAATAGACTGCTGAATATAGATTTCTAACATTTAAAGCCGATTTACTATTTTCAAAATGATACATTCTTCAATCGATTATTACAGTAACAACATTGAATATTTTTAGTTTAGTTATTAGTGAATTTATTTCAATAAAAAAATCTGAAGGAATAATTACATTGATTTTAGTTTGTTATGAGAAAAAGAATTAAAAACAAAAAATTTTAGAAAAAATCTTAAGTTTACTTCCTGATAGCCAAAAACAGGCATAAGAATCGCTGCTCTTGAAGAATCGATTTAAATCGATATTTATGCTACAAGTTATTGTAATTATACTATGGTTAGGAAAACTATCTCTTTTGATATCAAAATTAGTACTTTATTATTTATTATCTCAATTCTAAAATTTATTTTTCAGTATTCGTGACATGATACATGAAACAGAACTAAAATAAATATGACTTTTAATGTTCACTTCCATTATTAATTGCGTTTCTATGGTACATCAGAGAATTAAGAAAAATTATGGTATTTAAGACCTTCTTACACAAACTTAAATAGAAGTATACACAATTAAAGAGGGCATCAAAAACGATTATGTTTCGCTGCCATTAATAAGCGTTGTGCGAGTAGTTGTGTGTGAATTTAAGAAAAATGAAATTAAATTATTTTCAACTACAGAACTTTTATCAGGTATTTTTAAGTTAATACCTTATAGAAGTTCTATAGATGAATGGGGGTAAATTGTAACAAAGATTGATTCAAATAAGTATAAAATTAACAATTTTGTAAATTTCTAAAAGGAAATGACTAAATTATTGAATAACAGAAGATAATGTTTGCACACTCTCAGTCGCAGTTAACTTAAAAATGTTTTTCACAATGTAGCTTGAAGTATTTTATGATTGCAATCAAAATAATAAATCAACCCTATATTATTAAAAATATTTTTGCGGGCGCTTGTTTTGCTTATGAAGTAATGCGTCGATAAAATGAATTTGCAATGCGTATTTGTCACCATTTCGTGTTAAGTAGTATTTACCAAAAATAAGCACGTATCCAGCGACGCAAATATACCCCCAAGAGCCACAGAGAGGACAACTTAAAACTCGAAAACGCAGTGTCGTTGAAAATCATTTTTTTCAAAACCTCAAAAATAATAACCTGTTTAAAAACGAAACTCGTTCGATAGCCAGACACTGACCTTGGCAGTGAATGCTATTCCTGAATGTAATTTTCTTAAAATCTTGTTCCACAGAGATATAACAGCTTACGTAATGTGTATCAATTACGTAATAATTGATGTAACTTTCGGAAGTTAATCAATTGAACGAAGAAGGGAAACTATGCAAAGGAATTCTGCTAAGGTTGAAGCCTGTTTTCCGTAACGAATACGCCATAGGTAAACATAACAACCATTAAAATCTTGATAATCGTAATTAAAAGTTAGAACAATAATATTTACTTTGAAAAATGTCATTTTGATTGGTTGCCCTATCAAAACAGTGTTTTTTTTTATATTTCCATGAATATGTTATTTTATTTTTTTGTAAAAAAGAGGTTTTAACTAAATAACAACTTATCAAATGTTTTCAACTGAATTCAATTCATACATATTAAATAAAAATCTCATAAATTAATAAATTCATTTTATCTGACTAAAGTTCCAAAGTCCAAAAAAATACGAAACTGCAGATAACTATAACATTTCTAAAATAATATTTCCAGGAATTTTACACCCCAATTTTAACAATAATATCAAAATTTTTTACGTTTTTTAACGCATACTATAAAGATCAAAAATTTGTGGTAAACATTAATAAGGTAAAATTTAAATGGAAAAAGAAAAAAATCTTTTATTTTTCAAACGAAAATCCATCAGAAACGCTATTAGATAATAATTAATTGATTGCTAAAACGGTCATTCAACTGAATCATGCTTTATTTTTATGGACTATTTTTTATGTGACATGTTTCGGCACCATGATTTTTGACTCTTTCAAAGTGAGACAAAATTCAAATCGTTTACGAATAATAAATTTTATACAGAAATTTTAACAACATTAAAAATGATTCTTATTTTGTTCTTGTTAAACCTACCTCCTATTTTAAATTAATAGTGCTAAAAGCACTGGTCGTTGCACAAAAGGATTTCACTTCCTGAGAATTTTTTATACCATTTGTTGTGAGTCATTCGAAAATCACTAAAAAATTGCTTAAAAATAAAGTAAAAATCTTCGTTTGTTATATCACATAATATAGGTACGCTGTGGGGGAAAAATGATGTTTTTTACAGTAAAAAGTAATGGTAATTATGGGCGCCACTACAATAAATTTCGCAGCACATTCAAAAAATTTTCTACCTTCACAGCATTTTTCACAAATTTTTTATTGTAAATTTTACAATATTTTTTTTATCCTAAGTTTTATATTTATAGCAATTTTTGCAATGAAATTTTGTAGCACGTTTTGCTGAAAACTTTAAAAAATCTACTGGTATACAATTATTACAGTAGCTTTCACCATGAACTTTTTGTTATTTACATAAAGTATTTCGTTTTCCTTTCGTGTTAATGCCAATATAACTTTTAATTATGTACTCATTTTATATACGAAGCTAATTTATGAAAGAAATATGAATTATTTTCCATATTACAAAAAAATATATTTTCATAAATACTATACTTTTTATTATTTATACTTTTTTGAAATTTAAAATATATTGTGATATATTTATTATTATTTTTATTGTATATATACACTATTGGCCATTAAAATTGCTACACCAGGAAAGCGGCACACCACACACGTGAAATTTGCATGACAGGTAGAACTTGCTGTGATATGCAAATGATTAGATTTTCAGCGCATTCATACAAAGCAGGCAACAGTAGCAACATCTACAATGTGTATAAAACCAGAGATTTGACAGCAGTTTTCTCATACTCAATTTCCGTTTCAACGTTATTTTCGGCAAAGAAAGTTGTTGTAATGCTTCGTGTAAGAAGAAGAAATGGCTATCAGCACGTGTCTGATTTTGATCGAGGAAGGCTTATAGCCTACCGGGATTGCGGTTTATCGTACCGCAATATTGCTGCTCGCGTCGGTCGAGACCCCATGACTGTTAGCAGAATATGGAATCGATGGGTTCAGGACAATCATACGGAACGTCATGCAGGATCTCAGCGACCCCCATCACTAACAGCAGAGAAGACAGACATCTTATTCGCATGGTCACGAGGGATCGTACAGCCACGTCACGATCCCTGAGTCGAGAAATGGAGTCATTTGCAAGACAACAAGTTTCTGCTCGAACAGTTCGACGACGTTTGCAACAGCATGGATTGTCTGAACGGCGATCATGGCTTCGGCTACCATTGACGCTGCGTCACAGACAGGAGCACCTTCAATGGTGTGATCAGCGACGAACCTGGACGCGGGAATGGCATCACGTCATCTTTACAGATGAATCTCGGTTCTGTATACAGGACCATGAAGGCCTCATCCGTGTTTGGAGTAGTGTTGCAAGGATGGGAAAAAACCCGGTTTTTTTCCAGGAATAAACCGGGTTTTTTCCCATGGAAATTTTGAAAATTCCCGGGAATATTCAAAATTCCCAAACTTTTAAAATAGGGGAAAATTTTGAATTTTCTTAAAAATCTATAAGTTTATAACTATTAAAACCACATAATATATTTAAAAAGATATATTTTAATGATTTCTTTTATTTATTGCAATAGAAGTTTCTGAAAACATTTTGAAAAGGATGACAGCCATTTGTTAAGATTGGAGAAATTTCTAGTCGTGTTCACTGCAATTTTTATTCGTAATGTTTATTATTTGAATGTGTATTTTTTAAATTTTTGGACAGAGAATTCGCTTAGATAATTCGCTTTTGAAAAGAATTTCAGCCTTTTTATGAAAAGCAAGATGGATTGAATTAAACAATAATTTGAATTTATATCAAGATTACGTGAGTGCAAAATGTTAAAAAAGCAAAAACATTTTTTTTTTAAAGAATTCATTCGCTCGACTTTCATAAATTCTTTTCAAATCATAAAATTATTTCCATTTTTAGTTCTAAAGTCTGAAATAAATGGAAATATTTTCAATGACACAGATTATCAATAATTTTCTAACTCACCCCCATTTTCTACCTAATCATTTAGAAATGATGAACAATAGTTTAAAAAGATTTTGATTCTACCTTACTGTTTAAAAATCACTTTTAATGTTGTAAAAAATTGTTTTGAAAAACTCAATGAATTACTCAACTGTAGATATATTGTAATTGTGTAAATTAATGTATCAGATCCTTGCAAAAGAAATAAAAATGGTTTTATTTAAAATCTGCATTATATATTGTACTTAAAAAAGTGTCAATTAATCTTAAAATATAAAAGAAATTTTTTTTTAAATATTTCATACATAATAAAAGAAAAAGTATTCATGATTATTTTTGTGGACAAAATTTTTTTATAAATTCATTATTTTTATGTCTTAAATAGATTTTGCTAATTAAGTAGCTACAAATGTGACTTTTTAGTAAATTGTTAATAATTTAAATATTGAGTTTTTCAATTTAAATAGTTATAAGTTACTATTAAGAAACTGCAAATAATGCTAGAATATATTGATGATAATTTCCTTCTGCAAATAAAGATATCTATAATTGGAATGGAATAAAATTTGCTGTTTTAATGCAACTCAAAATTACACGCAAATTGTAATAATACTTTGACGCTTGCTTATTTCATAGGATTTTTGTCACATTAATTCCTATCAGATATGATTTAAATGATGACTCGCTGGAAGATCTTTTTTTTTTTTTTTTGTTCACAACTTACATGTCGCCTCACCACATACTTTCATTTACATATTGGTTAAATTTGTACAACATTTAAAAAATATTCAGTTAAGAAGTAATACATGAAACAGTATCGCTTTCTATCATTGGTAAATTAAAATTTTATCAATTAGAAGTCAAAACAAAAGTGAAAGCAATTTGCTTGACATTATTTATTTTTAAATCATCAATTTACAGTTTATTACAAGGACTGAAAAATGAAGTACTACTTTACTTTTATCAAATAATTTGTTTTTAAGAAATTTAATACATTAAAATTAAAGTGAAATCATTTTTTTAAAAAATAAAGCCATTTTGAAAGAATAAGAAACAAATCTATCATATAAAGAATGATCACAAAAAATAATAAATCTTTTACAACTTAAAAGAACTGAAAATGGAATAATAGAAGTGAAGAAAAGAATCTTTATTTGTTACAGTAAAACAATATTATTTTTGGTCAAATAACAGCTTCAGTTTATTTTCATAGTTTCATTGAATATATATTTGTGAGAAACATTGGCTTCCCAACAATCTTAGCGACATATCTCGCCATACATACACCGATATAAAAATATATCCTAGGGACAAAATTTTTCAATACTATATTTTTTACAATTTTAATGTTCATATTTTATGCTTTTATGAATGCTTAATGTAGAAATAAAAATTTCACTTTGTTTAAAAACCATTTACAGATACCAAATTTTACTTCACATTACTTCATATATATGCGAAAAAAAGAACCTCTAAAACGAAATATGATTGGCTGAGTTTATTCCCTCAAAATACCCAATATTCCCCAAAATTCCCGGTTTTTTCCCAAAATTCCCAAGTAAATTCCCAAGCTTCAAAATTCCCGGGAATTTTACATCTCTAGTTTGGAGGCATCGTGGTCAACGCGCATTGCCAGCTTGCATCGGACATCGCCCTACTGGCCCATCTGCTGGAGGGATGGTATGGGGTGCCATTGAATACATGGTATGGTATGGGGTGTCTCGATCACCTCTTGTTCGCATTACCGGCACTTTGAACAGCAACCGTTACATTTCCGATGTGTTAAGGCCCGTGGCTCAGCCCTATCTTCGAGGCCTACTTAATGCTTTGTTTCAACGGGATAATGCACGACCGCATATTGCCCGTACTGTTCTGAACTTCCTTGATACAGAACAGGTTCGACTGTTACCCTGGCCAGCACGTTCTCCTGATCAGTCCCCAATTGAGAACGTGTGGTCAATGGTTGCCGAGCGATTGGCACGCCATCACTCACCATCCACTACTGTCGATGACCTATGGCACAGTGTTGATTTTTTCAAAAGCAAAGACATTTACAGATCATTGTGTTATGAATCAAATTTGTATTCGTCTTAATTACTGCCGTGAAATGTTTTAAATAGTTATTTTACATATATTAGACGTTTGTTTCATGTTCCACTATATAAATATTAATATATTTAATGATTAAACATAAGTAAATAGGTTTCTATTTATTCACAATTTTATTAATTTTTAGTTGAATGGAAATTCATTGAAAAATATTTATGGCAGGTTTCAATAGTAATTCAGATAAGTAAATTTCACACATATAGTAGTGTATTTCCTCAGTATGCGTTAACTATCATTAATCATGAAGTATTTTTTTTATTTATGAACAGCAATAAAAATAATTTGTGTTATATTGTGGAAGATAGCGTTTTTTGGAACATTCTATGATCAATTATTTAACTTTCAATACTCTATTATGATTAAATATTTTTTAATTTCTTTCTCCATAATTTTTAACTGTAATTGTGGGCCGAATATTTTACACTGAAGTTTGTTAAAAAAAAATAAAGATGGTATAATTATACAATGAAGAACTTACATAATTAAAAGCAAAATCAATTTTTGATTTACAAGCGGTTTTATACGTTTAGGGTAAAACCAAATTTTAAAAAACATTTTCATTTTTTTAAAAAAATACTAAAAGGCAATTAGTTACAGTATTTCAATTACACTGTAAAGAAAGTAAAAGCAAAGTTGACATTATTTCAAGTATTGGAGTTATTTTTTAATTATAATAAATGAAAATTTCAAGAAATTAAAGCATTTCTATATATATATATATATATATATATATATATATATATATATATATATATATATATATATATATATATATATATATATATATATATATATATATGTATATATATATATATATATATATATATATATATATATATATATATATATATATATATATATATATATATATATATATATATATATATATATATATATATAATACTTAACAAAACAAAAACAGTAGCAAATTTTTTTTTAATTATTATATTATAACCATTCCAAATCAGACAAATGATTTAATTGCGATAGTATACATGTTTAAATTCCTTTCTTCACAGATTTCTTGTGATTTTGTTCTACGTGAGGAATTAATGTTCAATAATCCTCTGAAAAACACAAAAAATCCAAATCAGACACATTAATAACTAAATCAATATTTAAATTAGCTAAAGATGCCGTGGAACCACATCACCTGAAACAATGTCTTGACCCATCGGATGATCTAGATGGTATCATTTTCCATCCGGATTTGCCGGTTCATGTAAATAAACGATCTGATATTCCCGACTATCTGAGGCAGATGGCCCTTGAGAGAATTGGAGAAATACCGAGCGATGCCCTCAGGTTTATACGGATAACAGTAAAGATGAATTCAATCGTACTGGCAGCGGAATTTACATCAAACAGCAATATAGTGTCTTAAGGCTAAAAAAGAGAAATCCCGATTACTGCTCGGTGTTCCGTAGTGAGCTTATTGCCATAGAGGTAGCCCTGGACTCCCTGAATTCACTTCCACATGGAGCTGAGATTTGGGTTTTGTCTGATAGTAAAAGTGCAATACAGCATTTGGATAGATGGCCACAATTGAGAGACAGGACTGGGGTTTCAATACTTCAAATGTTAAAACGGATGCCCGTATCGCATCATTTTCACCTACAATGGATTCCTTCCCACGTGGATCTCGAGGGGAATGAGATTGCGGACACTTAGGCCAAAGCTAGTGTGTCTGAGAACGATGTGCCGTCGACACCTCTCACATTTCAGGAGATTCATTCAAAGATTAAACACGAGAATAAAACCAATTGGATTGTCCCTCCTGAGCATCATTGGTACCGTGGTGTATATATGTGGAAAGGCATCCAGGTGCTTCCTTGGATACTGGTCTTAATAGACAAGAACGAACGGCTATTGCCCGTTTCAGAAGTGCCCATCTTAGTAACTTGAAATTCGTCGACGGTACGAAGAAATTCGAAATTTGCTCCAAGTGCTTAAATGAACAGGCCTCTTATGAACATATTCTTCTATGCCTTGGTCTCTCCGGGAGAGATCTGATGGAGAATCCTCTTATGGTACTAGACTTTTTAAAGGTGTACGCGCTCATGAATCTGGTCTAGCACTGCTGACCTCGAGCGCACGCAACATATTTAAATAAATATTATTATGGATAAATAAAAACGGGCCTCACCATGAAATTGTCCACCGCTTTTTGAAATGCATACTCGTCAAAAACGAGCTGGCTATACATTTGCCGCAAAATAATGTCACATATCACAAAATTAAATCAGGACCAACTAGCAAATAACAACAAGTCGAATGTTTTTATTCATGTACATATTTTCTTCTAATTCATGATATAAACAAAAATTTCAAATTGACTCACGAGTTGAATATTTCAAGAGAAACATTTATTTTAATAGGCCAATAAAAGTTTAATTTCTATACAGTTAATTAAATTTTCCAGATAGGTATTTGTTAGAATAGGTAAAAAGTACTTGTTAGATCCATGCAATCATAATTATTTTTAAAATAAAAAGTCTTTCATATTTGTTATTGCTTGGTAAAAAAATTTCAAAATAAAGTCCATTGTATGGTTTCATTATTTTTAAAATTTATGTAATCTTTACTTCACCTAAATCATTATATTTGATGTTTTCAAACTAGAAAAGCATTTTTATATTTGAGACTTTTATTTCAATTTAAAAAATATTAAGAATATAGAATGCGTTTAATGCAGGTTTCATATACTTAATCCAAAATTATGTCTTACAGTATATAATTTCAAATATTTTTTCAATCACTGTTATATGAATCCATTGACCTTCACTTAAAATTTCTTGTCTACACAATTTATACGCAAGTTAGAGCTTTGTATTCTTTGACTTTCCAAGTAAAATTTGCTTATAAATATCTTAACCCATATCATTTACAGTTTTAATATTCAAATACATAATATTGAATTATCTTTCGTTGAAATTGCTATGTATTATAAACAATGTATAAAATACTTCAAAAACAATTATATTCTGAAGTGAAGTAATTAACATATGATAATCTAGTATGTTGTTTCCAGTATACTAGATAAACTGAATGCTATCCAATCTAGTGCATTTGCAAATGGCCAATTTCTTAAAGAACAGAACTTTTATCCCAATAGTTATACAATATCTAACTCAATTTTTATATTTGCTGTGTAAAATTGGGCATTCACGTTCGAGAAATTACATTAACACATACATATATTAAAAAATTAAGTAAGCAAAATTTTGAAAGCTACAAATGAAAGCAAAATAAAATTCTTTTATTTAAAGTTCTTTTCTTAAAATAATGCTGCATGTTTTTGATTTACAAAGTTTAGAAATATGGTATTTTTTAAAACCGTCAACAAAATATAATTTTTTGCAGGTTCATCAAATAGAAATTATTCTAATATCTTCAAACTCTATCTAAAAAAATATACCTTTAAAGAAATTCTATAGTTTTAGGAGCTTTTCCGAATATATTTAATGTTAAATACAATATTGAAAAGAACACTAATAAAATGCCCATAAAATCCATCAACAGTCCCTACAATTTATTCTATTCATTTAATAGAATGTAGTTTGTTGAGGAAATCAGCACCTATAAAAACAATAAAATTAAATTACTAGACAAAAGCATTTTAAAATAACAAATTTTTACAGTAACGTTACTAGATTAGCAGTTCTAAACGTAATGAGTTTTATGAGAAAGGAAAAATTAATTCATAAAAATTTAATTCTTTACACAAAACAGTTGGACATTCAATAACTCCCATTCCAGATATAAATATAAAAAAGTAATATGTATAAATAATGACAAATAATATAATAGCATTATTATCATATTGAATAAAAAGAATCTCGTTGAGAAGACAATATATAATACTTTCAATGGGAATTGAGAATTAAAAATGCATGAAAGAGAATGTTTCTTATGCCTATTTTGAGTACAACTTACAGAAGCCGGTTTTAATGTAAAGTAATATATTTTGTAGTGGATATGGAAACAAATTCACACGTACATACATGCACATTTTGCAATTATTTTCAAGTAATAAACATAATAATTAAAACTCCTTTACCAGTAAAAAATTAATGATTGTTTATTGAGTAATATTTTATAAAGTTTTTTTCATTTGTTTAAAATTGAGCTTCGTACATCATTATTTAAAAAGTGACATCCAAGTTCTCCTAAGTTAAATATTTCACAGAGAAATAAAATAAACCTGATAAAAAGTCAGGAAATGTTTAAAAAAACTTGGTATCTATCAAATTTGATTAATGACTGCCAGCAGTGAAACATCCGAGAATAAATGGTTTATTAATATTCAAATTCAACCAAAGAGTATTTAATTAAATGAATTTATTCTTATTTTGGTTGGTTGAGTTTTGTGGAGTAAGGTCTAGTACGGACAAGCTGCGGCAAGAATTAAATTTTAATAAGAAGATTCCAAAATATATTTTAAATTTTTAATGTTGCTTGCTCCCAAAACCCAAGCAATGTTAATTTAAAATATAAAAAAATATTCTTCTTTAGATTTTATAATTTTATGAATTTATGATTCATTTTCAAATAGATTAGAATTTTAGCAGAGTAAATAGTATTTAAAAGTCATTATATGTAACCACTTTATCTTAAAGTTAAATAGAACACTTCAAAATTTATCAAATAAAAATAATGCATACCTCAAATCAACACACATGATGTGAAAGGTAAACTTACAAATTCAAACCTTGCATAAATGAAAAATGTTAACCTCGCGTGAAAATGAAGCTAATAAAAAGTGGCGTCATTTTGGAATAAAAACAAACTATATCGCAACCAAATTAAAGCGCATGACAAATGACAAGAGATTTTATGTCAGCAAATTTTACACTAAAATTTATTGTAATTTAGTGTTCCTTTGAGAGCTATTTAAATAACAGTGATTTTTGCTAAATTTCTTCCGTTTTTCTAGTGTAGGAATTCATTATAACCAAGATATAGAATGGCGTTCTTTAGAAAGGAAAAACTCAATTTTATCCCAGTCGTTTAGAAGTATGATAATAAATTTTGCAATTTTATTTTTTGTATGTATATTTCATAATACTTAAAGAATTCACTAAATTTTACACCTAGTGGCATCCCCGTATTTATGAAAAACCTTCTCAGAAGATTACACAGAGAAAATGTTCAAATTACAACAATCTTAAACTATTTAATTATCCACAACGAGTTGTCAATATAATCGATGACCTTGCATTAAACTTTTTACCCTACGCACAAATGCGCACTTTATACCTTCTCAGTGACTAAGAATTAAATGTCTTCTACGCAAATTAGCCGATTCAAGTTTTAACATGCTATCAATAATGAACAAAAGTTGAGCATTTTATTGTGTCCGTAGGCTTTTTTCTTTCTTAATGCATTAAAAAACTCCTTAAAAAAGGAAAGTTTTTAAATATCTAAAAATGTGAAAATATCTAAATTCTAAATCGTACTCTATTTTTCATAAAAAAACAGTTTTTATTTTTTTGTGTAAAATGGATGACGCCTTTGCACGAGTAGCTTGTATTTCAACTCTGTGGATTATTTATTTAATCATAATCCATAAACAAATTTATAAATACCTGACATCATTTATTGATGATGTAATATCTCGCTGAAAATATTCTTTATATCCCTTTCTAATGCGATGCAAATTTTCCTAAAAATATTTAACGAAACATACATAATAGTATTTGTTTACAATAGATTAGGATATAAAAACTAGTCATGGCACATTGTTTTCTTTGCTTTTCTTAATTCCAGGATACATATTGATTTATACATCCATAAAACATTTATGAACACGATTTAAGTCATTCATTTTCTATATCCTCTTATACAAGCAAACGTTAAGTACTTCACGTTTCGCCAGTGTCCCTAATATGGGGGCTTGGTTTATAAATAAATATCATCCTTGACCAAGAATTTTTAACAGGTGTACTGAATTGCGTCTCTGCTTGTTCATAGCTCTCTTTCTCTCACGATATTTTTCACAAGCCTTTCATCCAGGTATAGAAGTTTCAATGTTAAATTCCTTGAAGCATATAAATAATTTTTAAATTCAATCCATTATCTTTTCAATAGATTCTCATGGTAACAACAAACATGAATAAAAGCCTTACATTTTCCATCATTCAACTTTTGAATCACATTTCTTTAGACCTAAATAATATTTGGTTTTTGCAAAAAGGAAACTGAAAAAAATTAAGAATCAAACTTTAAATTTAATTTGCAGTGAATAGTGAATACAGTCACTTAGCTTTTTTTAAATTGAGTTTGAATAGCCCATGTTATAAATAAATAATAAAAAAGATCTTTGATGGAACTAGAGACCAACAGACTTGTATTTCACGCTGTGCCAGTGATCACCTAAGGGTCCTGAAATACGTGCAGGGTCAAAAGACTTTTAGTCTGTCCACAAAATATAAAGCTAAACAGGCATCGCGTCTGAGCAATCTTGAACTGCTTGAATTTTGACTTAGAAGAGGCTTTTTCAATGCCCCTTATGTCTTTGGATTTCCTGGTTATTTATGGACTTGTGGAGTTGGTCTAGTATTGAAACTGGACCATCTGGGATTTGTAGCAACAACTATAATAAAAAAGTAGTTTTTAAAAGTGGTTTTATTCCTGAAGAAGGACTCAAAATACTTTTTAAATTAAATGCACTAATGATAACATAACAGTAATAAACAAATTTTGAGAAATGTAAGTTTATCCAAACAAACATTTATGAAAATACATATTTTTGAATAATATACCTTGCTCAAAATGGTTCTAAGCTTCGCCATCAAAACTAGAACACCCATTCCTAGTCGTAAAAAAATGTATGCTTTTTGAGGAATACATCATAATTCCGATTTCCAGTTAATCAGTTGATGTTGATGGTACAGAAAGAACATTGCAGATATTTTTTCCAATTTTACATTTATTCCTTTTTTTCAATTTGCAAATCATTTAAATTTCTACAATTATGATTTTTAAAAAGCTCTTTCTAGTTTCTTGCATTTCATCACAAAAATTCATAATTAAAAATTATAATAGGATCATAACTTATTAATTTGAATTGTTATTTAAAAGAATTGACATAATTTTAAGTTCATGTTAAAAAAGGTTGCAAATGTATTTTAATAATTCATTTTCATTACAAATCATTTTATTTTAGCAATTATCAGGCTTTAGTAAAAAATTTATTTTTAATGAGATCAGATTTATGAATTATCAACATTTGTTTTTATTAGTGTTATAGACACAAATAAATTTACTTATTTTGTACTTCAATTGTCAGTTTAGAAAATTAAGTTAATTAGATTAAGCATCATGTGAAATTTTTTCTCAAACTATCGTAGTATACATAACTATCGGATATTATATTTTACTTTCAAATGAAGATTTCCCAATATGCCCTTTTGCTTTTGAATATGCCCATTCTGACTAGCTGAAATGACCAACATTAAATAAATCTTTATTAATTCTAAAATTGTCCTCCCATCAAAGATGATTGATTACATTAATAAATACAAATTGAAAATTAGTCTTAATTGAAAAATTTAAGATGGAAGAGACGTAATGTTTGTTAATTTCTAAAAATAAACAAATTAATAGAGGCCCGTTTCATATGAGTGAAATTATTGTACTTCTCTCTTGTCAGTAAACTGATTACATAATAATAACGGTCTATAATTTACCTCAATTAAGCTGTCGTTTCATGTTGTTCTTAGCTTAATATTTCCAAAAATTAGCGACATCTGCGTACGAAGAATATTTTATTATCTAATGTCCTTGACACAGGATAACACTGAATTTCTGTGTTGAGTTGTCCTTGGCCTATTTGTTCGTCGATTATCCTTAATAAAGAAATCTTTTTCGAATTGTCTTTTTCGGCAGACGATTTTTCTTTTATACGCCTTCCATTGAAAATGAAGATACCATGTTGCCAAATAACCGTTGTTAATTCCAATTCTTCAAATATGACATCGCTTACTTTTGAGAAATGAGTCGCACAATGGAATTTTTTTATTCATATTAACGAAAAGCAGTCATGGTTGAAGAGACTGAGATGTTAGATAACTTTAACTCTCAACATGTCTGTTCAATTTTGAAGTTGCTTAAGCAATTTTCTTTGCCTACGAAACGTTGAAATTTACCAACAGGAAAAAGATGAATTTATTACAATTACTATAGATTTATTACAAACTACGGATATCTAATAGAATTTTGACGATCTCCCGTAATATCTTTAAACAATCTTTATATTACTACTACTTCCTGTTAATTCTTCAAAAATGCCAAATTGAGGATCTTTCTTGCTATGTTTTTATAAAAATCTCATATTTTTATATTATTTTTCATCTAAACATGATATTTTTACTGATATAAATTGTTTAACTTTTATATTAAACTGTGAGGCCTAATTTCTTCGTATACCTTTTTATACTGTAAATGCAGTTTTAGTGAGGGTTCAAAATATATACTTATTGATTTAGAAAATTATTACCAAATTAGAAAAATGATATTTATTATATATTATAAAAGTAAACGCAATCTAAACAGTTAGTAAAAAAGGGTTAATTTATAAACAAGTTTTACTTTGAAATAACTATTAAATGAGAGTCACAAATTATAAAACAGCTTTTTATTCTTATTCAAGGGAAATAAAAATATATATAAGCCACACATGAAATTCATTTTTTGATATATTTCTCGCATTTCTTTCATTTTTGTATTTGCTTTGAGTAAAAGAACAAAAAAGTAATTAGAACAGAAGTTTAATAAACATATGGTGTCTAAATTTTCATTTGTAGTCCACTTTTCATCGGTTGACACATTCACAATGTTAAGCTCTACAATTATATAAATGCGTTCATAAAAAAACTTAATCAAAATTTCTTATCCTTATTTAATTTAAAATTCAGCTTTAGAAAGTGAGCTATGTTCATACTTTATTTTGTAATAAGATTGAGAATTTAAATCTGCAGTTAGTGTGTGAAATGAAACGTTTCCCCTCAAATTATCAATAAATAAAGAAATATTAATATTGAGAAACACATTTTTTAATTATAATTTTGAATGTATAGTATATCATCTTTATATTCTGTCCCCAATAAATAAGTTTTGATCCCTAGATCGAATATTGACATCAAAAATACTCCTTTCTTAAATTCATTCCTTTTATAAAGAATTTCTTGTAATAAATACTACGAATTAAATTTCTTCAAGAATTTTTCTATCGCTTAAAAATATATAAAATAAAAAATGTTTAAAAATAAAAAATGTAAAAAATGTTCTAAATACATTTTTTATTCGTAAAAGATAAAATTTCTGTGTTTGATCACAAGTTACCTTAGCAGAATATTATTTAATTTTTATTTTAAAATATTTGATGTAAAAAGAGTTATTAAAAATAGGCTGAGCTAAATTGAAGAAAGTTTAAGCATAAGATAAAACAGTTTCCAAAAATTAAATTGCATATTCTGCAATCCTAGATTGAAAATTATTTCATAATTTAACTTTTGTGGCAGAGAAAACTGGATGCTTCATTTAATATAAATATTCTCAAGCAAGAAAATTTTTTATTCAGTTACAAAAGAAAAAATATCTAGTAATATAATATAGAGCTAAAACAAAGTAATATAGTATTGTAATTAAAGATATACATAAACAGAACTATTTGTTATACTTTTGAATACTAAAAATATAGAAAAAAATACAAGTAAATATGAAATAACTAACACACTACAGGAAAAAAATTATATTTAACTAAATGTTTTACACAATAAAATAACTTTAATTCTTCGTAAATAATTACTATCTTTTATTAACTTTTGTATTTGTAACATGGCTGCTTTAAGTTATCCACCACACACATTTTACAATGTTCTAAATCATTTCTAACAACTAACTTCTTTTATGAGAGGACAATGCTCCCATTAATAAAATGAAGTTGTACATTTTACAGTTATCCAATTCCGTTAACTTTTTGGTACTGTATAAAAGGAGTATAAATTACTTTTTATAAGCCAGACTTTCATCGTAAAACTATGCATTTACGTTTATCATTATTATTCTGCACAATTTACCTTTTAATTTTCTCTTCAACTCTATAAAAACAAAAACATTAATATATTTCTCAGGCATAGAAAGTTTAGTTTAGCGAATTTTCCCTATGTTTATATTGTTTCTAATTTTCATTCGTACGAAGTAAAAATACACCTTACGTGCTTTTCCGGTGTTTTTATTCGTTAATGATTCCAGTTACCACGATGACGATTGCATTTTCGGAAGAATTGATACATAAGAATATCTTAACCACCATTACCAGCATTACATTAAGAATTGCCTTATTAATTGTATTTCATTTCTATTCAGTAGGACTATTGCTAAATAAGTAAGCGATAGGAAAAATACTTAAGGCACAATAAAATCCACCGTTAACTAGCGTGTTTCTTTGGCATGTGTATTTGATAATTACCAACCACAAAAAAGCGGACAATAAATCAACAAAAGAACCGGTATTGTCAATCAAAGACACGATTAATAATTATAAGTAAATGATGTTAATTATAATGAGTAAAGTGATGTAGAAAAATGCAAGAGTTTGCATGTGAGGAAACTAGAATGGTTGGTTGGGTTTTATGGCGCAAGCTCCAAAAAAGTTTTATGCGCTAATCTTTGATTTTTTTCTAATATATTTTTATTTATTAATTAAAATAAAGAAAACCCAAACAACTTTAAATTCAAATAAAATACAAAGAACTGTGGATATAATTAATTTAAAATTAAGATTTTAAAATATAATAATGCTTAATGAAATATAAATTTTAATTATATAATATAAAATTTAAATAAAATGGAGAAAACCTATTGCTTTTCAAAAGGCTGAAAGATTTCTATTTGGAGGTTCACCGAATAAACCAAATAATGTTAAAATATATGTTAAAATATCTGCAAGAAAATGTACATGTAACTGGTTAAAATCATGACATAAAAATAAAATATGATATATTGTATAAGGTTCATCACACGTTTCACACCATGGATTTAATTCGTTTAGAAACAAATATCTGCGTGTGATGGTTGGTTGGGCTTTATGGTGCATAAGATCCAAAATGGACATGCTGTGCCAAGATAAAGATTTTTGAATTTTTTTAAAGGCCCAAAAAATTTTAAAACTCTAAAAAGCAAAAATAAATGTATATACAATTTTAAAATCCAAAAATAAAATATAAAAAAGAAATATAAAAATACATATAATTTAAAAATTTAGAAATTAAATATAATGTAAAAAACCTATTGTCATTAAAAAAGCGAATAGGTTTCTATAGAGTGGATTTCCTATTATGTCAAATAAAGTTATAAAATCAGTATTAAAAAAGTGTAAATGTTGTTGGTTAAAATCATGACATGCTAAACAGTAAATGCTTAACCACACGTTTCACACACCATGGATTTAGTTCACTTAAAAAGAAATGTCTGTGTGTAAAATGTGCGTGTCCGATAAGAAGGGAAGTCAATATAACATCTGCACTTCGTAACGGTAATGTTTGGTTGGGTTTTATGGGGCAGGATCCAAAATAAGGAAAAGCTGCGCCAAAAGTAAGATTTTTATTTTTATTTTCCCAAAGCCCAAGCAACATTAAAATTTTTAAAAACCAAAATCAGTGTAAATATAATTTTAAAATCTTTTTATAAAATATAAAAATAGAAAATAATTAAAATATAATTTAAAATTCATAATATACATATAAATAAAATGTAAGAAACCTATAAAACTCAAAAACGCGAATAGGTTTCTGATAGGGTGGATCTCCCAATAAATCCAACAAAGTTAAAATGTCAGTTTTAAAATAATGTAAACGTAAATGGTTAAAATCAAGACACATGAGATTAAAATTCCATGGTGTGAAACGTGTGAGGTTCATCACACGTTCCAGATATTTTTTCACATCAGATATTTTAACATTATCCATTCACCACACACAGACACTGCACCATCATCTCTCCACAGTCTTTTCTATAGTAATTGAACCCACGCACGGATAAATTATTGTTAGACTTCAGGAAAGTTTCCTGAAGTGCAATACATGCGGGATTATTGGCTGAAATTAGCGACTTGATGTCATCAATATGTGATCGCAAACCATGGCAGTTCCAAGAAACAAAGGAAGTTATTGTTCAATTTGAAAAGCTCCTTTCTTGGAGCTGGAAGGCATGTCATCTGACATCTCCTCGAGCGATAAGTCTTCGTCTGAAGAGTGTAGATAACCTTCAGACGAAGGTCAGCCTCCAGGGACAAGGCTTTTCGATTGGATATGGAGGGTCTAGAGGAAACCTCCCTTGATGATTTTAGTTTATATGCATTATTGGCTTTTGATTTCGCCAAAGGAGCTTCTTTTGATAATATTTGAGGCGGAGGTTTTAGATCTCTTTATACAATTTTGGGGTAATGTTGAAGAGATTATTATGACAGAATCCGTCTGTGTGCTACTGGATTTACAAATTTTCCAAGCGGCGGTTGCATAACTCCTTCCAGCTTGTGGTATTCGTGAAGTGACTAGTTTTCTTGCCTCAGGATATGATATCTTTTGGTAATCTTAACAGTGGCGATTTCTTTTTCTAGTATCCAGTGTGGACAATTTCGAGAGAAGGAGGAGTGATCACCATTACAGTTGATACACCTCTCCTTCACTGTATAGGTCAAACTGTCCTGGCCAATTACCACGCATCGAGCGCAGGTGAGTTTGCCCCTGCAAGCAGTCTTCGAATGTCCAAATCGCTGACACTGAAAACATCTCAGTGGATTTGGAAAATGCGGCCTGTCGGGTGGATTCATATATGCAGCTTTGACATACTGCTGAAGGTCTGGGGTCGTAAAAGTAAGAATGAGATGTTTAGTTTCAATTAACTTGCAATCTCTTCTGACTAGAATGCGTTTAACGCCACAGACCTTCTGATCTTGCAGATTTTCTGGAATCTCAGCAGTCGGCGTGTTTAACAAATCCCTAGCTGAGATGACGCCACGTGAGAAATTAAGATTGCCATGACGCATAACAGTCACTTTAAAATTAGCTATATATTGCATGTTTGCAATAATAGCTGCTTGATTATTTGAAGCAACCTCCAATAGTAAATCACCAGAGCGCATTTTCTGGATATTTTTCACCGCATCAACGACTCCCAATATTCCTTTTGATATTAGGAAAGGAAAGACAGTTCTAAAGTTTCCCTCTTTCCTTTAAATAATGAAAAATTTAGCATTTATTTCATTCAAAATTTGCTCCCGTCGGAGATAAGAAAAAGCAGAATTCTCCATATAAAATTTATAAAATTTCGGGACCTGACCGTACCACCCACCACCGAGTCCAACAAAGGGATGCAGACTAACTGCACCAGGTCCTATACGCTCACAGTACATCCCTGAGATGGCCTCCACCCTTAACGAGTCAGCCAGTGGATGTTACCGATCGCTTGATCCATAAACCCGATTGATGTGCTGAGGACCACAACACACCTGCCTTTTACCTGAAGCAGAGGCCAAAGTAATGTGTTGATCTCTGGGGGCCTCAATTACCATGACCCTCCTTTCTAGGGACACGGGTCTGCACGCAAGGCAAACACATCGGTGATTTAGTCCTCTGGAGTAGCAAATAGCAACAGAGCGGCGAAAGCTACTCAAGAGGAGCCCTCAAACTCTTACGAGGTAACCACAACGAGGGATAAAAGGAAAAAAAGTAGAAGAGTAAAGGAGAGGAGAAAATAAAAAAGGACGGATCACTAGGGTACCTTGGGATTGTGACACCCGTGTTTACCTAAAGAAGGTAAACCCCCTGAGGGGCTTGTGGGTACGTGAAAATGTCTTCTCGTCGATATTAATCAGACAAAGACTATTATCAAACATAAGTTGCTCTATCCTGATGACCGTGAGAATTAGTGTCATCACTTCCCCACAAATTATTATTGCCGTTAAAATTACCTAACAATAGGAATGTTGTAGGTAGCTGATCAACTAATTCATGGAGTTCCTCTTGGTGGATGACATCACGTGGTACTAAATATTAACTATTGACTGTAATTAAGCATGAAGTATTTATTCTCACAGCTACAGCATGTAGAGTAGTATTTAATAGATGAACAGTGCTGGGAAATTTTTTGGATTTTAATATTGAAACACCTCCAGACACTGCACCATCATCACCACAGTCTTTTCGGAAGCTTTTAAACCTACGCATGGAAAAGTTATTGATAGACTTCAGGAAAGTTTCCTGACGTGCAACACATGCGGGGTTGTAGGCTGAAATTACAGACTTGATGTCATCTTGATAGGAACGCAAACCATGGCAGTTCCAAGAAACAAAGGAAGTTATTATTTATTCTAAGAACTCCTTTCCTGGACATGAAATTAGCGACATGTCATAAATACGAAATTTCACACCCTGGCAGTTCCATGAAATAAATGAAGTTATTGTTCAATTTGAAAAAGATCCTTTCCCGGAGCTGGAAGGCATGTCATTTGACAACTCCTCGAACGATATGTGGTCATCCGAGGAATGCAGAGAAACAGCGTCAGCCACCAGGGACAAGGCTTTACGGGTGAATATTGAGGTCTAGAAGAACCCTCCTTTGAAGATTTTATTTCAAATGCCTTTATGGCTTTCGATTTCATCGAAAGAGCTTTTCTTTTGATAATATTTGAAACAAAGTTTACATCTTGGTATTGGACCTTGGGGGAGTGTTGATGATGCAATTATCATATAATATATCTTCGTGCTACTGGTTTCACAAATTTTCTTAGCGGCAGCTGCATAACTAACTCCAGCTTTTGGAATCCGCAAAGTGACCATTTTTCTAGCTTCAGGATAAATCTTATGGCTTATCTTGACTATAGCTATCTCTTTTCTTTGTACCCAGTTTAGAAAACTTCGAGAGTAGGAGGGGTGGTCACCATGACAGTTAACACACCTCTCCTTCTCTGTGCAGTTCGAGCATTATTGGACCGCGTATAGAGCACATGTGAGTTTGCCCATGCAAGCGCTCAGTGAATTTCCAAACAGTTGACACTTAAAACATCTCAGTGGGTTTGGAATGTACGAACTGAGGGGCAGACATATATATCCCTTTTTAATATATTGCAGAAGGTCAGGAGTCGCAAATGTAAGAGAGAGAGAGAGATGTTTTGTTTCAATAAACTTACCATCTCTTCTGACTAGTTTGCGGTTAATACCAGACCTTCTGATATTGTAGATTTTCAAGAATCTTCGCCGTCAGCTAGTTCAACAAATCTCAATCTGAGATAACGCCACATGAGAAACTAACATTTCCATGAGGCATAGAAATTACCTCCAGTTTAGTCAAATATTTCATTTGTGTAATAATGGCTGCTTGGTTATTTGATGCAACCTCCAACAGTAAATCACCAGAGCGCATTTTCTGGATATTTTTTACCACACCAACAACTCCTGATATTCTCTTAGATATAAGAAAAGGAGACACAGATGCAAATGTGCTCTCCTTTCTCTTAACTATATAAAATTTGGCACTGACATTTTGTAAGATTTGCTCCCGTGAGAAAAATGACTGATATGTATTTTCTATATGTAATATTATACAATTTCGGGACCTGAATGCAGCACCCAGTACAACAATGAGATTCAGATCAGCTGCATCAAAGCAAGCCAGTCTCTCAGTTATTATGCTAAGATCAAGTCAACCCCTGATCATCCATTACGTTCTATGGTTCCTAATGCCTCTTTGAAACGACTATATCATGCTCGTCCATTGAGCATTCCACCTTTTCTCACAAGAGCCAAATCACATCTCTGGCTCACAGACCTATGTGATTTTCAGATAGAGTCAATTAATCAATTTCTATATCCACCTTGGTATAAACCAACAAATACCTTTGCTCAGTTCAGAAAAACCGACACAACACCTATTGTTTTTCAACAGCTATACTATTCTCATCGCTGTCAGAATCAATCATACAAACCTGTATTCACGGATGGATCTAAAACCGCAAGACATGTGGACTGTGCAGTTTTTATCAATAATACGTCTTTTAGCTACAGCCTTCATTCTTCCTGCTCCATTTATACTGCTGAAGCAACAGCAATTTATTACGTGCTTAAGCACGTGACTACAGATGATTGTCATGATTTTTTTGTATATACTGACAGCATGAGTATTATTGAAGCCTTGAAAAACAATAGCGTTACCTGTCATCCTGTTGTGTTGCGAATTTTCAAAGCATTGGATTCCCTTGCTGGCAAGGGAAAAGAAATTGTATTTTGTTGGATACCAAGCCACATGGGTCTTGAAGGAAATGAGAGAGCTGATGCAGCTGCAAATACTACATCAGATCCAATTTTACCATCGGTTACTCTCACAGATGTGAGAAATGCTATAAAAAGTTTTATATATGGTCTTTGGCAAGAATCGTGGAAGTTGCAGGTCGGCAACAAGTTGCATACCATCTTTTCATCCCTCACCTCATTATCAGTTTTACCTTTACGAAGTGCTGATGCTAGATTAACTCGCCTTCGTATCGAACACACACGTTTCACACATAGACATTTGTTTCTAAACGAATTAAATCCTTGATGTGAAACGTGTGATGAACACTGATGGTTCACTGATGGTTCAAAATCTACAGGACATGTTGGTTGTGCTGTAGTTATTGAGAACAAAACACTTAGCTACAGCCTCCATCCATCCTGTTCCATCTTCTCTGCTGAAGCAAGTGCTATTTACCAAGCTCTTCAGCAGATGAATACATGTGATAATTTTAAATACTGTGTGTACACTGACAGTTTGAGTGTGTTGGAAGCTTTGCGGAACAGTAGCTTTGACTGCCATCCTGTTGTGTCTAGAATTTTCCGAGCATTAGATGCCCTTGCTGGCAAGGGATATGAAATATTTTTCTGCTGGATCCCAAGTCATGTAGGTCTCGATGGCAATGAGAGGGCTGATGCAGCTGCTAAATCTGCATCTGGCCCGTGTCTTCCATCAGTTCCTTTGTCTGACGTGAGAAAAAATGTTAAAATATTAATCCATTCTCTTTGGCAGGAGTCATGGAACATGCAGGTCAATAATAAATTGCGTGCCATATTCCCATACATCACCTCATTAACAGTTTTACCGATACGAAGTGCTGATGTAAGATTAACCCGCCTTCGTATCGGACACACACGTTTCACACATAGACATTTGTTTCTAAGCGAATTAAATCATTGGTGTGAAACGTGTGATGAACCATTCACTGTTTATCATATTTTAATTTCATGCTCATATTTTAACCAATATCGTTTACTCTTTTTTAATTGTGATATTTTAACCTTATATGATTGCTTGGGAAACCACCCCACAGGAGCCTATTTGCCTTTTTGAGGGCAATAGGTTTTTTACATTATTTTTAATTTGCGTTTTTTAAATTTTAAAAGTATATATATTTTTGATTTTCCTTTTATGTTTTATAATTGGATTTTAATATAAAATATATACACTGATTTTTGTTTTTAAAGTTTTAATGTTGCTTGGTTATTTTTAAAAAAGTAAATAAATTAATAAATAAAATAAAATAATAAGAATAAATAAATAAATATAATATAATAAAATATAAAAAATTAAATACATGCTTCAAAACTTTCTTTGTGCAGCAAGTCCGTTTTTGGACCTTGCGCAATAAAACCCAACCACCTTAACTTAAACCATTTTTGAGCAGCCAATTTAACATGCGCCAAAAAAAGAGACTTTGAAATTGATTTCATTTCTATTAATGATGCATACGCGATTGAAGGAAAAATCTCTGGCTTCTCTAATAACCATGTCATAATAGCTGACACTAATCTTAAAACTATTTTATTTTATTATTTTAATCAAAAAATATTTTATTCAAAAAATATTTTCAAGTTAGTCCTTTACACATCAGCAATGCTTTAGTTTTAATCAATTTTAAAAATAACAAAGAAGACTATTTTCTGTTCATCAATTAGGTTGCAAGACACTTTGAATCATCTAGAATTCTTTCTTGCTAAACATTAAATGGCTCATTTTCGGGGATCTAAATGATAAATACTTGGCATGGAGACCCAGAAAACAGGCTTCGGAGGAGAGACCCTAACAAACTTTATATCGAAGCAAACTTAACTAAAAATGATGCCCAGTCTTCCAACATTCTCCAGCACAATTGCAGATATTGGATAGAGGTCTTAGTCACTAAAAACTTAAAAGGAAATGAATTAAATATTTGATAAATTGTTGATCACTATACAGCAAGCGATCTAATGATCTGTGAACTCAGTATTACTCAGATTAAAAGAACAGTCCATAGTCGATGGAACTCGATTGGGAGAAGTTTAAAGTTATGTTTAATTACCGGAGATTTTAATATCATTGAGGAAAGCAACATCGAAAAACTCACTTCAACATTAGAAAATAAACTTTATGCTATATGCATTCAATATAAAATGAAGAGTTATCTAACAAATCCTTATTGGTAGGAAGGGTGATGACACCATAACAACCAATAACGGTACATAGAGTCCAGGTGAGCTTGTCCCTGCAAGGCCTCTTTCAGTCAAAAGGGTTGGAATTGGAAGCATTGCAATGGATCCGAAATGCGTGGGCATTAGAGTAAATTCATATAAGCAACTTTGATTTTGTCAGAGGTCTTGTGTCACAAAAATTAGAATGAAATGTTTAATTTCAAGAAACCTTCCTTCCCTTTTGACTGTAATGTGTTTAACATTAAACCTCCTGACTCCCAAGATTTTCCAGATTTTTTTTCATAGGATATGCTTTAAATACCTTGTTCAGATAACACCTCTGGAAAAATTAAGGTTACCATGAGTTGAGATGGTAATCTTAAGTTTTAAAGTGATTTCATTTTTGTCAGATTGGTTGCTTGAGTGTCATATGCAGGCCTCAACCATTAAGTCAATCAAGCGCACATTTTTTAAATTCTTCACTTCCTCAACTATACTTTCCATTACTTTCAAAATAAGAAAGAGAGCCATCGTTAAAGAACCTTCCTTTCTCTAAATAATAAAGTATTTAGCATTTATATTTAACAATTGATGATCGATTGGAAGAATTGTTTTATATATAATAAAACTAAAATTTCAGGACCTGACCTCACCACTTATAACCAAGTTCAACAAGGGTATGCAGACTAGCTGCACCAATGCTAGTCAGAGAGATCCTATACACTCACATTACATACTTAAGATCACCTCCACCCTTAACGAATTATTCAGTGGATGTACCGATCGCTTGATCCATAAAGACTATTGCTGTGCTGAGAACCACAGCACAACTACCATTTATCTACAGCAGAAACTTAAGGTCTCTGGAGGCCTAATTACCAGGATCATCCTTTCCAACGGCATGAGTCTCTACGTACTACAAACACGTGAGTGATTTAGTTCCCAAGAGAAGCTGATAGTATCAGGGCAACCATAGGTGCTCAGGAGGAGCTCTCAACCTCTTGAGAAGCAACTACAATGAAAAAGAAAAGGAAAATAAATCAAAAGAGGAGAGGACAGATCACTGGAGTACCTCAGGATTGTGACATCCATGTTTACTTAAAGAAAGTAAGCTCCTGAGCAGAAGTATGAATAGAGGAAGTTTGCAATGTAAAAATCAGAGGATCCTTGTATGCATATGCAACATAATATAATTTTTTTTTCAATTTGATTGCAGTAAACATGATGTTTATAATATTGCGAAAATAATTGTGTATGCTTCAACCAATACTTTATTGAAATATTACTGTAAGAATGTTAATAATACTCTTAAAAGAAACAAGTAAAACAAAAAAACAGAAAATTAGAAATATTTAAAAATCTATTTCATGTTCAATATTTGAAACTGTTTCAACTGTATTGTATATAATTCAAATATTGTAAAATTCATTGTTTTCAATAAAATGATTTTCCGGTATATTGTCTTGTTTATTTATAGTGTAAAATATTAAATAAAATTTCATGTTGCTCTATTCATTGAAGTACTTTCAAAGTATGTTAATAAGATATGTAAGTTTAAGAAATTTTTATCTTAATAGGAATTATAAAACATAATAATTTGTATTTTTAAAAGTTATTGGTTCATATCAAAAAATATGCTTACCTATATATGTTACATACCACTTTTTTAAATATTAAATGTTCGCGTTAGTTTTTAAAACAGTATAATTTATGAAATACACATTTTAAATAGCAAATAGCTATTTAAAAATAGAGTGATGAAAATGAAATTAAGAGAAAAAGTTTTTTTATCATATCTACTTATAAACAATGAAATTATGTGAATTTAGAAAATTATATACAAATGTTGAAAGATAAGAGCTTTAATAATGAATTTATAAAATTCTTAACAATTATAAAATTATTAAAATGTTGAAGTCATTATAGTAGCCATATTGTAATAATAATGTAATAATAATAATGTTTTCATATAAATTCTTGTAAATTTATTAAAATTTTAATATTGATTAGTTTATTGTTGAAAAGAGTTAATTATAATCACAAATTTAATTTCTTTAAATTTATATTTTTATGCAAAAAGAACTAATACACAGTAAAAATATTTTTTTAAACATAAATAATTTATTTATATCTTGTACAGTAAATCCATTTTCTATTCATAAGAAATTCTCATTCACTGTGTTTAACAAAAAATATCATGCACCAATGAAATAACTTTCTTGGAAATTGTCATTATGTGACTATAAATAACTATAGCATTTTACTTGAGCTTGCAAATTTACTTTTAGCAAAAAAAAAAAAAAAATTATGTCACAATATGATAAAATTAAGATATACACATGCCAAAGATAATTTTTGATTACAATCTACCTATGAGTGATGTAGATCGCTTTGATCAGGAAGTACCTTTTCACCCAACAATCACCAACAAAATGCCAGAAAAAATATTATAAAAAGATATGTTTGCATTTATTAAATGTACCCTGGAACTCATTTTTCTTTTGAAAAAATGTAATTCGTAAATATATTATATTAAATATACAGTAGGCAAAAAAAGTATTAGAACAGTAGTAAATTTTAAGTTATCAAGGTAATAAAATGAAATATTTGTCACATAGTATTTATATTATGTAATACTTTTACATAATTACTCATGGAGTAAGAAACAAATATTTAAAATCAATAGAATTTAAAAAATTTAAATAAAAGGAGATTTGCACTGCAAAAAAAGTATTAGAACATCGGACTTCAATATTGAATCATACATAAAATAACTAAAAATTCAAACGTGATACTAATATTTGGTATATAGTTTTTTTGCTGAAATTACTGCATCCAGACGTCTTTGCATAGATTCCACCAAATCTTTGGTGACGTTTGATGACATGCTGGTCCATACATCTTGCAAAGCTTGCTTTACTTGTTATTGGGAATTTTCTCACTTTTTCATCCAATAGATGGCACAAATGTTCTATAGGATTCAGGTCTGGGGACTGTGGAGGAGTTACCAATCTTCGGGGAGCATTATATAATAGTCATTCTTTGGTTTTGTTGGCAGTATCTTTGGAGTCTTGTCTTGTTGAAAAATGAATGTCTTCCCTAAAGCTAATTTCTTTGCACTATCTTCCAAGTTATCTCGTAACACCTCAATATATGACAAAGCTGTCATTTTATTATCAATGAAATGGAGATTTCCAATTCCATTGTAAGACTTAGACCATGACATTCCCTCCTCTGTGCTTTATAGTTTTCTGTACATTTTGAGCCTGAAAAGCAGCTCCTTTTCTTCTCCAAACTGTGAGCACGTGTTTAGGTTTGAAAATTTCAACTTTACTCTCGTTGGAGAAAATAACGTTGTTCCAAAAATCTAATGATTTATTTTTATAAATTTTGACAAATCCTACGCGTTTCTTTCCATTGATTTCTGAAATAAAACGATTTTTCCCTGGCCTTCTTCCTTTTATACCAGCATTATGCTATACATTTTTAACTGTTTGAGGTGTTACAACATTTCCTGAGATTGATTCAATGTTTGCGGGCAACATCCTTGCACTTCCTGTCGGATACTGTAGGGCATCTTTAACCATTTGTCGTTTTTCTCTGACAGTTAGCTTGCTTGGTCTCCCTGATCTTGGCCTATTATCCACAACCCCAATTTCTTTTTCTTTTTAAAATGTTGTGAATTGCGCAAAGTGAAACATTCAACTTACTAGAAATTTCTCGAAATGTTTTGCCACTATTGTGCAGGTGAAAGATTTGTTCTCTCTTCGCAAGTGAAATCTCTTTTATTTTGGGTGCCATGGCAGGAAAAGTCCACGTAAACTGAATTTCTACAAATTAGCAGCGAATGAGACAAGCGCCCTTGACATTGATACGGTTGAAAGTAACCTTGAAAGTTTAATGACATCACCAGCGTTGTAATTTGCATGTTTCTGCTTCTGTTCTAATACTTTTTTTGCTATCCAAATTTTGTTATTTTTATTTTAATAATATTGTAATTATTTTTAAACTTTATTTTTTACTTAGTTATAATTTTCTAAGAAAATGTTATCATTTATAAACTGATTATACGATTTACTTGATTTTGTTAGCTTGAAAAATACAAATTTCTCATTGTTCTAATACTTTTTTTGCCAACTGTATTACACACCAATGACACTTTGAAAAGTTTCTCTCTCCATTAAGATCTTAACAAGATCTAAGTAAATTTATATCGAGAACAATACTCCTAGAAATATATTTTTATGCTTTTGATTCTTCATTTTATTTCTGTGATAGGGAGAATTAAAATCCTAAAATAATAATTTATGATTAAAAGTCTCTCAAACCTCTAAATCATACTATTTATGTTGTTTATATAGGATTTCAAAATGTAATCGAAGCAATCAAGACGAAAAATAATTAATTTTGAAAAATAACCAATAATGATTATAAATTAAGTAAAACCCCACTTCATAAAAAGTTTACTATACTAATATATATATATATATATATATATATATATATATATATATATATATATATATATATATATATATATATATATATATTATATATATATATATATATATATATATATATATATATATATAACTAAACTAAACTCCATGGTACGATAGCCCATGTGGGCCAAGGCCTACAATGCCCATAATTGTTTTCATGACCGAGAGCCCTGGGGTGCGACGCATATGTCCCAGTTAGGTGGTCAGCCTAACGTAAGACCCCCAGTGTTTAGTTCCCAAGCATGCTTGGTACTCAGTTAATCGACCCACTGAAGGGATGAAAGGCTGAGTCAACCTTGCCCAACCCGAGGATAGAACCTCGGACCTGTGTCATTGGAGCGTGAAACGCTGCCACTATGCCACCGGGCTTCATGTATATATATCAAAGCTTATTTTCTGCAAATGTGAGTTATTTTAAGTATAAGATCATAATTCAGATGTCATAAAATCAAGATTACTCATCTCTCCTCATTCCCATTGGCTTAAACGAAGGCAGAAAAAAATGGAAGCTTAGATTTATTTTTAAGACAATCAACTTTCTTTTATGGAATATTTACTCAAGACAATATATTCTAAACATTCAAAGAAGTTCTTGGAAGTAAAATTCTTGGATTTTTAAAACATAACTTCTACAGGGTTCGTACAGATTTTAAAAAAATCAACTTCCAGGAGTATCAAACGAGTCAAATCAAAAAGTTTGCAGGAAGTATTGACATTCATTTTAAATAATTTTTTTTATTTCACCAATTGTTCTTAACAAAATATGCATAATTATGCATATACAACATTTTTATTTAAGAGAGTATTATATTTAATGAGATCTTCAAAAGATTTGAATGAAATTACAGCTAGAACAGAAAAATTTTATTTAAATAATCAATATTAGTATTTAAATAAACAATATTCTTTATATTACTGAATTATACATTGTATAAAATAATGTGTAATTTTAAACATCTTCATTTGATTCCCAATTATTAATTTATTGAAAATTTTAATATGTGTAAAACAATTTTTTTCAAGCTTCCAAACTTTACAAAATTTGAATGCTGCACACTTCTTAAAAAATCAGACAACTTCATATTCAGACTATCCATTAGCAACTTGAGTAATACACTTCTTAATAATTCTAAGCACTTTTCATCCACTTTTCAAACAAAATTTCTCCAGTTGAGGGACCTAAAAAATCTGACAAGCAATACTGTGTTTTAAAAATATCATTACATCATATTTCTACCAGGTAATCCAACTGCTTCAGCTGCAAATGACCATTTAAACTTCCATGAAAGAGAAGCACATAATTACTAATATCCTTAACTTTTTCTTTCATTAAGTTGAAAAAATAAGGTGCAATTCCAAAAACTGTTAAATAAACAATTTTTTTCACAACTCAATTGCTTTGCAATAGCACTGTGTGAAAACACTGCTTGAAAATAGGAATTTATATTGCTACAAATATTTAAGGGACCATAGATATTCAACCTTTAAATTTTCTTTTGAAGAAACAAATGAGTCTAAATTTTCAGAACATGTTTTGGCTCACATTCTTTAATATGAACAGTAGTAAAAAATCTTTTAAATGAACAGTTTTTTGGCAGATACAATCTGCCCTAATAAAAACTTTTTTTTAAATTTTTTAAAGCCATATGGAATTTAACAGCTGATTGGCTCATATTAGAAATGCAGAAGTATTTCTTACAAATTAGACAAACAATGGGTATGTGTTTCTTCTGAACCATGCAAAAGCCAATCTTTGTATGGCTTTTCCAAAATCTACTGGTCATTGAAAAGACAGTTTCCACCAGTTTATTTAAGACTTCATTTGCTTGATAAATGAAATTCATCCAGATTCTCGGAAATTATACACAACTTTCATCAAGGAAAATGTGGAAAATACATTTTAATTCAGAAATTTTATATTTAGATATTAATATTCAGTGAATTTTATAAAATATAAAGAAAATAAAAATAAATACAAAAAGAATCAATTTAAATCAGCAGCCAGATTGCACCACCTGATGATCATATTGGTGTCCTTCACTTCACACACTTAATTCTAAATACTATATCCAGTTCTGATTGAACAGGATCTTTTAAAGCTATTGTGGTTGAAATGGATATTTTATTTTTGTCAACAATTATTCATACAATAACAATCAAATATCGATTGTGCTGCCATTAAGAGCTAATACTCAATTTAGATTTTGGACAATTTCATTGAAAATTTTAAAATATTAAAACTGGAAAATCAAAAATTTATAAAATTTTCTAACACAAAATAAATACATCAAGATGCAAATAAAAATTTCAGCAATGATTCATGATTTTCAAGAAGTCAAACCAAAATTTCAGGAGTTTCAAGGATTCCTTAAAAAATTTGAAATTCCAGGAGATGTAAAAACTATGGTTTGCCTTATTTGTTGCTCAATAGAAAATTTTTGCACACAAGTGTGTTTAAAGTGGATTCTGAACCTCTTCGAACAGATTTGGGTCAAATAAGACACACAGGGGCTGTTATACCACTTAATTAGTTTAGAAATAATGAACCTGGACAAAAAATTATATAAAGAAAAGAAAGACAGAGAAGAAATCAATTTTATTTAAGCATGAGAAGAAATAGCACTTTGATATGCTTTCAAAATGTGGGATGCAACTTCAGGAACACCAGTCATATGTTTAGCCTGTACAAAAAGGGTTGGGCCATTCTGCCTCATAACTACAGCATCTCTGAACATCACCTGAAATACATATAGAAATGAATATATTTCACAAATATTTTTAAATTACAGCACATACTTTGCGAAAGCAAATATTTTAACATGTACATGTTATAAAATAATATTTTAAAATAGTACAAGCTTTTATATTGTTACAAATTTGTAAATAATGATTATATTTGTCGTAAAATATCTCAGACAGATCAGAAATTCTCACATTTTGGGCAAAAATTGCGGTATTTAGACGTGTTGTAGTTTAAAAGCGGATTTCCTAATGATTTGGCGACTTGGCGACAGTTGGCGAGATTCTTGGTGACTTGGCGACGGTTGGCGAGATTTTTGGCGACTTGGCGAGAAATCGATACTTCTGGAAACATCCATCACCTAAGCTCTAGGACCAATATTTTCCGAGATAGCCTAGAAGCTTCCAGAACCTTGGCGAAATTGGTAGATTTCTCCGCCAAGTCAGGTATAAATACCGCAGCCCGACATGGAAGTCAGTAGAGTTTTGTGAAGACAGTCAGTGAGTGAAGACGATTAGTTGTGACTGCTAGTTGTTCTCTGTCTGAGGTATTTGAGACCTGTGATTGGAAGCTATTTCTTATTGTATCTGACGAATTGTAGCTGTATAATTGTGATTGTTCCAGCGGGAATTTCGTTTCTCTAGTGAAGTTTTTTTACGAATAAAAGTCTTGTGTGCATTAAGTGGTTGCTTTATTCAACTCTCAATCAACACGAACCCGTGGAGCTCGGTACAACTGGTGTCAGAAGTGGGGTTGAAGAGTTGATGCAGCGTGTCACAAGAAAAATGGATATGGATTTAATGAAAAGTCTTCTCGAAAAATTAGCGGAGCAGATGGCTGAGATGAAAGCTGGACAAGAAGATATGAAAACCGAGATGAAAGCTGGACAAGAAGAGATGAAATCTAGACAAGAAGAGATGAAATCTAGACAAGAAGAGATGAAAGCTAGACAAGAAGAGATGAAAGCTGGACAAGAAGAGATTAAATCCGAGATGATGAAAGAGATAAAATCTGGACAGGAGGTGATGAAAGCTGGACAAGAAGAGATGAAAGCTAGACAAGAAGAGATTAACGTCGAGATGATGAAAGAGATAAAATCTGGACAGGATGAGCTTAAGAAGGACATTGTAAGTGTTAAAGAAGAATTCTCCAACATCATTCAGGAGAAGATGAATGCAATGGAGGATAAGGTAACTTCAGTAGAAACTAAAGTTCTAGAGATAGAAGAAAACGTGGAAGAAGCATTAGACAATATCAATAAGGAGATTGAAAGCTTGAAGAAACAAATGTCAAACAGACATGAGGAACCCAACGTGACATTTGTGCCTTCCCTAGCCAATATTAAACTCTCAACATTTGATGGGAAATCATCCTGGCAAGTATACAAGACCCAGTTTATGATGGTAGCGGAAGCTAATGGATGGAATCCCCGAGCCCAAGCTTTTCACCTGGCGGCTTCTTTAAGAGGAGACGCGGCTGACATCCTCGAGACGCTTCCGGAGGAGCAGAGGCACGATTTCCAAGCCCTATCGAGTGCCCTTGAGTTGCGGTTTGGAGATAAGTGCACTAAAGAATATAGCAGACTACAGTTAAAATCCCGCTATCAAAAAGCGGGTGAAAGTCTTCAAGAATTGGCTGCCGATATTCAGCGACTTTCCCATCTAGCATTTTCGGACTGCCCAGCTGAAATACGTCAAGATTTGGCCCTCCATTACTTCATCGATAGTGTGCGGGATCCGGAGATACAGAAAACACTTAGACTCGCCGATGTCAAAGATATTGGATCTGCCCTAGTCTACGCACATAAGATAGAGGCTGCCCAGCAGGCCACGCGTAAAGACCAGCACTCAATCAGAGCCGTTTCTGCTATTGATACGAACTATGATCTAAGAAAGCAAATTGAAGATTTGCGGCGAAAATTACGTAGCTTAGAATTGAGTAAAGGTGGCAGAAACACGAAAATTCAGTGTTGGACTTGCGGTGGAGTCGGACACGTACGTAGATACTGTCCGAAAACAAAAGATGGTGGAATTCCTAAAATGGAAATACGTCAACGCAAAGAAACTCTTCATGGAAATACTGATGCATTATCAAGGAAACCGTGTAATGAAAGCTGCCGATATTGTTCTAGAGTAGAGAAGAACTATCAGCTGATAAATACTTCGGTACGCCAAGTTACTGTTTCACCTCCATCAAAACCAGACCCATGGAGTGATGAAGGACTTAGGGAAGCCCAAAAACAAGACCCAGATATAAGTCCAATTCTTGAATTGAAAGAATCTTCTAGTATGAGACCAAGTTGGCAGGATATCTCCACCTACAGTCCTGCTACTAAGCAATATTGGGCTCTTTGGGACTCACTCCATATAAGAAATGGTGTCTTATACAGGAAATGGGAGTCCGATGATGGACGTAATTTCAAATGGCAGCTTGTTCTTCCAAAATCAAGAATTTCAGATGTTTTGAAAGAATTGCATAGTAGTTCAACTGGAGGCCACTTTGGAGTAATGAAAACTCTACAGAAGGTTCGAGAACGCTTCTATTGGAGCAAAACGAGACAAGATGTAGAGAAATGGTGCCAATCTTGTGATGACTGTGCGGCACGTAAAGGACCGAAGAAACGTAGCCGAGGAAGGTTGCAGCGGTACAACGTAGGAGCACCTTTTGAGCGAATAGCATTGGACATTTTGGGTCCTTTACCACGATCCTCAAATGGCAACAAATACATACTAGTTGTCATGGACTACTTTACTAAATGGCCTGAAGCGTTTGCAATCCCCGATCAAGAGGCGACTACAGTAGCCGAGGTTCTAGTGCAACAATGGGTTTCCAGATTCGGCACACCCTTACAAATCCATTCTGATCAAGGGACAAATTTCACCTCTGTTGTGTTTAAAGGAATGTGTCAAATTCTCGGAATAGACAAGACGCAAACCACGCCACTACACCCACAATCGGACGGCATGGTTGAGAGATTTAACAGAACCATCTTGAATAATCTCTCACTTATGGTTTCCAGAAATCAGCAAGATTGGGATTTGAAGCTACCGCTGTTTCTGCTTGCATATCGCAGTGCTGTCCATGAGACTACCGGATATACTCCTTCACAGATGCTCTTTGGTCGCGAACTTCGTCTCCCTTGTGATCTTCAGTTTGGTCGTCCACCGGATACATCTTCATCGCCAGAGGAATACCTTCGAGACCTTCAGGCACGTCTTGAAGATGTCCATAACTTCGCTCGAGACCGAATCAACCTGACGACCGAAAGAATGAAGACAAGGTATGACACAAGAGCGACGGGACATGAATTCCAAGAAGGTGACAAAGTTTGGTTGTGGAACCCGATTCGACGTAAAGGACTTTCTCCAAAGTTGCAAGCCAACTGGGAAGGTCCCTACACAGTCCTAAAAAGACTGAACGACGTCGTGGTTCGTATAAGAAAATCATCTGCTTCAAAACCAAAGGTAGTACATTATGATAGATTAGCTCCTTATCGTAATGTAGAGTAAAAATCAGTAGACCATGGTCTGTTTGTAAATAGTATAGATAATTTTAATCTTTTCTATTTTCTTGTATTTTTAGTTGCTTGTGTATGTAATGTGCTCTGTATCCTCTTGAAATGTAAATTCTTTTATATTAAATTTGGCCTCCTATCAGGGGATTGTACTGCCCGGGACGTGCAGTCCTTGAGAGGGGGCAATGTTACAAATTTGTAAATAATGATTATATTTGTCGTAAAATATCTCAGACAGATCAGAAATTCTCACATTTTGGGCAAAAATTGCGGTATTTAGACGTGTTGTAGTTTAAAAGCGGATTTCCTAATGATTTGGCGACTTGGCGACAGTTGGCGAGATTCTTGGCGACTTGGCGACGGTTGGCGAGATTTTTGGCGACTTGGCGAGAAATCGATACTTCTGGAAACATCCATCACCTAAGCTCTAGGACCAATATTTTCCGAGATAGCCTAGAAGCTTCCAGAACCTTGGCGAAATTGGTAGATTTCTCCGCCAAGTCAGGTATAAATACCGCAGCCCGACATGGAAGAGTAGAGTTTTGTGAAGACAGTCAGTGAGTGAAGACGATTAGTTGTGACTGCTAGTTGTTCTCTGTCTGAGGTATTTGAGACCTGTGATTGGAAGCTATTTCTTATTGTATCTGACGAATTGTAGCTGTATAATTGTGATTGTTACAGCGGGAATTTCGTTTCTCTAGTGAAGTTTTTTACGAATAAAAGTCTTGTGTGCATTAAGTGGTTGCTTTATTCAACTCTCAATCAACACGAACCCGTGGAGCTCGGTACAATATATATTTTCCTAACTAAGAAAAAATTCAAAAAATATAATTTAACAAAAATTTTTTGAAAAATAAAAATAATTTATTTAAATAAGGGAATTAATACAATTGACAATATATTCGATTAAACTCAATTTAAATCTAACTATCAGGATCAGTATATCCCATTGAAAATTTTTAGTTTCCATTTGCAAATATTGCTTCACTGGTGTTCTACAAAATGATAGAATTAAATTAGAATACTCTATAATTGATCATTATAAATTAAAAGTATATTTGAAAATTCATGAGGGCTATGGAAATCAAAATATATTTTACTGTATGTAATGTTTCATTGGAAGTCAATAAATTATATCTATGTTTGAAAATAATTGTTAGCTAAGAATATAAAAACTTTCAATTTCTTAAAAAAAAAAACACTAAATAAGAGAGTTTTTTTTTTTAATTTTACATTCCATGCTTACCACCCATAAGGTTGCAATTTTTTTTTTTTTTGTGAGTTCCACATCCATTAAAAATACCATAAAATTAAAACTAGTCAAGATAAAAAGCACTATTTTTTTCATAATGTTATTTATACAATAAATAAAGTAAACAAAGAAAACAAATTTTTTTGAAACTTGCATGCCATCAGTAAGTAAATGTAGATTATTCTAAAGTTGATTTATTTTACTAATATTTTAAGGAGAAAAATGATTAGAAATGTATCAATTTAATTTTATATACCAGCAATTTGATTTTAATGGAAAGAAAAACAATAAGTTTTCATTGTGGAAATTACAAATTCAGGGAGTAAAATGTAAAATCTTATGCCACTTATTTTTTGTATCATTTTGCCAGACCACATAACTTTATTTAAAAAAAGAGAGATTTAGATTTTTGTGACATTTTAAAAAGGTCCATGATTTTTTGGTTTCATATTTCATGATCTTTTTTAAAATCCTAAACATTAATTTCTCTTATATTTTAAGAATCATTTTTTATCTCATATTTTATGAACAATTTTTTATCTCATATATTTATTATGTTTGTATTTCAAATTTATCAAACACACATTTATCAGAAAATAACATTATACAACTGAAATTTTAAAATTAGCAAATATTTTTGTTAAATATGTTTAATGAATATTAATACAACAGATATTGCAATTAATTTCAATTTTGATATTAATTATTAGCATAACAGATAATTTAGAATTTGAAAAATCATAAAATCCAATGTTGGCTGCAGTTTTGGCAGATCATATTTTTTGCCTCTTATCTTTAAGAACTACCTTAATATTTAAATAATTGTGCATTATAATGAAACTTAATGTAATATCAAATATCTTCAGAAATACAAAAAAAAAATTGAAAAAGGAAATATTTTGAAAAGAAAAATTATGAAAAGGATGTTGATTGAAGCCATCTATTGAGGAGAGTGCTGTTCCAATGGATTCCCTTAAGAGATGTATGCGACAGCGGATCATGCTAAACTATAACAAGGATCTGTCCAATAAATGCAGAGACAAATAATGGGAAAATATTAAAAATGACTGGAAGAAATTCAGTCACAGACCATGTAAGAGGCTGTGGCCAATTTTCGATTGAACACTGGCCACGACTGTCTAGCTGAACACCTGAAGAAAATCGGCATCTTGACTAATAGTCTTTGCCTTATCTACAAGACAGACAATATGAATAGAGACCACCTCCTCGTCTGTCAGGGCCTTGACCCTGCATTTCAGCAAAGTGGTGATGTTTGCAAGCTTTATTGGATCGCCAGGGATCGCATGTCCTGAACACTTTCATGCTTCAACCTCTGGCTTTTTAGACTTTGACTTTTAGATTTTAGAATTTTGGATTTTAGAATTTTTATAATTTTTATCATATATATGTGTATTTGTGTTTGTTTGCGAGTGGCCAGATGTTGATGGATTGGATTCCTTTTGGCCATATGTAACAACAACAACAGCATGTTGATTGAAGCTAGAACATTAATACTTTAATTGAAACTACTTTGCAAAATTTTTGTTTTATATATACTTACATATACAGAACTATAATTTTATCTATATTTCAAAATAAAATTTTAATGCATTTTTGAGGCAGTGGTTGTTTACATGTGACTTATACATAATCATGTGAAGCAGAAATAGAATTTTTATTGTTTATTTCAAGTATACAAATAATTATTAATAAAAATAATTAGGTACATCTTTTTAATAAATAAGTATAATAGAATGTTTTACAGGAATTTTTGTATAGTCCTGCTCATTTTACAAGTTTAAAATGGTATATGAATTTTAATTTTAATATTATAAATAATTAAATATTATAATAATAATTTATTATTAGAAATGATATGATTTTTAATATTCTCAATGAACCTTGCCGGAGCATGACAAATGTTATTATTTTCAATATTATGACAGCATAATAAAAATGGTATTGCAAACATTATAAAAGATTAACAACAGTTAGTGAGTCACAGACAGCATGAAATATCAAACACCAAAATAAAATAGAAATTTTGACAAAAAATAAATTTTTTCTATAAAAAATATATTTCTGATTTTCAAGAAAATTTTAAGGTTGCTATAATTGCATTGATAAAATACAATTGGAAAAATTCCTATATTTCAATTTTATAGCTGGTAGTTTCTACGTATGCATTTTTAAATCATTTTATCCATTTAATTAAATTCAAGCATAATTAAGACAGCTATTTCAAAATAAAATTTCACTCATTTTTATTAAATTTACAAAATACTTAACTTCAGAAAAGGAACTTTTTATGCTTTTAATTCTGGAAAGAACTTTCTTACAACAATAATTCCATAAGAGATTTTTTTCCAGAATTAGAATTATTAAATACTTTTCTTATGGTAGTAATTCTAAATTGAGAAACTGTGTTTAAATGACTGAAAGTAATATGTTCTACAGATCTGATTCCCCAATCAAATTCTTTAAAGATTGCAATATAAAAATAAATAAAGCGACACTTTACAAAACTGGAAAACTCTGAAAAGAGTTGCAACAAGATTAAATTATACATATCATTTAGAATAAGAAATAAATCCTGATCAAAAGAACAAAAATCTTAATTAAAAATAAATCTCTTCAACTAAATGTTTTCAGTAGATTCCCATTAAATTAATTATATCCAGAATTAATAAATTTAGAGCTAATCTTTAAAAACACTTCAGTTTGTAAGTATTAACACTGTACATTACACTAAACTTTTTTTAATAAAATAACAGCATTGTTAAAAATAAGGCATGTAATATTAATTACTACTATAAATTATATATAACTAAAATAATATTTTAAATCTACACAACAGAGCTATTTTATATTCATTTAATTGTATATTCATTATAATCCTTTAACTTTCACATTTGAATTGCAAAGTTGGATACACACATTTAACATCTTAAAAATTATAATAAAATAACAAACAAACAAAAAAAACTTTGATAATGTTACAAGTTTTTGATTAAATAAAATAATGTCTTACTTCCAAATCAGCACCAACAGCTTCAGCTAAATCTGTTTTATTTATCACTAATAAATCACTTTCAGTAATGCCTGGACCACCTTTTCGAGGAATTTTATCTCCACCTTTGTGTTCATGAAAATTAAATAAATTTATTTACTTTCTATGTAAAATGATTAAAACAATATTATAAAATGTGTTATTTATCCTTATATGACAAATTATGTTATTAATCACATCAAAATCTTAAAATATTTTCTGGACATTACCTAATTATTCCATTTATATATCATAATGATGAATAAATTATTCTAATTTAAAGCAACAAACTAATGCATTACTTAACTCCAAATAAATACCCATCCTATTACAAACAACTTATAGTTTAATGCATTGTTTCTACATTCTAAAATACTGAACAGACACTTGTGGTATTTTTATGAAAACGAATTTTATTAATTTTATAAGGACTATTTTGGAACAAAAATTAAAATTAATGTCTAATTATGAAAATCAAAAATATCAATTATTCAAAAAGAAAAATAAATTATTCTGTTTCAAAAAATAATATCGATGTTCAGAGAATATTAATATAAGTAAATAATATTAAACATATTACATGAATAATGTTATATACTTATTAAACTTTCACATTTTCAAGAAATTTGATATATAAATAATGAAATTCATGTAGAATAAATTCAGCCAGATTTTATTCATTCTTGGTATTATTCATTTGATAAACCTTATACAAACATCTTATAGTCTGATACAATGTTTCTACATTCTAAAATAATGAACAGATAGTTGAGAATTCTTGCAAGCCATGCAATCAAAAAAGCTTTGCTATGAATTGATTCTTTACCCCAAATATATTTAATTAAGAACTGAAATGAATTATAATTTCCAGCATTACAGACATATTATAATGCAAATTAAAGTAAAATAAAATACAGTACAAAACATATTTAAAACTCCACATAATTAACTAATGATTGCTTAGTGAATATTATTCACTCAAATAACAAAACAACACAAGCTCAATTGAGAATCTCTCTCAGAACTGAACCTGTGTATAACATTTAAAAACAACCAACATTGTTCACATATGATATGAAATTGGGTGAAAGATTGACTAGAATATGAGAAATGCTCAGTAATTACAATTTTGCATTTTTGTATCAGCTCATAGTTAATGTAAAATGTTGCCAATGCCTAAAGACTACTGATTGTGAATTTTAATGTGATCTTTCTCTCTTCTTGAAATTTTATTTTAATGTAACTCTTATGTAATATTCAATACATATTTGACAGTTCAGAAAACAAATATTGCATAGAGACATATTTTGTGATTCAGAAATATGAATATATTTTCAGTATCTTTAATCAGGGATAAAATATAAATGAAAATATTTTCGTAACTTTTAAATAAATATTTTCTAGCAACATCATTTTCCTTCCAAATTCAAATGAGAGTAACTTTTATTTCAATTTCATTATGAATGAGAATAATAGTTATATGCATATATCAAAAGATATATATCATCTACAAAATAATGAAATCACTTTTACTCCAGTTTTTAATATTTTTTGACAAAAATGCATGAAATGTTATCAAAAGATTATGTTGTCAAAAAAAAGCAACAGAATTGTGGTTTATATAAAATATTTCAGAATTCAGATTTTGTACAATCATTCTATTCTATTTAATGACCAGACGTAAAAGTCAATCTACAAAACAGGAGAACAAAAGCAATTTAATATAAATTATCTTTATACAGAAAAATAGAAAATTTATAACTAATCCTGATGTAAGCACTAGCAAAATTTTGCAACATACTTTTCTTTAAAAAGATCAGTTAGAGATCTCATAAATTTCAAAATTAAAAATTTTTTACATAATAAACAAGATATAAAATGAAAAGTTTTTAAATATTTATTTCTTTATTTGTTCAATTACAAATTACTGTTCATTCAAACGAAATTTTGTGAAATGCATTCCATTAAAATATTTAACTTTGTTATATTCCTTCATAAAATTGCTTAACCCATTGATTGTGCATCTCACAATCTTCATGGGGAGGCATTTTTTCCATCTCTATAGTTAAATATGATTCCCATTCTATCCCCATTTACAGTTTCATTTCAGATTTTCTGTGTTTAATTGTTTATTTAGCAATGGGCCATTTTCTAATAAATTTTTTGTAAATATTTTGTATTTTTTTCATCAGTACATATTTTACTTTTGTATTTTACAAAATAAATCATAATTTAACAAAGATTAATTTTCAAAATTTACTTTTATATTATTTTTTAATTTTAATATTCAGACAACAATTTCTTATGACAAAATTATATATTGAAAAATTATTTTAAAAATTTTTTTTGTATATTTTAACTCTAGAATATATGCAAATTTGATGCAATAGAAAATTATGCAATTATAGAACATATTTTGATTATAAAAAAAATACGGAGTGAGATAGTTAAGCTGAGATTTTACAAATCCATCACAATATTTAAAAAGGAAAATACATACCTGCTACATCAATCACATAAATAATATAATCAGCTAAATCTCTGCTGAAATTTGCAGCTAGATTATCACCTCCTGATTCTAAGAAGACTATTTCTGGTCTGAAAAGTCGTGTCAAATCTTTTACAACTTCCAAATTTAAAGAATAATCCTAAAATAGAACAATACATTCAATTAACGATTCAGATCATTGTTTTATTATTGCTGAAGCTTAAATCAGTTATTACTGAGGAGGAAACATCTATTTAAACAGTTATTCTAGTTGCATCAATAAGTTAACCTTCAGAAGTTAAAAAAAAGAAATATTCAAACTAATCTGCTTTTGACAAATATTGCTTATAAATCACACACAAAATAAATTCATAAATTTCATAATATGGGATCGAAATATGAAATAATTGATTTCTGACACATATTAAAATTTAAGTGTTTGTACTGGGAAAATATATCCTTTTAAATTTAATAGCCAAAGTCAATATTCATATGTAAAATGTTTTAACATAGAAATAATTGCTTGTACTTCTAACATAATTTCGTAATAAATAAACTTTCCTGACCAATATACAAGTTACAAAGGTTATCCAAAATAATATGACACCCATAAAAAAAAGTTGTACACTTAATATGGTGTAGGAGCATGTTTAGCAGTTAAAACTACTTAAATCATACATGAAATGGACATAAATTCCGTATGGGAGTAAGTAGTGAATTGTACTATGTCTAATGCAAAAACTGCTCTAACTTGTTTTGAGAATGCAAAAATGCAAAAAAAAAAAAAAAAAAAAAAAAGAGATGCAAAAATAGGTAAAAGGATTTCATCCTTTTGCTTTACCCAAAAAGATAACAGTCTAGATTGAAGGCATGTGCTGACATACGTAAACCTGTGCCATGGTAAGGAGTAGGAAGAAACTGGACTTAATGGAAAATAATATAGGTTTTAACAAATCAACAGTCCCGATTTACCATTATACTTGCTGTTCCCCATATATATTTGTTAAAAAACATTTTGTGATTACAGCTTTGCCTAAAACATTTTTATGCAATAAGCTTCAAATAGTATGAGTCAATACTGGATTCATTAAATACTCTTTCAGTTAGCAGTCACTTTTATTGTCATGCATTTCCTTCTGGAGAACACAAATTTCCTTAATATCTATTTGTCGGACATAATAAGATTGATTTTCCTTCCACAAGTTTGTCTAGCAGATTTATTGTCATGATGAATGCTGACATTAAATTTTCAGCAGTTTAATATTTTATAAATTACAAATAAAAAACATACTAAAACTAGAAATAGAACATACTAAAATCATAATTAAATACACACAGCATATTATAAAATAAAAAATGAAAAAACAATGTGTGGAGAATTACTGGACTCTGAATAATATGAATTACAATTACAACATATTTATGTATATGCAAAAACACTTTATATTCAATAGCCAATATCATTAATAAAAGTTGCTGCATATATTACAAATTTAAATGTAAGTTTTAGGTATATTTGCATAATGAAAAATCAACTACCAATGCATAAACCAAGAGATATTTATGAAATATCAAATTACGTATATATGAGATTTTGCTTAAAAAAATTTACAATTATTCCTTATTCATATTTTTAAAAACTTATTTCCTAGGACACCAATAAAATAATGTTTTCTAAAGACACTATGTCACTTAATATAGATTAAGAAATTAATTCTCAAGTATTTTAAAAATATCACAAGAATATTTTCAAATAATTAAAAAATTATATACAGTTCATTTTTAAAACAGCTGTTTAAATCAGTGGTTGCCAATGATTTAAAAACCCAAAATCAATATTTTATTGAACCATACCTTTCACATAGACAACAGCTATGCATTGGCTATGCAGCCTTTTAGATATTGCTTCCTTAACCAACATCCCAAATTTTCTATGGGATTAAGACCTGAACTCAGATGGAAAAAAAGAGACACTGATATTGAGTTAACTAACTTTCAACATTTTGGGTATGATGTATAGTTGCATGCCTAATACATCTAAGGTTATTAAAGTAAAAGTACAATATTATCAAGTGCACTCAATTGGTCAATATATCTAGGTATCTCATAAGAATTTTTTCATGGGGCGCACTTCCGTGCTAGCAGAACATAACCCATATCATGATACTCCCTTTAGACCCTTGAATAGTGCAAATAAGGCAAAATGGAGTCATACTTCATGGGTTTTTGACAGATTTTATGTTTTCAATTAGTGTAAAATAAGTAAAATAAGTAGTGTAATTCATTCAACTATATTACCCATTTCTGATCTTCAGAGATGTGTAGCAGTCTAGCAAGTGTTTGCACTTTAAACAGAAGTGAGTATTTTTCTTACAAGCACACAATTATGTAGTCGAATCTTCTGCAATTTTCTGTTTTACAATATGGTTTGAATTGAAATCTATTATGAAGAGCTTTACTTGGTGATTTTTATCATTTGAAACACAGCAGAATGTGTGTTCTACAGTACAATTCATTGGAGATGATGCCAATCATGCTCATGGAAAACTGTGCTCAAATGCAGTTACATAAGTATTTTGAATTGATTCTAACTTTTGATGCGGCTGATTTAAAGAAACCATTAAGATTTGCTTTCTTCAAAAACAAGGCCACTATTGAACAGGCACTAACAAGTCCTTTTTCAAATGGTCAAAGACTTATCGATTTTACAATTTCACTTCATTCAACATGATTACACCTTACTTATGTTAATATTCTAACATGTAACTCACATTATGAAAAAATTGTACACTTCATCTCAAGCAAGTATTTAGATGAACATCTCAAAGATTTCTAATTCTTGGTATAAATATTATTCAACAATTAATTTTACCCTTGAATATGTATTTTGTATTCAAATAATGATCTAGTGAACAACTAACTAATCACCTAGAATTTAGAAAAGACCCCTGTAATTACTGTGAGAAAGTACCTATCATTAACTATTAAAGATGCATTAAATTTCTAAGCAAATTTCGTCTGGATTATATTTTTAATAAAAAGGATAGTCATGCCTCATTTACTCCTGCCAATTATAAGAGATATTAGTAAGCTTAGTTGATTAACTTTCTATAGCAAGTAAAAATAAAATTAGATTATTCATAATGACATAAGTTAAATGACGAACAATAATGAAGTCAAATTAAATCAATCACATGTTTATAGAAAACTATACAATGTTCAGAATAGGTAACAGTGAAATAAGGAGAAAATAAGCCAGTGATAGTAGTAACTTGATTAAAATATAAAAGGTTACACAAATATTTGATATAAAAAAGTAAAATTAATGACAAAAAAATGAAAAAATTGAAAATGGAAAGAAAACCATTTTAGTATTAATGAAAATATAATAATTAATATGGATAAAAGTAATTCATAACAGTTAAAAATCTATTAACTTCATGAATTTAGTATATTTAAAATTAAACAAAATTTTAAAATAAATTGAAATCCTTTTTTTCTAGAAAACTGAAAAAATTATGACAGAAGATCAAAATATTTTTTAAGGAAAACAGAATAATTTGGTAAAGCGTTAAAAGATTTATATCAAACAATAGACACATTTCAAGTGGATACAAAAGATTTCTTGATTATAATTTAGAATTTGGGAATATGTTAAGCTTTACTAATTAAAATTTAACAAATAAATTACAATTTAACACTTAATAAATTACTTCTCGAATTGCTGCATGAGGACAACCTCCTGTTTCTACAGCTTTTATTCTTTCTTCTGGCAAGGCTTTGTTTTTAACTAAAAATTCCCAATCCTCCCTAAAAAAAGCAAATTTATTCACAAATAAACTATCACAAGCAGGATAACATTTAGCAGTCTTTACTCTATAAAAGAAACTTTGGAAAAATATAAATCCTATACATTAGATAGTCATTAAAATATAATAATGACCACAGTTTTATTCATTCCTTTGTATCATTCTCAAATAAACAGAAAATTAGCATGACTATTATTTGTAATAATGCTTTTTAAATTTATAACAAGTTTCATTTAGAAATCTTTGCTATTACATTAATTTGGTTGAGAAAAATATTTTTATTTATACCACCTTTATCAAATAAATAATTTAAGATAAAAAAAATCTTGTTACCATTAATATTTATAATTAATTTTTGAAAAGAAATTTTTTAACTCTGTTTACTTGAAATAGGAAATTGCTTTAAAGCATACAATACATGAGGCTTATAAACTGTTATCATTCTAATATTCTAACAGAATATTTGAAAATCACTTAAGGATAAAAAAATTTTTCAATCAATTACGGAATGCAGCAAGTTCATATCATATAAAAAAAGAATCACAAAACACACATGCACAATTATGAGTTCATAAAATAAATCTCAAAGAAAAGAATTTCATATTGATACAGGAAAATTAATTTAAAATATTGAAAAAACATTCTTCTGATTTGTCAAAGTGCTGTTTCAATATTTAATTGCACACATAGAATCTGTTATAGATAAAGAAATTATTATTGTAGAGTGATAGATAATATTAATTCTTATATAAGTCTTGTAAAACAATACAATATAGATACTTTTTATAACCATAAATATTTAAAATTCTTAATTACCTAAATTAGAACATGTACTATTGAAAATAATTTTCAACTACATTTAAAAAAAATTTGAAAAACAGCACAAATGAAAAAATCTTAAACACCATGCAAAAGCAAAAGAATAATAAAAAAGAGAGAAAATGTTAGAAACAAGAATTATTACTTAAAAGTAACAATTCTCATTATATACATTTCAAAATAAATTAAAACCACTTGGTCTGCCTATACTGTTGAAGGCATTACTCAGAATTCTATCAATTCAAATTTAAAAATCAGTAACTCAAAAGTCTTCTTTCAACTCTCCAGCAATGTCCCAATATAAATATTTGGTAACTAGAGGAAATATAACTTAGCAAGTTCATATAATATAACTTATATAACTTAGCAAAAATTAATATACATAGAAAATTTCTTTTCCTTAGATTTGAGTACTATAATCATTTTTAAAAATTTACTTCTTTTAAAATATTAAAGGATATTAGTAATTTTTCAATATCATTTGATGAAATAAAATTGTGATTAGTAGAATCTTTTATTGTCTTCATGAATATTCTTAATGTTTATTTTTGTTATTTTTTTAAATTTAATAAAAATTATACCAAATTTTGAACAGATAAAAAGGATAAGTAAAATAGCCCAACAGATATTTTTCAGTTTTTAATCAAAAAAATTACTTTCTTTTCTAGAGAAAAGGTTGCTTTGAGAGAATAACTATTTATATCCCTAAGAAATTACTTGCTACTACAACAAATATTTACTATAGAAGAAAGACTTATTAAAAAATAAATAAATAAATAAAAGAATGAGATCATTTAAATGTTATAAATGAATCTTTTTATTTTCTTGGGAATATTTATTTTTGAATTATAAAACCTACATTTTTGTTAGAATTTGAGATTATTTTTGAAATAATTTCACACACATTAAATATTCCACTGTTAATTTAACCTAAGATTATGTACCAATATTTTAAAAAAGCCTAAAATGGATGCTTTTCAGAAATGAATTTTCTACTTCAAAAAATAGATAACAATCTTATGAATAAAACAGATTTTGATGCTTGTAATAAACTGTAACAGAATTAGGAAACATATAATAGCAGTTTTCTTTATAAGACTTAACATTGTATTATACAATATATTAAAAAATTAATGTAGAAAGTTATTTTTAATTGCTTTAATAAAACTTAAAATTATGCTGTCAAAAAATATCATAAGGACAGTAGACTAATTTTACACTACAAATAGTTATATATCTAAAATAAATAGGAACAAAACTTTTGTATTAAATACCATAATTCAAAACATTTAACTTTCTAATAATTGAATAAAAAAATGTTTGGATACATTGTTTTGCATATTCAATACATAATTTTTTTGTTACACTCTCTTTAAATTTGATTTAACTTTGATACATATATATAGAATAAGTTATGGCTAGTTTAATAATGCTTACCTAGTAAAAATATCATTAGTAACAATACATATATTGTGCTGTTCTCTCAGATATTTACATAGAGCTAAAACTAATGCAGTTTTTCCTGAGCCAACAGGACCTCCAATTCCTACAGTATAAGCTCTCTAAAAATAATAAATTCTCTAATTACTATCAAAGTAGGATATAGCATGAATCACTATTTATGCACAGATCTAAAGTTAATTTTCAATAACACAGTACATATCCATATAATATAATTCAATAAGTATTTTACAATTTTTTTAACTCTAAAATATTAATCCTAATTTTAGTTTGTGAAGGTGTAAGCAAGCAACAAATATTCTAATCAAGAATAGTGAAAAAAAAATTTTATATAAAAATATGTTTATTTAAAATCAATAATTTCAGTATGATATAGAAACTATAATAAAAACAAATATATAATTTATCATATTAAAGTCACATAGAAAATTCACTATCTCATCCTCATCCAGTTCTTCATTCCACTATACAGGAGTTTTCACTAATTGATATAAATGTTTAACCCATAAAATATTTTGAGTAACCCTTTGCAACCCATTGCGAATGTGTACAAAATTTCTTTAAAAAAATCAAATATTTATGCTATTTATCTTAATATAAATACTCTTAACTGAATTGCAGAGCTAATTTAATTGTATTGAAAGCAAAATTTCAAAATCTTCTTTTATACAAAAATAATAAGAATGTGAGTATAAAAATGCGAAATTAAAATTTAATTTTGCAGTAAAAAACGATGGAACTGTACAGGGTTGGTGTGATTTCCAATTTTTGCGCCAAGTGCTGCACAGCTATCTCGCCAACTTAAATTCCGTCACTAAGCACAATATCCGCTTACTAAATACCAATCACGTTCTAACTTCAATTTTAAAATTTTGAATACTTCATTATAATTACATACTATAGAAGTATTACATTTCTAATAATTAGAAACAATTTTATTATTAAAACTCAAATTTTAATATACTGAGCAGTGGCGGCCACCTTAAAAAACTTCAGTGTAGTGCTACCTATTACAGTGACAACCGGGCAATAAAGCTAAGCTTTTAACATTAACAAGATGCATTTTTTATTCAAATTTGAATTTTAATTAACTGGCATGTGACACACACCTTCAAAAAGGTTCAGTACGACACAATCTAACATTAACGTGAAACACGCAATAAAGCTAACTTAAAGATGTATTTACTTATGTAAATATACATTTTTATAAAAACTAGAGTTTCTAATAATCCCTCTGAATGAAAATTTAATGAAAAATAAAATAACTCACCTGGCCGAAAAAGAACATTTTTAAGGGCTTCAAAGAAATCTTCTATTGCATTTTCTTTATGGTTTCTCCGCCATACTCTGCAGTGTATGAATCAAACTGACCAGGCACATGATTAGTACCCCATACATATCTTTTATTGGCCAACCAAACAAATATTCGAGATAATATAACTTTAAAAATATTCCAAGTCCAATAACGTGAACATAAACGTAACAAATTCTTAAACTGTAAACAAAAAAATAAAATCTTCAAGGGTTGCACACAAAACGAATTTCACGTATGGCATACAATCAACTTATGTCATAAAGCAAAAATCTTTTCATGCAAACACATTCCGAACAATTAAGCCAGTTTCACGCACTTCATCGCAAGCTTGGTGCATTTTACCTCTGTACAGTTCTCTGCTCTTAGATGAATTTTGTGAATATTAATTAAAATTGCCAAATGATTAAAACATCCTACAAAATGCTTTCTTAATATCAGTAATAAATTTCAAAGGAAAATATACTTCCTATGATTTTCTATTTTTCTATCATTTTTATAAAAGACTATAAAATGAAATTCTCTTACATAGACATACTCTAATAGTACATGGAATAATACACTTTATGCGTGCATAGATATACTATTATAATAGGCTTAAAAAATAAGCATGAATGACATATGTCTAGAAACAACAATGTAGCACTATAAAATGAGCAAGTCTCACATTTCAGTTTAAATAATTTTAATCAAAGTATTTTGAAAGTCATTAACATTTAATAATGAAAAGTCACATTAGAGTTATCTTTCCCAAAAATTAATATTTAATAAAATTAGAATCATTAAATTACATCAATTTTGAATGAAAATGGTATTTCTCACATCGCTTAACTGCAGACCATTCCCATGAGAATTATACACTCTTAAATCAAATTATAATATAGAAATTAATTATGATTATTTATAATCAAAATAATTATGACTATCTTCTATTCCTTTCTATCAGATACTTTAGGTTTTGCTGCAAATTTAGAAACAAATAATGAATTACAAGCCGCCCAACTTGTCTAGTGGTCAGCGTATCTGACTTCGGATAGGGAGGTCCTGGGTTCGAATCCCAGTTCGGGCATGGATGTACTTTCTCTCTCTATCTATCCTGTCTTTGTCCTTTCCTTGTATGAATGTGGAGTGAATGGTTGCCTACCCTATAAACGGGTACCTATGGCATGTGTGTACTGAGGAAGTCGGACTCCATACCAAAATATGGTTCAGTTGGAAATGTGGAGCAGTGCACCCCATATTGCCAGCCTGGCTGGCACACAACAATAATGAATTATAAATTATGAATAATTGAATTACAAAAGTAATTAATTTTTATTTCACATCATGTCAGATTCATCTCCCTAATTTTTTTTGTTTATCCATATTACAGAGACTCAACAAACAATTTTAGCATGAAATAAGCATAAAGTGACAAAAGTTATGGATGTGTAACTTTTCCATAATGAAATTTGATTTATATTACTGTCTTATTATATTATTATTACCTTATTATTAATTATAATGATTCATCATTTAGCATCATTTGCTCTTATTAACAAAAGAGTAGCACCTGTTATGTACTTTACTGTAAGATTAAAAATAAAAAAACAAAGGTATCAAATATTTCATATTATTTAGCTGGCTGACCGATGGCTGAGTGGTTAGCGTTCCTAACTCCTGGGCTGTGGGTCCCGGGTTAGAATCCCGGTTCGGGCATGGATGTTACTATCTCTCTGTGTTTCTCTGTCCTTTCTTGTGTGTTGATGTATGAATGTGGCCCGCCCTATAAACGGGTTTGTGGTGGTATGACGCGGGTAATGCTACTCGCCTCCGTGACTTGGTTCACAGGTGCCCGCTGGGTAACGACAAATGAGTAGCAGTTTCCGGCCTTGTTGTGGAGAAGGGTTAGTCACCCAAGTGCCCACCGTTATTAAAAAAAAAAAATTATTTAGTAATATTGTAACAATTCAAGAAATTAAAAAATAAATTTGTAAAAAATTAATTTTTATAAATTATTGTTTTTAAATATTTTTATCATTTTTTATAAGTTATGTAAGTAAGAATTTTAAAGTCGACAAACTATAAAATGTTACAGACAACATTTAAAATTATATTGTGTGTTTTCACAAACTTATAGTGAATTATTGTGTAGTAATTGTGTAATGTAATTGTGATCAATTGTGTGACAATGTAGTAAATTAAGAAAAACAATTTTTAAATGTAAATATTTGATAGAAAAAAATTTATATATTTTTAATAAAAAGATTAAACACTCTTTTAAGAGTTTTTACTCATATAAAAAAGGTATAGAGTCAGACCAGATGAATGAAACTGTTGACATTAATAAAGTCTAATAAAAGAAGTAGACAACTGTGGATATCCTCCCAGTCCAGTTCAAGATGTGCTGAGGTGATGCCAGCATTTGGGGCAAAGAGAAAACCTCTTGCAATCTCCAGTACTGGTTTTTTGCCTTTATGCCAGATGTGAAGCGGGGTTATTAATCATTTTTCTTTGTTTTTGGTCTTTTGACTCAAGAATAACTCTAAATATGTGAGTTCTGAGGTAAAAGGGATAGGATGATCTAGTCTTTCCTTTGCATAAGACAATTGTTCTGTAATATTGTCAGCTCATTCACTTCTGTAGATATCATCATGGGATAAAATCCATAAAAAATATACTTTGTGTTGGGGAGAGATGAGTTTTATTTTTCATATAATAGATAAACTACGAACACACATGTTGGCTTTTTTTTTTTTTAACTTGCAACCCTTACAATTATGTATTTAAATAAAATTATAAAATCTTAAATGAAATCATAAATCATTTAATCTTTTTTTTCTGCTTATTGCTATTTATACTAGTGTATATAAATGGGATGTAATTTAAAAGAAAATAAAGTATTTTTACTACAATTAGTATTTTTAATCATAAGTATTTTATGAATAATCAAAAATGAAGTAATTTCTAAGCAAGTTTATAAAAACTACTCAAGCAATTTTTTGCTAAAATCAGCACAACAAGTATTTAAAAAAAAAAATAAATAAGGCAGTAGTGTTGCAAGGATGCAAAACTTGGAAAACTCCCTAGCACTGACCATGGCACATATGAATGCACAAAGCAGAAATGCAATATTCATTTCTAATTACTAAGCAGTAGCTGGAATAGAACCTGGTACCCTTCATTCTAAAGAATAGTCTCCTACCACTACAATTATAATAATGGGGAGGCCAAGTAGAAAACTTAGCAATTTTAAATCCCCCCTATTAAGTAACAAATTTAATGGAATATTTTTGAATCAGCTGCCTTTTCACAGTGTTAAATTTATTACTTCGAAGTCCAAATTTGAAAAATACAAAACAATTTAAAACCATCACAACAGTTATTTTACAGCAAAAAGTTATCTTTTCTTGCTGACATATCTGTTTCTTTATAACAAAAATGAAAACAGCTGTCACTAATTTGGTTTGTTTTGTCTCTTAACAATATTTTATGCATACAAACTATAAATTGGAGCTTCAGTTTAAAGTGGGTTCAGATAATCACTATAAACACCCAAGCACGAAAAAAGAATTTCACATGCTTTTGAATCAAAGGCCAGTGACGAGACACCATTAGATATGCAACAAAAATCGACTGAAATAACCAATAAAATATTTTTTGGGTGTTTTATTTTTACTCAAAAGCAATAATATATAAAATCGTCTGCAGTATTTCTCTCCAGATTGTTTTGGAATTTTTAGCTGTGTGCAGCTATGAATGCTAAACGAAAAGAAACTTTGCCTGAAATTCGAAAATTAGTTTTTAATTTGCATATTGAAAGTGGAAAATCTATTAGAGAAACTGCTGAAACAGTTAACTTGAGTCATTCAACAGTTTTCCATATCATTAAACGATATAAAAAGAATCATATGATTCAGAATAAAAGAAGACATGGCCGACCATCAAAGCTATCCAATGGAATAAAACAAATTGTTGTTCAAATTATTAAAAAAAATCCAAGAATGAGTGCTCCTAAAGTTGCTGCTGGTTTACAAGCATTATATGGAGTAATTATTAATCCTGAGACTATTAGAAGAGTAATTCGATCTGCTGGATATCACGGTAGTGTAGCCAGGAAAAAATTCTTTGTAAGTGGAAAGAATAGAAAACTCAGACTGGCTTTCACAAAATCCAACATAAATAAAGATTCTGATTACTGGAATAAAGTTATATTTACTGATGAGAGTAAATTTAATATATTTTGTTCTGACGGTAGATTATTGGCGTGGAGAAAACCGAGGAAAGAATTTCATAAACAGAATTTGGTGTCAATTGTAAAACATGGTGGAGGAGAAGTTATGGTATGGGGGTGTATGTCATTTGCTGGAGTTAGTAATCTTGTTTTTATTGACAGTAAAAGTGATCAGTACAAGTATATTGACTTTCTAAAGCAAAATTTGAAATCTTCAGCACGAAAATTTAACTTTCATAACAATTTTAAATTCTACCAGGACAATGACCACAAACACACTGCTTTGAACATTAGACTCTGGCTGCTGTATAACTGTCCTGAAATAATAAAAACACCATCACAATCTCTAGACTTAAATCCCATAGAGAATATTTGGCAAGAATTGGAATCAAGAATTCGCAAACACACCATTTCTTCAAAACAACAATTAAAATCGGTGCTTCAAGAAAAATGGGATAAAATCACTCCAGAAATCACAAAAAAATTAGTCAAATCCATCCCAAGAAGATTAAATCATGTATTAAAAGTATAAGGAAATCAAACATAATATCAAAACTTTTTAAAAAGTAAAATTTTTGGATAAATATTTGATGGAAAAGTGTCAAATCAATTATCAGAGCTTTTTTTTTTTGCTCCGTTTTAAACAATTGTAATTTTATTTAATTAATATTTTGACAAAATGTATGTTATGAAATAATTGTTACTAACTTTAAATATGAAACACCACCATAAATTTGTACATGTGTTTTTAATTGATTTTATTAGTTTTCTTTTGTAAAGCACAAGTGTCCCATCACTTTTGTGAGACACTGTATATTGCTAAAAATTTATAAAAACATTATTAGTAACATCGTAAAATATCTAACATTGGAAATACTCAGATATTGGGCAAAAATTGTGTAATTCAGGCACATTCTACATTAAAAATGGCATTTCTAATATTTAGGTGACCTTTTTGCAAGTTTCTTGGTAAGAAATATATACTTCTGGAAAAATCCATCACCAAATCTCTAGAACCAATATTAAGCAAGATAGCCTAGAACCTCCCAGAAACTTGGCAAAACTCTTACATTTTCACATCAAGTCAGGCATAAACACTGCAGCCTGACAGAAAATTTTTGTAATTCCTGCATCTTGAGATTTTTAAGAGATTGTTTTATCAATTCTCAATCAACAAGAACCCTGAAGCACATACATATATATATATATATATATATATATATATATATATATATATATATACATATGTATATTAACACTAGTATAATATCAATATATACATTTAAAAATTTACTTTATCAATCAAAAATTTGCTTAATTTGATATTCATATCATATAGCAACTTACACAATAAAACAATATTTTCAAAATTTTAGAAAAAATGCATGACTACACATCTATAATTGCAATTCAGTTATGAACAATACAAATAAATATTTTCAAGTTATGTTATTTTAATGTTATTATCATAAAAATATTATTCTCCTTTTAATAATACATGTTAAAAAGACCTCGCTAAATATATACAAATATATATTTGATTAAAAACATTGAAATGAATTAAAACAATTTTAATGAAATAAATATCACATATACCTTTGCATAATCTTTTCTTATAATGGGCATATCACGCGATATGAATGCTCCAGGAGAAGACATGTGCTCATGTGTATGACCATGTTCATGAGTGTGGCCATGGTCAGAAATTGGTTTGTCAGTTGAACTTTTGGGAGATTTAACTGCAAAAACAAATTGACATATTAATAAATACATATATAGATTAATTAATAAATTATTTAGCAATATTTTATCTATAATTAAGTACAATTGTTAAAAAGTATAAATTTTTAAAATTTGACATATTCATAAAACTTTTCAAGTTTTTTTTTCTTTTTTAATTTTTTTATTTACAACATAGTTGTAACAGTATCTAATATTACAGTTCAACTATGAAGAATGTTATTAGCATACTTCCTGCTAAATTACAGAAATTTTATATTTTGCTTTGTTGAATATAAAATTGTTTCTTAATAATCTCTTTTTTATTACTTATTATAGTTTATTTTATTTATTATTATTATATTATATATTATTTATTATATAATTAATTAATTGAAAAATAAAATTAAAACAAAATACAGCATAGGAAGGGCAGTAAAAACATTTGTAATTTATCATTTTCCAGAAAAATTAAAAATGAATTTAATTTATTGAGTGGAATTGATTAGAAATTTTACTTAAATTAGAGAAGTTCTTAACAATATCAACACTTAACAAAAGATATATCATATTATGTTATCATCTAAATACATAGTTGCCTTTTTTAACAGATTATTAAACAGAAAATTTTAAATTTTAAGATATTACAACTCTCAATAATTAAATATATTATTTATACAGGAATGAATTTAGTATTTGATATGCATTTAATATTTATGGAAAATATTAAATGCATATCAAATAACTTTAAAGCAGAAGTAAATAATCATTCGTGAAATAAGAAAAAAATTAAAAAACATTAATTTTAATAATAAACTTTAAATAATCACTTTTTATTCAAAGATTGTAGTTATTTTGAATCCCCAGTTACAAAGAGATCACTTTTCAACACTACAAGGATGGAAGTGATAGCAATTTCTCATAATGATGGTGCACCCACTAAACATGTTATATTTTTAATTCAAATGTATTTTTACCTATTTTATCAAATAACATGATTAACATCAACATAGATCTATAATACTAGATTTTATTTAAATTACTTTTTACATGATGTTAATTTCAAATTTATTATATTAGCTGAGAGAGATCTTATATAATAATAACTTTTGTGAACATAATCAATATTTTTTACAAGCAAAATATTAATTTTCTCAGAAGAATTTATATATGGTTAACTGGAATGCATTTATTTTAGAATATTTCTTCATTTGATTGATAATATTTCCTTTTCTCAACTACAGGGACAAAAATTATATTATTTTATTCAGAATCTTTAAATTGTTTATTTTTAAGCAACTTAATATTAATTTGCTCTCTAATTTCTTACTTATGCATTATTTTAACAAGGAAATATACAATAAAAAGTATTCATTCAATAGTTATCGAATAATAGAAACTAAATAACTTCAATCAGAATTTCAGTTTGTTAAATATTTAATCTAAAAATAGTATAATTCCACATTTAATGAGTAAGATATGATTATTATTCACTTCAGAATAGTATCAAAGAATTATGTATATATAAATAATATATCAGCTCAAACTTTCTATGAATTAATTTTTACAATTCACCCAAATTGAAAACACTTTCCCAACTAAACAATATTATACTATTATTTTCAGATTATTATTATTATAGTTAGATTATTCAGATTTTCTTATATTGTTATTTCTAGAAATATTAAAATGCAATGTAAAATAATTCTGAGTACACTTTAACATCATAAAGGAAAAAATGATAAAGATTAAATGTTTTCATCAAACTAAAAACATTTTAATACTGCCAATGTGATAAGCAATCTAAAAAAAATTAAAACTAAGTGTTTTTACACCATGCAATGCAAAAAGTTAGAAATACTTACATTATATGTAGATTATTGTTGTAAATTAGAATGCATAAGCCATGCATATATTGTATTATTGTTGTAAATTAGAATACATAAACAATGCATATATAGAACGTTATGCATTCTCATTACTCTACTAATAATTTTCTATTTTTCAAATTTTGGTGCAGGTGCAATATAATCCAGGATGCCAAATTGTGAGTTTGATGTTTTTTGGCAGACTTTCTTATGTATCTGGCAACCTGGTTTTTATAGATATGGAAGAGCTATAAAAATTATGCAGAAAATTTTATTTTGGCAATTCTAATATTTACGTCATCTTGGTGAAATTTCTATTGAAAAAAATTCCAAATTTGGAATCCTGGATCATACAGCATCTATGCCCTAATTTTAAATGTATCTAGTGAAACTTAAAATAGCATAAACATTCGATTTTACTTTCTAAAGTGAGCTAATAAAAACATGATTGCGAGTATGCAACACTTAATTTAGCCTGACACTTTGATATGGTTAAAATTTTAATACTTTTTTTTAATTCTATATAAAATATATAATACATAGCACATTGCTACTATACAAGTGGTTATCAAACTAAAGGATATATAACCATGATAAGAAATACAGATATTTAACAATATACCTAACCTATATATATAAACACTTACATTTATGTGCTTTCATATAGATATATATATAAATGTGTTAGATCAAATTTAAACAAATTGCAGAGGTTTAATAAATGAGATTTTTTTTATTTCTACATTTTAAATATTTTCAATACAATTATCATTGAATATTGCATAATGTTTCAAGAGACTGAAAGAATTAGTAATGTATAAAAAGAGCACAATGTATACAAGAAATAAGAATATATATATATATATATATATATATATATATATATATATATATATATATATATATATATATATATATATATATATATCTGTGTGTGTGTTTATATTCCACTTCAGATCAATGTCAAAATTGAGAAAGTGGATCCTCTGGTGGTGCCATCTGTCGGAGCAAAGACGTACTTTCACGTTCGAGGTGCTCTGACTAAAACGCAAGACGCTCCCTTATGACTTAAATTTGCATTGCCAAGGCATAGCGAGCTTGGCTTGTACAAGTGTCATAAGTAACAACGGAACTAGTAGGGTATCCCCATTTATTGGCGAACATGGTGAAATTTTTTTCGTCGCCAAACTAAGCGTGCGTTTTTTAACACGAGAATTTTTCCCGAAGTTCGAAAAATAAGGATTTTAGAAAATTTAAAAAAGGGAGATAAATAAAAATAATGGACTTGCTTGATATGAAATGAAGCTCACATGCCGAATCGTATGATATTTATTTCGACATTTTGTTCGTTTGTCACCAGTCCATCCATGCTCGTTTCACATTTCAGTGCAACTAATTATCAAATTTTACATAAAAGCATGCAAAAAATATTTTTCCAAATATATACACTTTTAAGTAAACAAAAATGAATCACGAATGCAATAAAAAAATGCATGTCAACAACATTAAGCACATGAGACATTTTGGAAAAATATAATAATAAATTAACTAAACGAAATTGGGAAAAAAAGTTTAAGATGTTAAAATTATAAAAAATATACAAATAAATTTAAAATATACATAATAAATAAACTAAATAAAAAAATAGATATAATTAATAAATAAAGTAAATGAAATTGTAAAAAGAAAAAAGAAGAAAAAAAAGAAAGAAATACGATGTTTGGACACTGGCGACAACGAAACAACAGAGGGGAGTGCCCTAATTTTCCCACAGCAGCAAAGAGCAGTCAAACAGCTTCCGATTGAAAAGTAGAACAAAGAACAAAAAAGGTTAGAACAAGGAAACTTGCAGTGAAACTAAAAAAGCTGTTGCCACTGAAAAAACCGCATAAACTTAAAATATATGCAAAACACGAGAAAAACAAAATCTGGCAACCAAAAAATAAGAAAAGTAACAAAAACTGAATTTGGCAACACTACAATAGAAACAAAAACTGAAATCGGCAGCACTACGATCAAAGAATCCATCAATTTTGCTTAGGTTTCAAATAAAAACTAAATCTTTTTCAATGTGAGCGATAAGCCTTTGATCATAAAGCTCCAAAACAGTATTTTGTCGTAACCTAACCTAACTATGATCAAAACAAAGGGCGCTAGATTTAGCGAGAAATCATATAGATGGGGATACCATACTTACACCAAAAAGATTCCTCGAAAAGACTAAGCTATAATCAACATTAAATTATTACTTCTGAAATTCTCTAGACATAACGTTATTTTTACTAACATTATAAATTAAATCTTATTCTGCTCTCCGGGAATATTTAAATCCTTTAATAAATAAATGTGGAAACAGCTTCACATTTCACACATGTATATATGAATGGGATTTAAGTATACGACTATTTCTTTAACTAAATTCAAAATAATTTATTACTCCATTGTTCAACCTATATTCTTACGTAAAATATAGACTTTCAAATACTAAAAGATAATAAATACCGTGATGTAAGCTAATTTGTAATGATTTTTAGGAATAAAATAAAATAAAATTAGTAAATCAACACTGTTGTTTGTTTCTACATTAAAAACAGTTTTAACATAACTCCATGCTTATGAGATGAAAATGCATAAAAGGCATATATTAATGGCATTTTTGATAACCATTAAAATTAAATAGATTTGTTTTGTTTCTCATTGTGTTTATGAAGCTCAATATTTTATTAAATTTATTCTAAACATGAAAAATACTACCTTCCTTAAAAATTGCTGGGTTGTGTCCGGCAGTTTAGGAGCTCTTTGTTAAAGTCGCTTATAGCTCACATTGGGAAGAGACACACACAAACAGTTGATTGATTGGTATCGTATTGTTGGACTGATCCATACTATTGATTGTTCATGGCTGTATCTGAGACAAAGCCGTTGGATCTAGAATAGCACTCAGCAGACGGGTTTCATGAGATTACAATATGGTTCATCTTGGATCAGCAGAGGTAGGTTCTTCAATGATAACTAAGCACTAGATGACGTTTTTATGACGTACTATCATTAGATCAAAATCTGTAAGTTTTTTCATGAATTCGCATCATTTTTTTTACATGAATTACAGACAGTTCAAAAATATAAGAAAATGCTGTGTGTGTGTGTGTGTGTGTGTGTGTGTGTGTGTGTGTGTGTGTGTGTGTGTGTGTGTGTGTGTGTGTGTGTGTGTGTGTGTGTGTGTGTGTGTGTGTGTGTGTGTGTGTGTGTGTGTCCCATTCCCAAGGATTTTTGGAGATCATTTCACGGGTCATTATATATTATATAAAAGGCAGGATAATAGAATATCTTCTTCTTCTTCATCCAACGCCCCCCCGTGGCCGATGGGCCATTTGGCGCCGTGCTTCCCAGTAGAGTCCAGCCCGCCCATGCAAGTCATCGTCGGCCTGTTCCAGAGCATTACAGTAAGCCAGGTGTTCGGCTGTACCCTCGCCTGTAGAATACAGGGGGCAGAGGGGAGTATCGGCAAGGCCGATCCTGTGAAGATGCTTCTGTAGGTAGTCGTCACCCGTTGCCATCCTGAAGGTGGCATCCGCCACTCCACGCGGTAGGCTGTTGGGGATGGTATTGCATTTGACAACCGTCTCCCATCTTTTGCCAACAGCAGCTGCCTCCCAGGCTGTCTTAATTAATTTTTTAATACGTAGATTAATAGTATTAGTGCAGCAGAAAAGCTTATAGGCCTGTCTTCTTGGGTCAAGTCACATCCAGATTTGGCAAGCCTATCTGCACGCTCATTGCCATCAATATCACAATGCCCTGGCACCCATTGCAAACAGATTTCAGTTCTTTCTTGCAGTTGTGAAAGGATTTCCCGGCAGGCCATAACAAGGGCATCATGTGGGAACAATGAAGTTATGGCCTGAAGAGCTGCTGTTGAGTCAGAAAGGAAAACCACCTTTTTAAGGCCCGGCAGTTGCATTAATCGTCTGGCAGCCTCACAAATAGCAGCTACCTCCCCGTCAAAGTTTGTTATATGTTTGCCGACCGGAAAAGAACCCTCAGCAAGAGATGAATAAAAGCCAGCACCACAATTCTCGCCCATTGCGAGCCGTCTCTGTATACAGGATAATAGAATATGATCAATTGTTTCAGACAACCCACGCAGACAGTGGTCTATGAGGGATATGTGGAATTTGTATAGAACAGATTTTGTAGGATAGATTCGGGTACGGAACCTAGATAACAATATATTTTCTAAACGAGATTGGGATTAGAGTGCTTTTTGCTTATGGGTAACAAATGTGAGAAATTGGAAGCAGATTTGTTATTTTCCCACTTGTCTATTCCTTTAAGCAGGATAGCTTTTTTGTTGTGATATCCAAAGTCTTCGGCAGATATAGATTTCAGACAATAAGGATTGAAAATTGCGGGTTTTGCTAGAGAATCACCTATCTCATTTCCTTTGATTCCTGAATGTTCCGGGATCCAAATTAATTGTATCTCTTGACAAGTTTGCACTGCTAATAAAAAATTTTCTTTTATTTGTGTTGGATGATAACAAGAGATATTTGATTGCAAGTAGATAAGGATTTTAGACATGAATATCAATCTGTGAAGATTATATATCTTTCTGTCTGTACACGGATTTTAGATACAGCAGTAAACGAAGTCATTGCCTCTGCAGTAAATATTGAGTTTAGAGAGTTTGTTTTACCTGATATCGATATATTGGTTTTAGAATTGAAAGCTGCAATTTCCAGGTTTGAACACTGTTTTGAAGCGTCGGTGAAAATTTTAATATAGTCCTGCCAAATAGAATTATAATATTAATTAAAATTATTACAAATAATATTCTTTGTGTATTTTCTACGACTGGAAAGGCAAGCCCGAGTATTTAATTGTTTCATTCACTGGATTTTTTTCAATTCTGTTTGGAGGAGGAATTAAAATTGAGAGTTTTAATATTTGGTTTACTTGAATTCCTTGGGAGGAAAACCAGTCTTTTGCTCAGATTCAATCCCATGAATAGTGCCAATGGTTGGCCACTATTCATGTGATCGAATGATATTTTATTCCACAAAATAGCACAAGGAGATTCCATTTTCAAGTGATTCGTACATAGAATCTTAAAGAGAGCATCTCATGCCTGGTAGATAAAGAAAAAACTCCGACTTCTGGAAGAATTGGGATGAGTGTCCATTTAGGAAGACCAGTAGCGATTCTCATAGTAACGTGATACAGAGTTTCTAGGATTCATCTGTCTGTTTTACTAGCAGTGACGAATACATGATATCCATACTCACTGACAATATAAGACTGGGCTGTTTTTATTAGGTGAAATGTTCGTGCACCCCACCTTTTGCTCACAATTACTTTCAGATCATTTATTTTCTGTAGAGTGGCTTTTATTTTTTGGGTGAAATGATGCCGGAAAGTCAAGTTATGTGAAAAATACATGCTTAAAATTCGTACATGCTGTTTCCATTGAATAGGTTGCTGATTAATCTATAAATAAAATTTTGGCTGTTTCCTTGAAGTCGAGAAGTTAATGACTGAACATTTTTGAGGATCCACCATGAGTTTCCATTGTTGGCAACACTCTTGTAGTTTAATAAGAGCATTTAATTTCCAATTATTCTAGATTTGTAGATTTATTCAGAAATAATATGTCGTCTGCATAAATATAGCACTCAATGCCATCGGGAATTATTTCATTAATGTCTGACATAAATATGATAAAAAGGAAAGGACTTATTGTACTGGACTTTTTAAAGTTGTACGCGCTCAGGGACCTGGTCTAGCACTGCTGATCTCGGAGGCATGCAACAACAAGGAAAGGAGATAAAATACACTTTCTTGAGGGACACCCACATGAGAGGACATTTGGTCTGATATCTCACCCCTCCATTTAACTTAAAAATTTTAACTTATCATGAAATAATGAATCCACAGTGCTACATTTCCTTTAATATTTGCATTTGATAGCTTTAAAATTAGGCCCTCCTGCCATATTGAATCATCAGCTTTTGCAATATCTATAGTGACACACAGATAGAAAATATGCTGTTGCCTCCTCTATTTGGCAAAAACCCGTGGTGATTTACGTTGAGGATAGGTGATGAATATATATGGTTGGTAAGCCGCTTTATAATTATGCGCTCAACAGTTTTACAAAAACGCTAGTAAGAAAAATAGGTCGGAGGGATTTGATGTCATCAGAGCGATCCCTGATTTCAGAATGGGGATAGTAATAAATTATTTTCATATTTCTGGAACTATTCCGGTAATCCATGATTAATTTATAATATTTAGAAGACAGTTAAGGTTCTTCTTGATCTGTGCCTTGAAGTATCTTTGCCGAGATTTTGTCCGGACCAGATGATGTGTTTTTACATTGGATAATTGTCTTCTGTAGTTCTGTCAATGAAAAACGTTGGTTGTATGAATACTTGAAGTCTATGGTATTCCTTCAGAAATAGAAAATCTAGAGTAATAGATTGCAAAGAGATTTGCTTGAGCGATAGCGTTAGTTATTGCTCTGAATCCTTCCATTATATATAGATATGAGTCTGTGCATATGGATACTCTAAGATTTTTTTAAGACTTTTTAGAATACGGTAAATATTTTTGGACTGTCCGGGATATGACATAGTTTTCTCCCAGAAACAGCGAGACATGGATAATATGTAGGAGTGGAGTTCAGCTGCAATCTTCTTATATTGTATCCATGTGTTTACGTTACAAGATCATTTGGCTATACGCTAGTCCACAGGATCCGCGCTCGCCATAGTGGGTTTGTACCATTCATAGAAATAATAGTTTTTGTTGGTACATGATCGCTACCAAACGAATCTGGATGGATATTGATAACGTACAAATGAAAAATATCTGATGAGACTAATTAAATTATCTGATGAGACTCAGACTGAAGTGATGGATTGTGATGTGGACCAAAATGCGTCGGAACATTAGTATTTAAGAGGCAAAAATTACTTTGTTGTATCCAATCAGAAGAATGGTGGGAGAGGACCCTGCACTATACCAGAAGGTTATCAGGTAGTTGTATCCAATCAGAAAACTCAAGACTTTGGGGAGATTTGGAGAGACTCCCGAAATCGGTATGTCGAACGTTAAATTCTCCAAGAATAATGAAAGGTGACCTAACCCCTTGGATTATACTGTTTAACCAAACGCTTGAAAATTTTCCAGGAGGGATGTATACATTTATTATGAATAGAGTAAAAGAAGAAAGTGTGACTTTTACAACCAAAATCTCCCGATCTTCATCTGGAAGACGTGTTGGGTTGTAGATTTGAGTTGGATGTGATTTATCGGTATGATTAGGAGACCTCCTCCCCGACCACTGTCTCTGTCATACCGAAATATAGCTTTATTGGTTAAAAAAAAAAGGGTCTTGTTTTTTCAGAAATGTTTCTTGAATTGCAATAATACTTGTTGAAGTAAAATAAAAGAACTTAAAATATGGACGAACGTTAGAAATACTTCTAGCATTTCAGGGTAGAGCAGAAAACGTACTATGCATAAAGATATAGCAAAATGAGATAAAAACAGGCAGAAAATTTAAAAGCGCCTCAAAGTAGTATCTGTTTATTTGGGCTATTAGGGTTCTCCTCGATGGCTAAGCACTCATTCATTTATTGTTTGACTGACTTCAGAGATTAATCTGAAATTAAAGTCTTTGTATATTTCTGGAATTAAATTAGTATTTGATCTATTTTTATTTTGGGAAGCTTTTAGCCCAGAGCTTTTTCGGATAGACTTTCATTTAGGAGATCCAGGCTGTTCCAGTGCTTTTAGTGTAAATGTTTCAATTATGCTATTTAATAACGAGAACATTGTCATCATTTCATCCTGTCTAGTTTGTAGAGCTAGTAATTTGGCCTCGAAAGATGCAGTCACTTTCGATAATGTTAATAAATGATTCTGTCACTCTGAATACTACTATATTGATACCTTCAACATCTTTCTTGTCGATCCCGCTAGGTTGTGCCAAACGGATAATTCCAGCGAAAGAATTTTTAGGTGACTTGAGTTGTCTCCTCGCCTCGATGAATGATAAATGATTTTCTGCTTTAAACAGTAGAAATCTTTTTTCAAGGCGAGATGGGCACGATAAATAATCAGCTGAATGATTGGCTTTGCAGTTTACACATATAATTGTATTAGAAGAGCATGTTTTGTATTTGTGTGCCGAGCCACATTGTTTGCATGTTGGAGTTTGCATTGCTTAGTAAGAGGGAAGAATTTATAGCATTTGCCACATTGGCGAACTTTATCAACGAATAGTCTTATTTTTAATCGCAAGTAGAATAAATTAATTTCTTTTAGTACACTGAAGTCATATATGGTGATTAATACATTTTCAGAAAGCTCGTGTGATCCTTTCTTAGTGAAATGTCTTATGTTTGATACTATTAACTCGTTTCGGTTAATTTCCTCCGCAATCAGGTTTAAATCCAAGTCTATTGGGATGTTTTTAATGGAGATTTTGATGTATAGCTCTCTTTTTGAATTTGCGGGTTAACAGGAACTCCAAGAATATGACGGATACAACTAATTTCTGTGGCAATTTCTGGGTTATTTGTTTTAATAAATATCTTCCCATGACGAGCAAATATGAGTTCGGTTATACTTTTTGGATTCGTGATAATCCGATATAATTCAGTTTTTAAATGAAAAGGGCGTCTCGGAATTCCTCCTTTGTTCTTTTCGGGGCATAGAAATATCAAAAAAAATTTACACCGCATTCAGATGTTAATAATATAAATCGCCAAAATCTTGTGTATATGAAGAAGTTATTTTTGCTGTACGTGGTGAACAGTCCACGAATGCCTCTTCAGCCTTGATTTCATTCATTTTTGGAGAGTATTATAATATAAAAGCAAAAACCGTGACTTCGCAGTGAATATATGTAAGCAATGACTAAAACTTTAAAAAAATCTCCAAGAACGCGAAATTTACAAAAAATATTACTCAAAACCCACGAGCTAAAATAAAAAAAAATGTTTCAAAAGTATTCACGTAACACAATTGGAATGAACTAAATAGGCGTACGTTTAACACCATGATTGAATATAGAAATTTAAGGAAAAAATATACTTAGAATATGAAAATCAGCAATACAGCTCCAAATTTCCAATTCCAATCAGCAAGGCATATTAGTATCTCCTAAAAAAGTAACTGAGCGCCACAAGGAAACTTTTAACAAAGCAATCAGTATCAGCACAATAAAATGAAATAACATACTAATAACTACTTCATGATTTCTCTTCTTTTAAATGAAGCTGCTTTTGTAGATTCTTATAATATAAAAGCAAAAACCGTGACTTCGCAGTGAATATATGTAAGCAATGACTAAAACTTTAAAAAAATCTCCAAGAACGCGAAATTTACAAAAAACCACCACCCCATTCCCTTTTTCTGGAAGTTTAAAAATTGAAAATACTTTATGTACATTGTCAAAATTAATTTTTTAAGATATATTTACTGATCCGAAATTTAAGATATTAAACCAAAATTGAAAGCATATTATTACTCATCTTAATAACAGCTACATTTGCCACTTTTATTTATATCAAATTGTTCTTTTGCAAACCTCTATGGGGTTCACTTTCTTTCAGTAAACCCGTGTTTAACAATTCTGAAGTACCTCACTGATCTGTCTTCATCTTTCTTTACTTCTCTCCTTAATCACCCATGTTTTTGATGTACGAGAACAGTCATGTCCCGTGAAAGGGGGGTGTCCTGGTAATTGAGATCCCTAAAGACCAACACATTGTTTTGTCTTCTACTTCAGGTAAACGGAACGTGTACTGTGGTTCTCAGGATATCAATCGGCTTTATAGATCAAGCTAACAGTACATTAACTGTATGACTTGTTAAGGGTGGGGGCCATCTCAATGATTTACTGTGAGCGCATAGGACTTGGTTAGCAGTAGTGCTGCTGATCTACATCCCTTTGCGACTTACTGGGACTTGGTGGGAACAGGAACCAAAATTTTATACTTTTTTATAATAGAGACTCAAAATTTTAATTTTCTCTCTCGGGAGAAGCAAATGTATTCTATGAAGGCCAAATATTTTCTTATTAAATGGAGGTAGGGTACTTTCGAAACTACATCCCTTTCCTTATAAATACATAAAGCAATATCTGGAAGCAATGTTGAAAGGAACAATATCCGAAAGGATAGGTCTGGTGACTTGCTCGTGGAGGTTGCCAATGAAACGCAGACAGCCTCTATTGTTTGCTAATAGGGAAGTTTCCGTCTCGCCACATATGATCTTAACTTTTCACTAGTTGTGATCTCCGTAAAGGATTTCTTACAAACATCAATGGAGGAAATTCTTGATAATTTCAAAGAACAAAAGATCTGTGCTTTTAGGCGCATGACGACATATGAGATGGAATTGTTGTAAAGGCAAAAAATCGCTTTCTGACATTCACGATGCAACCTTGTGTAGCATATGAAAGCTTTAAACGTGAATCGGCTCATTCTACATTATATACCAAATCCTTTGCGTTGTTTTCATCAGTGTTCATCGGTTGAGAAATCCCAAGCCTTCATGTAAAGGCAAACTGCATTACTCTCATTGCGCAGCAGTTGGCCACGACAGTCTCCTTTTCCGAAAATTCTACAGAAAAGGAGGCGTAAACATGTCTCCTTTTCTGTAGAATTTAGACATGTCTTATTCTGTAGAACAGTTATGGTGACCACTCCTTCTATTCTTGAAATTATACTTCTTGGATGCTGGAGAAAGACATCACAAATGTAAAATATACAAATAAATATTTTTATATCGAAACGAATTGTGACATCCCGCACTCCAAAATCTGTGATTATATAGGCAATCACTTTATAAAAAGTAATAAAATTGAGCAGATTCTTGTCAACTTCCCTTTGTGAAATTACCTCTGATATAAGTACAAAAGCCACATCTTATATTGTTCAAAAATTTCATCTGGCTAAATCAAAAGCCATATAAATATATATAAATTAAAATACATATAAATTAAAAACAATAAAGGAGATAATGAAAAACTTTCCTTAAAACCTTATTCCTTGAAACTAATGCTGAATCCATCAGACGATAGTACATTATTTAAAGAAATGACTGAGAATTAGCCTATCAGCAATAATGAAGGAGCTTTTTGTATTTAAGAAATAATTCTTATATCGACCTTAATGGAACTTTGTTTAATGGAACTACCATGGTCTACGATCGCTCATTGATGACATCAATTATGGTGGTGGTGGGACTAATCCCCATCTTGTCTAGTGGAACTAGACCAAATCCATGAGATCATAGATAGCCAAAAAGTCCAAAAGCAGATGTGGACTTTTCACAGCCTCTTCACGAGAAAACCCCAAGCACTTCAAGATGTGTTGCGGGCAAAACGGAGCATTGCCGCACTTGGGGCATGATGGGTGTTTTCTTTCACCGTCTTCAGAGATCATACACTTCAAGTGGCCAGTAGAAAGTCGAGACAGTATCGTCTGATGTACTCTGGAGCCCTTAAATGTTGTGAAGGCTCCAAGGATGTCTTTGGAAGTACCAAGGGTGAGCAGGAGGGTCAGTCCAGGTTTTAGAAGTAAGTTATTTAGTAATGGAAGAGATCTCTGATGGTGTTAGTGCCCTGCGATCTTCCGGGTTCAAAGGATTACTGGCGGTAGCCTTTGCAAGGTCGTCGGATATTTCATTCCTAGGCAGACCAACATGCGAGGGGTATATCAATTATATAATCTATTTATATACTTGTACTTCAGGATACCTTCCAAAAACATGCAACAAAATAATAACACAGAAATATTTACAAAAGCAATAATAACGATAAAAAAGGTAAGTTGGACAAGAAATTGATTTGTCAACGACATTTTTTAGTTTCGTATTCCTCATTTGAAATATCATAATCCTAATTAATATCGTTTTGGTCTGTAAATATAAACGTGCTCAACAATAAAAAATATTCAAAAATATCATATAATTTATAATAACAAACAATCAATAAGGTTTTGAACAAAAACCAATTTTATTAAATCAGTTTCGAGTGCAAGGCTGTGAGAACTCTGTTTTCAGCATGGTACTTAAATTACATAATTTTTAACTTTAAATAGATTTAAAAAGGAATGAGCTGTTAGGGAAGAAAATAGCTTTTTTTTTTTAATCAAGAAATGTTGGTTTAATAGTATTATGATGATTGAGTAGTGTTTAATATTCTATTTTTTACGATCATTATAAAAATATTATGAAGTATAGAAGGATATATATAGATCAGCTTTTTTAAGTTTAAATATAATCAATCCTTGTTTAGAATTTTGGAAAAAAAAGCATCGAATATAAAAAAGAGTAATTACTTAGGAAACTTATTAATGTATTACCGACTATTAACACACTGTAATAGTCGGTAAACGAAGAAAAAAGAAATCAGTTATAACGATAACAAAGCTGAATGAAAACTCTACCAATCCCTGCTCGGGTATGGGATAAAAGTAAATCAAGGATACAAAACTGCCAAAAAGAAATATTTACAGTAGAATTTCGATATAGGTAAGAATATTCTTGGGAATGAATTGGAAATAAACCAATAAAGGTTATGAATTAAGAACTAATGACACACACTCAGAAACTTTAAAGATTTTACTTCATTATTAGATTAATAGATGTAGAAACAAGCACTTAATTTATAGTGGCTAATTAGTTCATAATAAGCTGGATGGATTTCAGCCTAGACCAACAAGAACTTTATAGTTTTACTTTAATTGAGAATCTCTTATATGCCGAGAAATCAGCGCATGTAATAATCAATATCAATTGTAGGTAACCATCAAAAGTTTCATTTCTAATAAAATTAATAAAGTCATGTAATGTATTCGATCTTGTCTGTTAGAGGTGAGTGTTTGGGAGTTTTCTGAGCTTCCTCTCTTGCGACAAGTGCGTATGATGAAAAGTCCTGCCGAAAGATAAAGGAATGGCGGATTTTCAAACTTCATAGTACTAGTTTCGTTTGTTAAACTAACTGCTATGCAGCGTTAATTCAATATTTATGAATACCTAAAAAGTTATTGCATCATCAATCTTTAAGAAGCAATCTAGCTGTGGAGAATCAAGATCAGCTTTTCTTAAATTATTTGTTAAAATATTGATGCACTATAATTATACACATGATTCTGTTTTGTATTGGTATTGATAAACATTATACAAAATATAATTTTATTAAAGTCATATTTCGTTTTATTATATACATGTGTTTTCATCATTCATGTCAAACGAGATATCAAATACAGCGATATAAATATTGTAAAGTATCCAAGAAAATTTTCAAACAAATTTTTGGTATTCTAACTTAAAAAGTTCAATCAAGGAATAAACTCAACGAGTTAGGTTAAAGTAATCAAAATTACAAAAAAAAAACAAGGATTTCCTTGTCATTAAAAAGACATTGTGTTACTTTAAATTCACAATTTAGGTTAGTATTGTATAGATAAAATAGATAATTATTTTCTTATTTACTCACTTTTCCTGCTCTGAGACATATTCAGTACAAATGTTTTCAACAATTTCTAAGAGAAAAAGCCGATTCTGCGGCTCTTTCTATTAAGCTATAGTCAAACAATAATATTTTCTCCCATCCAAATGATTTACAGCAACACGGAAATAATAAATGTACTTGCATAAAATTAAGTTAATATAGCAGCAATTCAAAGTGATTTGATTTTATAGATTGAACAGTAAAAAAAATACGTATGTAAAGAATATAAGTTCAATGTCCTTTAAATGTCAATCATGAAGTCTGAAAAAAAATTCATATTTAAAACTATTTTACAACTACGCGAATGTATAATATTAGTAAATATATTTTAAGAAAATCCTAGAGGACGAAATCAGAAGCTAATAACAAATAATTGCAATTTCATAAGAATTCGCGTTTATGATTCGTAACCTAATATACAGTTGACAAAATGTTTATTTGTACACTTCAATTTTGGAATTTTATAGCAAAATAAAATAAAGTTAAAATTCCAGAAATAAATATTCTAGTAAGGTAAATATTAATAAATTATCGACAAAAAAATAATCACATAAACTTAAGTTGATTAATGAATAAAACTTTATAAAAACTATACAAAAAGAGTATTTAAACACTTACTTAGTGACAAATTTTAAACATAATTATAATTATTTTATAGAAGTTTATACTTTATATGCATACTTTATAATACTTTATATGCATTCCATTGGCTTTCACAATTGCTTCAAGACGTCTAGGCATTGATTCTATTAACTTTTTGGTGTTTCCTTGATCTATTTCTTCCCAAGCTTCCATGAGTGCTTCTTTCAAACTATTTTTACTTGTTATATTTCTTTTTCGGACTTGAGCATCCAATAGCATCCACAAATTTTCAATTGGATTTATATCCGGGGATTGTGGTGCAGTTTCAAGGCGTCTTGGCGCATTATAAAGCAATTATGTTTTAGTAACTATAGCAGTGTGTGTTTTGGTTCGTTATCTGATTGGAATAAGAAAGTGTCTCCGATACGCAATTTTCTAGTACTGTTTAATAAGTTATGCCGCAACACATCAATGTAACCTAAAGCTGTCATTTTTGTGTCAATAATGTGTAATTTTCCAACCCCGGCATGAGCTACACGGCCCCTAACCATCATACTTCCACCACTATGTTTCAGACCCTGAAACATAGTGGTGGAAATATGATGGTTTGGGGCCGTGTAGCTCATATTTTTTCTATCAAGGAATATATTATTTTTTCGCCAGACTTTTAGGATACTAGGGGGTGAAAAAATTTCAGTATCTGAACTTACTCTCATCTGAAAAAAATGATCTTTTTCCAGAAGTCCATCGGTTTATCTTTGTATTTCTTAGCAAATTCTAGACACTTCTTTCTATTAACTTCATAGATCATTGGGTTTTTTCTCAGAGTTCTGCCCTTTAAACCAGCACTGTGTAACACATTTCTTATTGTTTGAGCGGTCACTCTAATGTTAGAAGATGCGAGAATGTCATCTGCAATTTTCTGAGCAGAAATTTGTGGTTTTCTAATAGCTGCTTTAACAATACTTCCACGTTTATTTCTTGAAGTTAATTTACTCGGGCCACCTGGGCTGCGTTCATTTTCAAAGCATCCAATATTTTTATATTTTCTTACGATGTAACCAATAGTTGTGTGTGTGAAAATGGTAACTTAACCATCTTTTGAATTTCGCGATAATATTTTTCCACTTTTATTAAGGTTAACGATATGAGTTCTCATGTCCAAAGAGACTTCTTTTGATTTCGTAGCCTTTTCTCAAATTTTCTCTGCGAGTGACCTTTACTGTTAAAAAAGATAATCTTCAATGGTTAAAAAATACAAACTATCCAAAAAATTAACTATCATATGAAAAATTACATGAAATGATAGTAATACTTACCGGAGATATAGGTGTACAGATATATTTTTTGCAAGAAATTTTCCAAGTTAGTGTAAGATATAGATTTTATTTTCAATTATTTCAAAATATTTTTTTCGTTTACTTATAAATAAACAACATGATTCACGCTCACACATCGCAAGGAATAAAATAGCTGGTTATTGAACCGCTCTTCGGGGTTCGTATCGATTGAGAGTTGAATAAAGCAACCACTTAATGTGAACACAAGACTTTTATTCGTAAAAATACCACTAGATATAAGAAATGCCAGTTGTAACAATCACAATTATACAGCTACAATTCATCAGATACAATAAGAAACAGTTTCCAACCACAGGTCCCAAATACCTCAGACAGAGAACAGCTTCTCTAGACTAGCAGTCATGTCTTCTCTCACTCACTGATTGTCTTCACAAAAACTGCCTGACTTCCATGTCGGGCTGCGGTATTTATACCTGACTTTTGGAGGAGAAATCTACCAGTTTCGCCAAGGTTCTGGAAGCTTCTATATACCTCACTAAATATTGGTCCTAGAGCTTAGGTAATGGATGTTTCCAGAAGTATCTATTTCTCGCCAAGAATCTCGCCAACTGTCACCAAGTCGCCAAGTTTTCTCGCCAAAACATAACCAAGTCACCAAATCATTAGAAAACCCGCTTTTAACGTACAACACGTCTAAATACCGCAATTTTTGCCCAAAAAGTGAACATTTCTGATCTGGCTGAGATATTTTAAGACAAATACAATTATTATTTATAAATTTGTAACATTATATATTTCTAAAATTTAAAAAAGTGGTGTACAAATAATGATTTTGCCTACTGTAACTGCTTTTTAGCAAAAAAATAACTTTTAAGCATCATTATTTTTATTGATTATAACTGTATAGTTAAGATTTAAATAATGCTATAAATTTGTAAGAGCAATACGTTATAGTGTCAAATGAAGTGTTCATTTTACTTGCATAAATGGAAGCTAACATATTGGAACATCAATAAATACAAATAAATCAATAAATAAAATAGAATGGGAACTTAGTATTAATATCATAATTAAATAAATATTCAAAATTTTATTTCTACCACATTATATTGCTTTTGATGTGACATTAAGAATTAAGTTATAACTATTTATAATTATTTTAAATTTAAAATCTTAAGTGGATGTTTTCAAATATTGATATTTAAAATAGAACACAGCTTCATTGGTTAATTATTGAAAATAATTTTTCTGTTTTACTACATGTCCCATTATCTCAAATTTGTCAACACAGTTTATTGAAAACATGTAAATATAAAAATAAAATAAACCAGCAAATTGATAGAAAGATTTCCTTTTCTTCAGATTTCCTTTAAGGCTTTATTTTTTAAGCAAATAAAAAAAGCATTATCAATAACAAAAATTATTCACAAACAATACATTTTTATGTTAAACTGGTCATACTTGTGAAATATATGAGAAATTATTGAATTTTGTTCCAACCGTGTGTGTGAAAAAAATATAAATGTATGTATATAAATTGTGGAGGGGGAAAATCTTTTTATGCCGTGCTAATAAGAAATGCAGTCGAAATTCTAAAAAAAAATTGTTTTGGAAAAATATTTTTAAAAAAATTTAATTCTTTTTTCTTTTTTAGATCAGCTAACAATGAAGTGATATCTCTCAGAGTTATTTCTTTTTGATGCTTTTTATTATCATGTGAGTACGATCGTAAAATAAAGCTATATATTTTACAACATTATTACAACAAAGTCTATTATCAGAAAATATCTTTTAATTTCAGGTACATGTAATATTCCCAAAAAGGATTATAATGATTTTAAATTTAAATTTAATTTTCAACATATTTTCTTTCTTAAATTTTGAAAATTATTATTCATTAATATGCACCTTCAAAAATCAGTCATTTGAATGCCGCTTTTAATTTCACATTTTACTGTGTAAACTATTGTGAGATTAACAGCATGGAAAATATAAAAAACTGTGTTCGTTATATGGCAACAGAAGGTAACAATTACCAAATCATAATATATTTTCCTTTAAAGTTACCAAACGGGACCAATGAAATATTTAATTAAATTCACAATTTTTAAATTTCAAGGTAATCCAATTAAGTCGATTTACGTTGGTATTTTTAATTTGACACAATATCACCGATAGATTTATTTTCGACTGTTGCTGTTGTAAGGCATTTGGATACCCGCTATCTTTCATTATACTTTCCGGAAGGACTTTTCATCGACATAGGATCATATTAAAAAGTAGGAAAGGAAGAAACTTGGAAATTTTCCAAGCATCCTCTTATATAAAAATTGATCCAGAAAACCAACATACAACTTCCATAACCCTTATCCAAAATTGACTAAGATCAAAATGAGAACCTTTTACTTTGAAGGACAAAGCTAAAGATAAAATAGCCTAAATAATAGCTTTGGAACGGATAACAAACTGCCAAAGGCTTTTGTAAGATACTGTACGATTCATCACAGTTCTGCTTCCATTAAAAAAAGACAGATGTGCATGAAGAAAGCAAAGATAAAACATCCATCTTCACTTGCTCAACAATGACCGAAATCAAATCCGAGGCCTTAATCTCCAAACACCATGGTCCTATTCTCAATCTGTGATAAGTCAGAGATACTTATATCACAGTAATTTAGTATCATATTATATATCACAGTAAAAACTAACTTTACATTTTTTCTATATTTTTTAAATCATAATATTGAAATGTTCACAAATCTTGGCATTCATACTATAATCTTAATAATTTCTCGAACTTTCCTTCAATTGCATTTATATTTATACTGCATTAGTTTAGTCACCTTAGCTTTGTTACACATTTTGGACTGACCGAAACAAATGTTAAACGAAATAGTCTTTGTCCGGACTTTATGCCGGCTGTTCTAAAATGTACACAGAACGTTACTAACGTTACTTTAATTGGTTTTTTAGTATGATTATATACATTATCAAGGACCAGTTTTACAGGGTGAAAACTGCAGGGAGTAAATAAATACTTTCGACTGATTTCCAACAATGATTTTTGACTGATTCGTGACAATTACTATTTATAAAGATCCATAGTCAAACCCACAATTAGCTTCAGTAGTTCATAGCAATGCTTATTTTCTAATCTCATCAGGTGCAAACTAGTATTTTTTAACAGTGAATGGGTATTTCAGCAATGATATTGCTGCTTTTGTAGATTCATCCATTGTTTCTTATAATTAAGTATCATACATTTGCACATCCATTTTTGAACTTTCTCTTCATAGTTTTCCAACTGAGAGATTCAAGTTTACTCTCATCCTATTCCTTTTAAGTGAATGAATGTGGCCTTTGTATTTTTTTAATCTTCCTAAATGAGAGTTAACTGATTATAAAACGTTATTTGCATTTATAAATAATATCTCATCCAGTTTTCTTTCCCATTTGAAATGGATTTTAAGAAGCAGTGGTTGCAAATTCTTATGCTTTACTTTTAATCGAGTGCCATTGCACACTAGACCACTACCTTTAATGCATCGAAACCGAAATTCACGTTTGCTTTTCTATATGATTTCTCACTCAAGAGCGGATAAGATTGACTGAGTTGTTTCAGCATTATTTTTTCTTATATTTAAATTATATTAGGAATATAATCGTCCAATTTTTCAGTCAATTCATAAGGAGTTGCAAATTTCAGCAAATCTTTGAGGAAATGGTCTCTCACTTCAACAGGCACTCGAAACTTCAACTGCTCCGTAATCATCAGATCTTTGAGTTGCTGAAAGGTATCAATCTTTATTCGGAAATCCATTCAGTAAAATAACTAAAGAGTTCTTAGGCACAGTTTCTCCAGGATTTGTCCGAAGACTTGTGATGTCGGTAGAAACATTGATTCAATTTTTTACTATTCAATTAATATCTTTTCAAGATCAGACTTTTGACAAAATCATAATTGCTAGCATGACTAGGCTGCTCTCTGCTAACATTTTGGACAGTTCAATGGGTAAAACTGCTAACAGGCATGCAACCCAATCTTTCTTCGGCACCTGAGCCATTTCAGCTCGTTTTTCGAAATTTATTAAATATAGACTCATTTTGTCATGTTTTTCATCATACTTTGGAATAATGTGTTATAGTAGAATTTTAGGACTAAACTCTACTCTGGCCTCCGATTCAATTCTCTGACTAGATTCTCTTTGTGACAGTTCTAACCTTTTCATTTCTAGTTCGTGTTGTTGAACTTCACGAGCCATTCGTTCCTCTCTCTTTTTCCTCCATTCGTTTTCTATCTTCAACAACTCTATCCAAGATAAGTTTTTTTTCTTCCTCATTGTAAATATCACAACTTAAAATTAAAGTTTTAATTTCAGGAATTTTATTTGAGGCATTTTCTTCCACTCCTAGCTTTTCACATATCTCTAACGATTCAATTTTCCTAGCTTTAGTTAAATAGGCCATTTTTAGAATTAGGTCAACAAAATCAGAAGGCTTTAAAAAGGTTTATACAGAATAGAGCTTACAAATACATAGGACTAGATAATTAATCATTTAGGGAAAAAAAGCAGTTTTTTCAAAACTTTAAATATCAATATTAATAATACACCATACCTTATAAAACAATTTGTCAAATTTAAAAAAAAATTGTTATTCAAATTATTTATCAAAATCTAATCTTATTTCAGATGGTATTTAAGAATTTAAAATACATTATCATCAAGTTTAATAAAATAATATATCACTATTTTTATCAAAATAGAAAACAATAACTTGTCACAAAAACAATAAAAGTTATTTTTTAAATATTTCTCTCTTTTTTAATCATAACACACTTTTGATTTACTATCGCTTGTAAATTAAACCACTATTTATAAATTCAATATATCATATCACTACAATAATAAATTCTTAATATGAAACTCAATACATAGAAAAACCTTTTTTTTAACTTTCAATGTCACAAATAAAAATAAATCGAAACACGCGCGTACTAAGGTTTTTTTTTTCAATGAATCTAAACAAAAACTAAAATCAACACAATTACACACTCAGTACATTCATAAATCAAAACAAAATACACGCTGACTGCAGGAAAGAAATGCTATCAAACATTCATAAATTTAAATAAAATATATTCTTATTTCTAGTCATACGCAATAAATTTTCATTTAAATCAAAACAAAACTTTAGTTCTGAATTCTATATTCAAAGTTATATAGAAATAAAACTAAATATGCACTTTTGTTGTGTCATAGAATCTTAACAGATAATTATTAAGTATTTAAAAATATACTAACAAATCTTGATATCTATCAAATTTCTTTTTTTTAAACAAATCTAATCCAAGCATAAAATATTCACAATATTTTATAAGAAAACATCTCAGAAAAGAGAAACATATATATATATATATATATATATATATATATATATATATATATATATATATATATATATATATATATATATATATATATATATATATATATATATATATATATATATATATATATATATATATATATATATATATATATATATATATATACATATATATAAATATATATGTATATATATATCAACCTTAATAATTATTCAACGCAATTTCGATTTCATGAAGGTTATATAATAAGCCAACAATCAAATTAAAAAAGGAATGAAAGAATATATACGTTTACAGAAGTAATCAATATTCTTATTTTTTATTTTTTTTTTAAAGTAGGGATAAGTGAGTACAATAAAAATAGTATTCCTAATCCGAAATTTAATACAAAATATGAATTATAAATATATTTCCATATTTTAATTTCTCAAATTTTAATACAAAAACGGAGATTAAATTTAAATACCAAGGGACTACTGATAGAAAAGGTACTCACCCCTATATTTTCAGAAAAGTACAGAGTAAACTTCGAAACAATACTTAATATTGGTACATGTGTATAATTATTACATCAAATATAAGATAAAATTGTTTCAAAAATTTATGAAACATCGTCTTTCATAAAATAGGCTAATACTATGTGTATTCCATAAATGTGGTTTTAGATATTTTGCAATATCACATAATAATCTTATACACTTAATTCTTATACTCCTTATTCACTTAATACTTCTCATTCGTTCTGTAACAAAATTAAATGTGAAAGCAGATATTATGATCTATCTGAACAAGTTAAATGCATTAGCGAATAACATTCAAGATAAATACTACGAAAAATTTTCCAAATGCAGAATGTACATTTTCTAACTATTTTACTTCTCTTAGCATGATAGGCAAGGCGGCTGGGACACGTTAAATATGTCATGGTCGCAATATCCTCTAAGTAAAATTATACATCTGGGGGGGGCAGGCTAAGGCTTGTTGAAGAGGTCCCTGGATCTTCGATCCTCTACCCTCTTTACTATCAGGAGTATGCTGGAACTATAGCTGATTCTGATTGGCTTAAAGTATTTCAGTGCAATTAGGAGGAGGGGCTTATTTGTTATACGAAAAAATTACAAGTATTTTTACATAGATACAATTAAATTTAAGTAATTATTTATTGAAATTATTTATCACTAGAATATTATCTTTAGTTATTAAATCATTTAAATAATTGGTATATAAAATTTAGAATTAGAGAAGTTGTAAATATCTTGATTATAGTACATGCATGAGCCTGTACAAGTTTGTTCAGAGACATAAAGTAAAGAAAAAGAAATAATATGAGTGTTAGTTTGTTAGTCATAGTAAGATTTAAAAGTTAATACTATCATCATGTTTGGCTATAATACATATGTTAGCAAATGAAAATTATATATTTACAAGGTTAATATCCTCTTTTATTTATTTTTTCAATTTTTTTATAACTTGTCAGTAGTTGATAGTAGTTATTGGTTAGTTCTATACACAGTGTTGGTTATTAGTTACATATTTATGTTCTTGCTTATTTGGTGAGGAGGCTTTTGATAGTATCCTAGTATTTGATGTTTTTCCCGCCGTTGTGTGGTACTCATTAATTTTCATTTTTGTGTTCCTTCGAGCTTTTCCATGATGAGAAACATCTTGTCCTCTCTGCTATTGCAGTTTCTAATACGCCTTATGGCTTCTGAGATATTAATTCCAGAGAAGACTTCTATGATTTCCTTTAGTAGGGTGAAAATTCACCCAACTCACTTTTATTTATTTCATTATTTGAAGCGTTTTGTTCTATGGGGATCAAATATGTTGAAAATCATTAATCTGTGATACAAATTAATTTTATATCCTTCATACTCTCCAAAGCATTTTCCAAAGAATGAATGTTGTGCGATGCACCAGCCATGTTTTTTTCTCTAAATAATAGCTTATAAAACAGATCAGTTCTTCTAGCAGTAATACATTTTTTACAAATTATAGTATGAATCATTTTACTATTATTAAATATTTATACAAATTAATGCGTAAACATTAGAAATCATTTTGTTGTGATGATAACTTTTTATTTTCTTTTTCGCAATTATCCTTAAGCCTACATTTCGCTGAAAATACACAACTTATAAATATACATTTAATCGACTAATATATGTATATATATGTGTGTCTGTGAGTGTGTATTTAAAAAATTTTTTATATCAAAATATAAAAAAGAGTTATAAAATTTATTTTAAAAATTACTTATAAATAAAGTTGAATGGATTTATTATTATTTAGAAAATATGGAAAATTTAAAATTTTACTAGGCCTTCCAAATAAAAAGTAAAGATAAAAAATTTATATAAAAATTACACTATGATTACAAAATTAATCTTGGTATCTTGAAAGTATTATTTAACAAAGATCTTTTAAATTTTAAGGAATGCAATAATCATACGATCATACATTTTAAAATATTATGAATAGAAAGAAGCTATATAAAAAATTCCTCTAAAAAACTGAATTAAATATATGTATCTTTACTCTTAAGATAACGAAACAGTAAAACCAAATCAATATTTTAATTGTATTATATATCATATATTATATATGTGTGTATGTGCCTTTTTGAATTCTAAAATTTTGATAAACATTTTTTTGAATCTTGAAAGTATAATTTAAAATAATTAATAAAACCAAACTTAAAATGATAATTAAAACAAAATTTATAAATATTAAATTTTTTTTTAATTTTTACTGTAGAACGTCATATTAATTTTAAATTTTAAGATACTTTACGAGAAAATACAAATTCTCTTAAATATTTCTAAATAAAAATTTAAATTATCATGTTGTATTTCAGTCGCTTGAAACAAAATTCTACGTTATTTATCATTAAAGTGATATTTTGCAAACAAACAATCATTCAAAATTTTTAAAGTTTTCCTTTAGGAATTAAGTGAAATTGCGTAATTTTGTTGAACAATATTCAATAACAGTTAACAATCAATAGTAACACTTTTGGGTCATTTTTATACATATATTTCTCTGAAAATATTCTCTACTATTACTATCATTAATCAACCAAGCTAAAGACTGTATATCGCAGAAAACAACCCATACTCTGCTGTATACAGATATATGTAAATGCTTATTAATTTATGAATTTGAAACATGCTCGATTTTTACATCCGTAGATTCTTATATTCTTTAATATGTTGCTTAAAATTTAGGAAAAAAAACAAAATGAATAGGAAAATTACTATATAGTAATAATATATTTATGTATCTTATACAATATATATAAGTGTGTATGAGTATATTCATACACATATCATAGTATTCAAATTAATATGAGATTAAACACACACACATTTTGGTTCTTATAATTCACATAATTCTTCATTTAATTCAATAAAAGGTGCTTTAAAATTTACTTTCACTTTCATAAATTGCTCTTTTTATTTTCATTATGAGAGTTTTACGAAGCTTAACTTTTAAGCTGCGCAATAAATCGATTGAATCTATTGTTCAGTTTTAATAGGAAGAAAAGTTTCACTTTGCTATCAGCATCAGAATTTTTTCATCATTAATATTTCGCGCAACTACTTGACGTTTATCAATGTTAGATAAATAAGTGATAAAATACGAAAGTGAAATCATGCAACATCAGTTTTGGTAAAATAGGAAATAAGGAATAAGCTGCTTTGAATATTGCTTGAAATATGAGTAATTTATCCCCAATTCTTCGTGATTTAAGCCATTTACAGCATGCCGTACCTTCAAATATTGATTTAGGAGAACAATGGGAAATTATTGACGTTTATGATGAAGATATTATTTGGAATATTGTCATGTCTTACTTGAACTATTTTCCAAGAAATGATGACAACATTGAAATGAAACGTAGGTTGAATATTCTGGGTGTCAAAAGTATTGACAAAAATTTAGATGATTCTGTTAAGAAATATAATCCGTTTCTTCAGAGAAATACTTATTTTTGCCGAAAAATAATGGATTGCGTTGTGGAGCCGTTCAAAGAAGCTATTAAAAAGTTTGTTCGTAACTATCAAGAGTTTGATTATCTTCCCAGTTTCGATGAGTGCTTAGAAAACTGCTCTATATTGCTTTCTTGCAGTATTCTTGTGGTGACCATAAAAACTGGAAACCAAATTGATTCAGTCGAACTTTTTCCTCGTGTTCGAAACGAGGAGTGGCCATCGGACATAAAAGTATTAATTGTTTTTAAGACTCTCAATTGTAAGAATTCTACAAAAGGTGAGGAATTACAAGAAACATTCTCGTTCGGTATGTCTAAGGAATATGGTTTAATAAAGCAGCGTATAGCGATGAGAGAAATCATAAAGAGTACAACGTATGAAAATGAAACAGCTGAAAATGTTATGAAAAAGGTTTTGCGTTGCAAAGGCGTCCAGGAACATTTTCTTTGCGCTCTTCTAAGGAATAATTATGGAATGTTTGTGAAAGACATATATAAATCACCTTATGTTCTCACAAAATTACGTGATGCTGGACTTCAGACAGATCCTCGAACGAAAGACAACCATGGAAATTTAGCTTTGTATTATGCTTTGTGTGGCAGAGATACATCTTTACTCTATTTTTTATATGATTATGCGGCAAATGCCTGCTTTATGGAGAATTGTTCAGTTCGACATCCGAACAAGTCTATCATTGAAAGCATGCGAGCTCTAAAATCTCACTTAGAAGAATTAAAAAACAAAAATGAACCAGGAATCGATCGTGTAAATTACATGAGAAATCTGGAAGAAATACTTAAGCTGAACAGTTTTCAGATTGAAGTGTGTTCAAATATTAATGAAATTAATGAGAAATATGAATCATTACTTCAAAATGATGATGTAGGAAAAGACGAATTTGACGGTTCAAACAGGGAAGTGAAAGAGAAAAAATGTAAAGAAAATAAACCAAGCAGTCACTTAGAGGAGATAAAACGAAGGATACTTGAAGCGAAACAACGGAAAGAGGTAATTTCCTCAATTTTAGAAACTTATCAAAAATACTTTTTTTGGTCACACGAAACAGCTGTCATTTATAATCTATTTATGCATCTTAAGGAATTCAGTGATCATAATAGCTACTTTGAAAATTTGGACTTTTGTTCAACTGTTATGTTTTTTGATAAACTTTTTCTCTTGAAAGAGAGATTGAAACTTCCCGTTGAGTTATATACACAAATAGAATCAAAATTTTTCTTTCTAATTTACAGTTGGAAGTATTTGCTTGAGAATAAAAAACCCAATGCTATATCCGCAACTGAAGTTATCAGAATGGTCCCATTTCAAGTTAGACTTAGCTTGGAAAAAAGCATTTGTTGTTTTAAAGATGAATTGGCAAGATTTCCTATTACTGAGCAGCATACTTTAGAACGTATACCTAATAAGGCCGTAGAAACACTTACAAATTTGTCTTTAATCTATGATGAATTTCTCATAAGACGGTTAAAACATTATTTGGACGTTGCTATTAATGTTAAAATTAAAGATAAAGATTTGAAGAGTGTTTTAATAGTCGAAAGGGCACTTCAAGTGATCGGAGAATGTCTAACCATTACAGAAAGGGGCTTTAAATCTGTTCAAAAAATTTTCCCATTAATTTTACCACAAAATCTTAAGCAATATTTAGTGAACATTCGAAACAAACTTTGCCATTTTACATCTGATGAAATAGAATATAGAAAAACTGCTGAGGCAGATGTAAATTTGTTTATAGAAATACAGAAAGAATTAGAATATTTTAAGGACATTTTAATGCCAATAATTTTTAACGCTCATGCATATGCAATGGAAAGATTTGTTCTAACATTCTTTCATAACATTATTGAAAAGGCTTCTAAAACTAGCAAATGTGATAGTAGTTTTGAAGAAAATCAACAAAGTCTTAAAGCAATTTTACTTTCATTAGAAAGTCAAATATCAGATGTCGATGATGAAAACAAAGCTAAATTAAAAGAATTAAGAAGATATTTTAGATACCCTATTGAATATTCATTCCAATCAATTAGAAATGAAATGAAAGAAATGAACTTAAAGAAAAATTTAACTGAGATTAAACAAGAAATAAATGATTATATTTGGACAGTGGAATTCATTTTGCAATATATTTGTATGGATGAAAGCTTAAGAGAATATAGGGATATATTATCACAAAAAATTTCAGAAAGAAAGGTTTTATTTGCTCACTGTGAAATTAAACGACAGATACCGAAAGACTCTTCTTATTATGATAGCATTGATATGAATTCTGTTTTATTTTATGGAAATATGTTCCAAAGGAACGCAAATAAAATAGCTAAAAGAGACGAATTAAATGAGAATATTTCAAGCGTTTCAGCCCTTTCCAGTGTAAACAGCCAAAGATTTTTAGAAAATTCTTCATTATATGATACTGCATTAGGCTCAAAGTCGGATAATATCAATGATGCTAAAACTCTCATGAAAAAATTTGAAGAAATTTTAGCTGATTATGAAAGACTTTCTAAGGAAATGCTAGAAAATGTTCAACCTGAAAAGTCGGAAGTCGTATTCAGTTTCAAAAATTTAGCTAAATTAAGACACATTTTGTATGGCAAGCCTGTTTTAAATGCAGAGGACAGAAATGTACTTTTAAAATTGAAAAAGCGTTCAGAGGATATATTGTTTGCAAAGGATAGAATTATATCCTTCTTGAATGGCTCAAAAATGCTAACCGAAGAGGAATTGAAATCTGAAGTCAGCTTATTGCCTTTGGGTAAAAAGAAAAAAGAAGAATTAATTAGAAAATATGAGTCTAACCCTGCAGCATATATATCCATGATCGAAGCAGTTCCAAGTTATATAGATATCATTGATGGTGCGATACAAAATCTTCAAATAAACAGCAAAACTTATGAGGAACTTCGCCTAAAATTAGAAGCTCCATCGGAAGCAATTGCTGTACTACAAAAATTGAAGGTGGGACAAAACCGACAGACTTCTGGAAGCTCAGTGAAATTTCTCAGAGATCGAATAGCAATGCTGAAAGTTATTTTAATAGACCAAAACAATGATATCAAGCGTTTGTGGGAGAAAGCTAAAAGTGAAAAAACTAAAGGTTACCTCCACGAAAGGATCATTGAATTGTACCTGACAAACAGTGAAGTTCAAGCTTCAATTGAAATGCTGTTGATGAACTGTATGGCCATACTGAATGATGAAAAGTTTCAAAGTCTTTTACGTAAAGCAACAAATCTTTTTAGTGGAATAAACTTAAAGAATGTTTTAGCCCATGGGAATCCCTTGTTAGAAACAGTTGGAAGGCTTGTAGATCCTACAGATTTACCTTCTGAATTAGTTCAAAAAATCATGGTACTCATTAATGATAATCATACACTTGACTGCATGGTTAAGTTACTCAACAATCTGAAATCAGATTTCAATTACTTTATGAACGTCATGGAAAATAAAAATTCTGAAAATGTGTCTCAGGATGTCAGAAAACTTTGCGAAGAAATTGCAAAGTGTAAGCATTGGATGGGATACGCCAAAATTTTAAAACAGGAAAATTTTTTAAATAACGTTCTTTGAAACTACGAAAAAATAAGAAGATATAAATGGTAAATGTATGTTTATAGTAGAAAAATTAATTGGTTAAGATAAAAGATAATTTTTTTACTCAGTTAAAAAGTTTGGATACAAGCAGCTAATTTCTACAACCTATTTTTAAACTATGTACACTTTTCCTAAAATTTTATAAATTTGAGTTTACATTCTACTAAATTCACACAAAAATTATGTTAAATTAAATGGCAAACTTTAAATGGTTTGATAAAATGAAAATATTATTGATTTAGTTTGAAAATTGTTATTTTTTTTATTTCAAATAATGAATAAATGTACTGTAAGTTTTCCATGTATACTAATGTTCAACAGATATTATAAGTTTTGTATTTTAAAAATTATTTAATTATAGTATAAATTAATATATATAGCTATAAATGCTGTTAATGCTGTTATAGCTATAAATGCTGTTCTGTTAAATAAATCTCAAAATATATAAAAAAATTATGCTTTTTTAAATTTTCCAAATATAATTTGTAAGGCTCTATATTTTGAAAAATGTATCTGATAGCTGAAAAAGTAATGACTAAAATATGGATAGCTAATTAATATGTTTTTAGCTTTGAAAATATACTTTTAATAAAAAAATGAAGTAAATAATTATCTTTAAAATTTGATTATAAAATTTAATAATTATAAAACTAATATATCACCAAGAGTTTGTTTTAAATAAATTCTTCATTTTCTTTTCAATTAAAAGTTAATTGGGAAGAAAATCATAAAAAGGGTTTTTAGAATTTAATGTAAAATCATAGTTATATTTATATGATCTCTAAATAGTCTAAATAGTGATAAAGAATAGTTAAAATTTTAATATACTTAAAATTATTATATTATTTTTTACATTTAATTGTCTTGTTATTTTAATATTTAATAATTGTGTTGTAATTAACTGTTTTTAAAGAGGATTTTAAAAATGCATATGAACTTTTTGAAAATATTTTACATATAAGATTTAAAATAGTGGAAATTAATATAAGATTTAAAAAAAGATTTAAAATAGTGGTTCTTTTCCTTGGGAGATTTACTTGTTAATAAGAATATATATGTGTGTATGTATGCAGTAATTTATTAAAAGGAATTTAAAAAAAAATAAATGGAAATCAAGATATTTCAAATATTTCCCCCATCAAATAGGAATGTGCAATAATGTCTTATTGCTTGTAGTCGTTTTCAATAATGACTTCTTTTAAAAAAGCTTAGTTAATTTAAATGTAATTTTCTTTTTCTTTTTTTATTATTGCTATATTTTTGCCCATTATTTCTAGAAAGAGATGTGTAGATAACACTTAATTTCATCATTTGAAGTAAATAAATAAAAATTTATAATAATACAGGAAAAACTTACGATTGTGTTTGAACTCATTAATAGTAAATTTGATTCTTTAAGTGATTGTTTTATATTGTTTATCAATGTGTGACACTTATATATTTTATTTTCTAAACTTGAATGTCATTAATACAGTTATTCCATCCTAAATGTGATTTCTAATAACCATAAAAAATATTCGTATTTCCATTTGGTGAAAAAGTTTAATCAAATGTCATTTATAAAATAAAATTAGATAATTGCTTTATATCAATATAATCATAGTATAAATATCGGATAATTAGAATCCTCAGAACCAGATGCTTTATTTCTTTAAAAAAAATTGTTGTTAAATTTTTTTACTAAACTAATTTGGGTAATCAATGAAATGGTTATTACAATTTAATAAATTTATTTATAACTAAAGATTTTAATATGAATTTAGGGTAATTTTGTACTGAGTTTTGTCACTCTATACTCGTTGATTTTACCTTTGTTAATTTGTTAATCTTGTTTTAAATCAAACGCATGACAAAAAATAACAAAATAATAAGCTCTTTGGTGTAGTATGTTCAATGCCAAATTCTCCTACATTATTTAATACTATGCATTTTCAGAGATTTTTCTTGTTCTTTTAAATGAAAATCCGCCATCCTTTAATTTAGCTATGAAATCTTTATTGATTTTAAGATGAAAATACTATCGAATTTAATCAAGACATGTATACTACCACAATTTAACTATAGCGAGCTTAGCTTGTCCAAGTGTCATATGTAACAACAGCAACAACAATTTAACTTCAAATATATTCAAATTAATTGTTAAACTTTCATGAGATAAAAAATTTGAAAACAAATAGTGGTGTAAATTTAATAATTCTAATTTATATGTTTTTTATTTATCAAACTTAATTTTTTACATCTTATGAATTTAGTTTATTAATTTTAATCAATGCACCGAAAGGAATATTCAAATCTGTCATGTTGTTTTATGTGTGTCAAATTTCTATTATATATTTAAATTTCTTTAACACAGTACCCTTAAATAATTGTATTAAAAACTATTATGATTTATTTTGTATTATTGAATTCAATAAGAGGAGAGTTTGTAGAATTAACATTATGATTTACTTGTAATAAAATATTTTCCTTAATAACTTTATATTATGAATTTAGACAATTTTTAAATATTAATGATTTTTCATTTTCTGTACTGGAATTAGCTTTAATAGGATTTGCCTGTATTGGATTACACGAAATGTAGCATTTTAATTTTAACATCATAATTTTTCATGTCATATGTTGATGATGCAATTAACTAAGCGCTTATTAAAAATCAAATTTTTATTTATGTTATTTAAAATTAAATAATTAAGCAACCTGAATTGATTCAAAAGCAGTGAATTTAAATGTGTATACACAAACAATTTCTAACTTTTTATAAACCAGAGAAAATTGACATAAATCCATTCTCCTACAAATAATGTCTAAACACACTACTACATTTAGTAATATCCTATTTCTTATTGTGTGGAATATCTAGTCTCGCAGTAGGACTGGTAAGAGAAAGAAATACTGTAAGAAGACATTTAACTTAAAAACTGATATCTTTAAAATTAAATAAACTCTTGATCGCATATTTATCAAAAGAGATAGTTAACTATAATTAAGTAAAAAATCAAATGCAGCTGATAAAAAAATTATTTAAATCATAACTTTAATCCTTTTTTCTTAATTGTTTAAAATTTTATTATTTAAAAGGGAAAGAAATGAAATTCATTTGTTGCACATCAAAAATAAGCTCACTTAAAATATTTTTTTAGTCTACAATCTTTTGTTATTTGGTTTCATGCAATATGAGTTCCATTTATATTTGTATTATTATTTGCATAAAAAATGAATATATCTTAATATTTGAAACATTTAGGTGTAAATAAAATATATTCATTACTTAAATGGTTTTTAAAACTAAAATTGAAATTTAAAACTAAGGGCAATGAACTTGAAAAACATTTTATTTTGTAAGCATTTCAACATCAATGATCATATTTAATTAAAAAGTATTAAGAATATATAACAAATAAATAATTAAATAAGAAGAATAACTTTCAGAAATATGTAAACAGTATTTACGACAGTGAAATATTTTAATAATTTTTTACACTACTAAGATATTACATTATTTATTTAATAATTTATATGTGCAAAGCATTTTGCTTAAAATAATATATTTATAGTTGAATTTTCTATAAATAAAATAACAACTTTGAAAATTAAATGAAAATAATAAATTTTCTACGATAATTTTTAAAAATTATTTTTGAGACTCTAAAACATGAATAATTTTCAAATATTTCTAAAAAAAAGATTTAAAAAGCAGAAAAAAATTAATAGAAATTAATGGAAAAAAGTTTTAGAAAAAACTATTATGGCTCCTAATTTTATAATTAAATACTATAAAATTTGGAGCCATAATAACACTATTGTGACAGCAAAGTCCATGAATTATGAACAATATGATATTAAAAATAAAACATTTTTACATTAGAATATTACAGAGAATAAATTGCCCTTATAATACATTTGTATCTCATTTTTTGTATGAATTCATGAAATAAACGAGAAACATTGTTTTAGATGAAGCAGATCAGATTAAAGTTTGGATAATAACGATCAAGATTAACTACGTCCTGCTTAGTAAAGAAATTACACCATGCTAATTATGTATCCTCCCACAAGCTCACAGAAAAAAAATATGTATAAGGAATTTAAATTAAGCGAAATAAATTTAAATTGTTTATATATTTATTTTATTTTCATATCATATTTAAACTTCTCACTTATGAGTATGAATTCTTCAACATTAAAATTATTCAATAAATATAAACATGCAGTATTGAATTGTACTTAAATATAATGCGAAGTAAAAGTCTTTGATATATTTAATAGTTTATTTTCATTATTTTTGATTTATTTGGGAATCAAGTTGTATATACCTGAAGAGCTAAGAAATATTGTAAGTTTGTTTTGAACATTCAATGCATGATATCGTTCGGGAGGTTAATTTCATGCAGTGTGAATGAAAAAAGGAAATTATTCGATATTGGTAAGATACTTACTTATAAGCATGCTTTATTTGTATCGAAAAGGAGGAAACCCTAAAAATTCTCAAACATTATAGATATTGTGATATGCTGAAAAACAATGTCGATTTGATTGACAGCGGCTTGGACCGGATCAGATATTGGACTCCCTCTCGTTATATATATAATATTATATATATATATATATATATATATATATATATATATATATATATATATATATATATATATATATATATATATATATATATATATATATATATATATATATATATATAACTTAAATATTTTCTTTAGTAATCTTAAAATTAAGAATGTAAGGGAAATAGGTCAGGGATATTTTTCTTATTTGAACTAAACTTTTAATATTTAAATAATTTCGAGTTAAAAAAACATGTATTAAGATATTTTGATATTATGGATATCTTTGAATAATCTAATATTTCATACATTCAAATGCTCATTTACAAAATATTTATAAATATTCAATCGTTTTATGCTACCAAATTTTAATTTCATATTTTCCTTAACTTGTATCCTGGCCAATGTAAACACGTAATTTTTTAGCAATACCACCAACAAATAGTTAGAAAAGTGGAGAAATGTCAAGAATGTAACGAATTTTATGAAACATCGTGAAAAAAATTACTTATACTAAAATTATTGATATCGAAATAAATTTTATAATTTTAAATAATGACAAAAAATTTTCAGGAGCATGTAAATTTTATAAAGTACCTGTGTTCTAAAGTATAATTTAAAAAATGCTAATGTACTTTAAATGATCGTAGAAAATAAAATATAAATAAGGAGCATAAAAGTAAAATAATCCCTGAGTTCAGTTCCATGATGCATGATTGAAGAATATAGTTTATTATACAAAGTACATAGTTATATTTTCTAAGAGAAATTTTGTTAATCAATCAATACACTGACGTAAGAGATTCCTAATTTATTAGTTTAATCAATTTAATATATTGCTCTAATTATAATTTTATTAGCAGATTTACTTTTGTATTTATTTGTTAAAAATATAATTCTCTGGTAATTTGTTTGAAGACTTTCTACTAACTTACTCAGGTGTGTCCACAATATGCTTTCGGAAAACGTGATTCTTCAGCAATATTTATTCGCAGTCTCCGCTTCGGAGAAAATTCTCAGCACATTTTACTAAGCATACAGTTTTATTCAAAAGTTTTATATGTTATTGATACAAAAGTACTTCATTTGATTTCTAGTAAAATAATAATGAAATATTTTCGGTCAGAAAAGAGTTCCCATGAGACATTTTTCTTTTTTTTATTATTTTTAACGTCAACGCATAATTTTTTTGTATCTATCACATTATTACCATACATTAACATAATAGATTAATAAATGCTATTTAATTTTGATAACATTTTTGATAATATGAAAGTTACGAAGTTAATAAGAAATCAAATTGATTTTTGTATCTCTTTCGTATAAATTATATGTATATTTACAAATTTCGTAATTTTCTTTTAATAATACTAAATGTCCACTAAATTTACTTGAAAAAATGTATCAATTAGTGACAAATTTAGAAATATTTTCCATGTAATATTATGAAATTAAGAAAGAAAACAAATACGTTATGTTTTTGTATGCATCATTCTATATCATAATTTATTTCTTTAAACAATAAAAAAAACTATCGCAGATTTTTTGCTGAATAAAATAATTAAATACCTGTATTTAACTTTAAGAGTAGATTAGAATATTGCATTTTTTGAATAATTACATCATGTTATATATACATTTGAAACATATACTACTGCTGCTTGATGTATGCATCATTCTGAAACATTTATTTTCCTTAAATTTAAAAAATATAACCACTGCGCATTTGACTGAGAAGAATAATTAAATCGTTGGTTTGAAATTAGAAAGTAGATAAGGAGATGCATTTCTTATATAATTTTTAAATGGCTATTATATTTTTCTGTTATTTAAAAATAAAGATTCATGTCATTTAAATATAAGCTATGCATTGATCATTACACATTTTATATTTAAGATCATTACATATTTTGTATTTAAGATCCTTATATATTTTATATTTAAGATCATCAAATATTTTGTAAACAGAGATGAGCACTGTAGGCCTTGGCCCACATGGGGCTGTAGTGCCACAAAGTTTAGTTAAATATATTACATTTATGATCATTATATATTTTATATCATTATCTTATTTTATTATATTATGTTCATTATCTTATTTTATACATAAGAAAACTAATTTCTAGATACAGCTCAATCGAAACTATAATATATAATACATGTTTAAAAAATAAGGAAATATAAATTTTAAGTAGGAGAGATACATATGTTAATATTTATAAAAGTAAACTGCATGCCAATATGTTATTTCTTTGCTGCGTCAGTGCTATCAAATGAATAAAGTAAAAATTCATACAGTGTAAATATTTTAGCCTATAGAACTTATCATTGATCTTCAGTGATAACTGTTTTGACAGATTTGTACAGTTAGATTTGAACTTTGAATTTAGCTTTCAGTTGAGATAATATAAGGTTCTAAGTGATGATAATATCTGACTCAAGGAGCACACAGTCTTTATTATATATTTGTGTACATATTATCAGAAAAATAGTTAAGATAAAAGAATATTCCCACGAGTAATGAATCAATCAACTTTGGGCGATATGAAACACAAATATTGTTCTGTTTCTTTAAGTTCACGCAGAATGAGCAAATTTGTTTCTCATAACTCATGCACTAAAGTGCAAACAAATGTAACCATATTAACAGCAACAAGTTGTCCTGATCGGAACGTTTAAACTACTGTCATGATAACTTATAGCATATAATATGGTTAAATTTGTTTGCACTATATTTCAAACTGATTAGTGAAATTGAAAGTGTCTTAATGTAGCATAAACCAGGACATGATTTTTACGTAGTAGTTAATTCAAAATAAGGTCATCTGGCATGTAATATAATTTTGTATGAGCTTTAATAAAAATGCTATGGGAATCATTAGTAATTATAATAGAAAACATATATACGTATTTTTTATTAGCTGAAATTCATTTCGAAACATTAATAGAATAGTTAAAATACATACCATGTTATGTATAAAATTTATAACCCATATAATATTTTACAAATGTAAATAGGTAAATAAAAAATCCTTTTAAAAATGAACATAATAATTTTTAAAGCTCAATAGTTTTAGCAATTTATTCCAATTTACTTCCTCATTAAGTTTTTAAATTTTATCATCTGTTTCTATAATATGGAACACCTTTTAGATATATGCCAAAAATTATCACTGAAATCCTTATAAAGCTTTAAGAAATTCATTAATTGAAACTGAGTTCGAATAATTATTCTATATTTTTTTCTTTATTTTCTTTTTCCATTTGTGTGGCCTGGTTTTATCTCCCCAACACACATATAATCTTAATAATCATCAGTCCTTTTATTTGTCAACAGACATGATATTGCTTATCAGTATTTTTTGTGGCAGAGTATTTTTTAAGTTACAAATAATCTGTGAATCAGAGAGCAAACGAACACAATTTCTTCTTAAATGAAGTTCTTAACTGAAACACAATTTTTTTTTTACATCCAAACAACATTTATGGTAACCAATGATATTAATTTTTAAGTGTTCTTCAAAATTCATAAAAGGTGATAATTTTTATTCAAAAGAGATTCAAGCGAGGTTATAATTCAAAAGAGGCTTCATAAAATTCTGAAATTAGATAAATCATACCATGCCATTCAATGTTAAATAAAATTGATAAATCAAAAACATATAATAAAAAATTAATTTGTTAACTTATTCGCTGACTCACAAAAGATAGAAGCATACAATTACTTCCTAATTAATACCTTAACAAATTAAGTTCTTAAAAAAATATTTCTTATATTTACTATCAATCGTAAAATTTTTTTCTTTAACAGAAAAATTTATATGGATGTAATATTTCATATAATAAGATAGTCATCCGTATCAAATAATTAAAGCCCATTTATTCTCTAAATATACAAGAATGTGGTAGAATCTTCCTTATCATTTATGAGAATAAGTGTGAAAATTCAAAAAATAAAATTGAATCACAAATTCATTAAATAATCGTGTTGATTGACATACACACAATTGCAAATTTCATCAAATATTCTAATTATTACATCACCATTGTATTACATCAGGGATGCGCAAACTACGGCCCGCCGGAAGTTTTTATGCAGCCCGTGGACAGAATTTTATTTGTCGATCCGATGAAAATTAAAAGAAAATATGATTTATATGTTATGTATCCATCTCCTTTTCTACTTTTTTTAAATATTGTTTTTTTTTTCTTTTTTTTTTCAAAGAACTGATGATCTTTTTACTTTCTCTTTTTTTTTGTTCTACAAAACATAAATCGACGGAAACATCAAGCACAGACAGTTGTAATCGTTAAAGTGTTAAAAGCGGAAGTTCATTGTTAGTTCTAACTGTAGACTGACACAAACAACCGTTATCTATTTCTATGGAGCAGACATATTAGAATCCACTATAGGTGATTTAGACCTCACATGTAGCAGACTGTGCATTTTAAGCTCCAGTCAGTCCAGAAAATTAGTGTTATGTTAGCTTTATCTTATGTTTGTGAACAAATGTTTTCAACTGTGAACCTTAGATAGAATCACTTTAGAAGTAGACGGACAGATAAGCATTTAGCTTCGTTCCTTAGAATCAATACATCTTACTTCGAACCTCAATATAAGGAACTTTTACAAGAGAAGTCGTAATTTCACTCACCTCATTAACAAATTTAAATTGTAAAACTTGTATATTGTTTTCAACAGTTTAAAAAAATTTATATTGACCCCCCCAAACTTTTTTTTTCGATTTTTGGCCCACGACTAAAAAAATTTGCCCATCCCTGTATAACACATTTAAAGTTTCACAAGATGAAAATTTGAATTCCTTTTTATATTGCAATATAAACTGTTAAATTAAAAAAAAATTTAATACTGTTGTTCATATTTTTCGACAAAACAATATTTATGAAAAATTTAATATTCTAAGGATATTAGTAATAAGTGTCCGCGCGCTATTTATTTTGCAAAGGAACAATAAAAATACAAAATTATTGGGGAAATTGATTCAAATATTTGTAAAAGTCTAAAGCATTTTCAATGTAAATCATGGGAGAGTACAAAAAATGATTGCCTAATAAACTATAGATGATGAATTGGTATTAATGGAGGAAATGCACACGTCGAATGTCTGCAACAGGTGCATTATTCGGGGCCTACAAAGATATCATCAACTTTATTATCATGGCTTAAAATCGTTCGAGAAAGATGATTCTATTCGATTATTTTTTACAAATAAATCTTAGACATTTGATCTATTATGACTATATCGAAGATATGCGAAAAACTTAAATAACGTTTTACTTGGAAGATTTACTGCTGATACATTGCTTTTCAACTGTTAAGGATGCTATTTTAAGATTTGAATATTGAAACTGATAATGAATTCATTTTAAATGATTTTTATTAGTTACTACCTGCTTGGACTTCTTTATGTGTGTAACACGTGATTCACCACAGAAATATTCAATTTCTTTTTGTTGAATAAATATTTCGCAAGTTACTTTTTTAATGTATTGTATAATCTTTTTGAAGAAATTATCATGAACACGAGAGGGTTAAATATAAGCACGCTAAATTTTTTGTAAATTTTTTAAATTACTCCTAACGAGTAACATTTAAAAATATAATATTATTGTACAATAACAAAAAAGGTTAAAATAAAATTTAGAATTTTGGTGGTTTTAAAGCAAAAAATTAATTTGTGATAGTAAAATAACTTAGAAAGACTAATAATAATATAAAATTTGCTATAAATAATAGTTAATTAACATATAAAAAGACAAGTACTTCAGTTAAAAATATTGATTAACTTAGATGTGACTAGAAAAATTAGTTAAAATATAGCAGATTATTTTATAAGAAAATAATTTATAAAGATAAACAAAATAATATATATGAATAAAAATGAATACATTTCAACCGTTTGTAATTTTGGTTTACTAACTGACTTTTAAAAGGGTTTACTATGACATTAAAAGTGAAATAAAATTTTTACTTAATTCTGCAATGCTTTTGTAGTATTTAAAATGACCAAAACGTAACAAATTAAATTATCAACAGTTAATCATTTTCTATAATGCATAAATTCCCCAAAGTATTACAGATTACGCCATATTTATTGATAAACCATGTTCAAATTTGAATTCTTCACTGAGTACTATTAAAATGAGAACAAATGCTGCAATGAATTTACGTATTTTGAGAACAAATGTCATTTTAAATTGTAACAATTTTTAAAAATACAATGAAAATATTAAATTGATATAAAAGATATTAAATTAAAAATGTCTGTTCTGGCATTTTAACCTTTGTATTGATGAAATTAAAATTAGTTCTTGTAAATTATTTTTTGGGATTAATATATAATTTAGACAATTTATATAAATTTCACATTATTATTACATTAATTTTATTATAATTTCTTATTTAAATAATAAATTTTATCTCCTTTCATTCAAATTTTAAATTTAAAGCAAAACTCTATTACATATCAACGTTATATCTTTACTATTGTAATAATATCGTTGAAAATTTATTAATTCCTATTAAAGATATAAGTTAAGAATTTATAAGAATATATTTTAAAATTAATTTTTTGTCTTAATTTATATAAATTTATTATAAGGTTATAAAATAAAATTATATTATAAAATTTTTATTTTTAATTTTTATAATAAAAATTTTCAATTAAAATCTTAACATCACATAAAATATAAAGCTTTTTGGTATTCTTGATCTGTTTATGGTTTTCCAGAATTAAAATTTTACCTAGAAAAATGTACAATATTTCAATACGAAGAAATACAACGCCGTGAAACCTATCTTTAATTCCATGACTAAATATACTATTTTAAAATTAATTTATTATAAAATTCACATTCTGAAAGCAACCTCATTAATTTTTTAAAAAAAATTACAAAAAGCAACAAACCTTCTAAAAAGACGCAATTTCCGCTTGCATCAGTTTCTTGAATGTCCATGGTTTGGAAATAACAGTTATTTTAACACGTATTACGGAAGTAACGTCAGTAAGAGAGATGTCAATGTCTTCAATCTAAAAATCAAAGCTCGTCGATAAATTACTGGAAAAATTGCTAAGAGTGAATGAAGCAAACTAGTTTCCCAATTGAAATTCCCCTCATAATCTTTGATTATCCTGACATATTAATAAACAATTGAGATCTTGAGATCTCTCCCAAAAAAAATTAAAAAAATATGATAGTACTGAATTTAATCTCACTTGTTTATAATTTTGATAAAAAATGATCTTCAGCCAAAATCTAATGATGACACTCATATTATCTCTTGAAATTAAATTCTAAAGGAATATGACTGACAGAAAATGATCATACAGAATAAAATGCATCACTAATGGAAAAATTCTTGATTAAAAATTACAAAATAAGAATCGTACATTGCAAATCATCAAAAAAAAATTTAAGCTAACATGATTTTACTTTTTATTTAATTTATTACTTTTGAATACATAGTTCAATAATTTTTCAATATAGCAAATCGTACTTAAGTTATAAAAAATAACTGTAAATTGTGTAAAATTAACAAATCTTTGCAATATATCGAATAAAAATAAACAATAAATACGAAAAAAAATTTATTTAAAATATAGGGAAATTTGAAAACTCTGACTGACAATGAGTAAACATAAAAACATGATTCATCACTTCATTAAAATATATGATCAAATGTTGCATGAATTTATTAAAAATCATGCAAAAAATTAACTAATTTTCAAAAAATATACATCAAACATACGAAAGTTGCTCGAAAAAAAAAAAGAGAGAGAGATAAATTACTGTTCAACTGAATATATTTAAAGTTATATATCTAAGTTCCTACAAAGAGTGAAAATTAACATACTTTCATTCTTTTATTTTATGAATTTATGCCAAGAATATGTTTTGAAAATTCATATTTAATGCACTGAACTGAAAATCATATCCCAAAGCAACAGAACCAATTTAACTTCAGTAATAATCGAAATAAGAAGTTTTGAAGTAAATAGATAGCCCAATGATGTCTAAAATATAATTTCTAATGTGTTTAACTATGTCTAAATCTTTGCGGACCGATATCGGAGCAGTTAGCGTCCCAAACTTCGAATACCGAGTTCGAATCCTGATCCTATATCCTTTCATTTTCGGTGCAAAAATGCCACACTCACTGAGTGCCCTACTGTATAAGATGCCATCACTTTTCCCATTTGTAACATTGAATGGATTAAATCTTAAGATCAACTTGGCATTGAAAAAAAGAATGTCTAAATTTTGAATATGCCTTAATGATTCATTAATTATTCAAGGAAATAAAAATGTTTCCCATTTTTTTTCTGAATTAAAACTTAATTATTTATAAGCTGGACTGCTTTTTAGAAGAATAAATTAAATTACTATACATCAGAATTTTTTGTGGAAGAAAAGACTTTTAAGCACTGCTGGACATCTAAAATGCGACACTTAGAAAAATTGGAAATATCACAGGAAAATTTATTTGACAGATAACACACACAATACAAAGATCAAATTATTGAAATTACAGCTTGGTATGAAGTCTAGATTATCACAAAATCAGTAGTTAGTGTATCCACGATTGCTGGCTATAACTGATACCGAACTTCTCGATACAGAATTTAGAATTAAAGAGGTTTAGATATATATTTGGGATATAGCAGTCCTTACGACTTCCACACGTCGCTAAATTTGATCTGGTATAGTATAGGTGATGTGTTCCAGGCTAATTGTGGTTCATGTATACACCGCATATTTTAAATTAATGTTACTTTGGAAAGCAAGCAGGCTAAGGAGGTAATTCAATCTGACAGGTAAAGAATTTTTGAATATTGTATGAAACGAGTAGCCGTGCATTATACTGTTGAAATATAGCTGATTTGCAAGCGCTGAATGATGAGAATAGAAAGGGCTCCAACATCTCAGGCATGTACTGATGGCTGTTCAGTGTATTGTCAATGAATACCATAGGATTGCCGAAATGAAGCCAATATTACAACATACCCTAAAATCGGGTACAGAATCAGTGAGGGGGTGCATAACGCAACAATTCAGCAATCTGTCACCAGGGTGTCACCTGAAACGAATCCGACAATCATGGTGGTGTTGTAGACAGAAACAGGATTCGTCTATACAGTCAATTGTCTTTCCATTTCATTATTCATGTCCATCATTCGTGATATCTCTGGCAGCGTAAAAGCCTGTCGTTTTGAATCAAATGTAAACGAAGCGATGGAAACCTTGCAAACATTCCATTCAGCTGAAACGACATTGAGTGGTGTGAGTGGACACCGAATGATGCATATCAGACTGAATCCGTAGTACTATGGTTTGTGATGAGAATGAGCTATTTACCACTGTCATGTCTACAATGTACCGGACATACATGAAGTGGTGCAAAGATGAGGGTTCATCGATCTGGTCAATTCACTAGTCTTTCTTGAATCTAGACATTACAGATCCGCATCACCATTGCTTGCTTTCATGTCCCACGATCACCGATTTCTCTGAATGATAATTCACAATTCCTATAGGCTACTTCGAACGTTTTTCTATTTCTGAGACATGCCAAAAGTTCTAAAAGTGTGTATTTCATAATAAAATATACAAGAAATGATGGAAGTAAACAAAAAAATTAATACATGTTTAAAGAAATATTACATAACATCAACTATAAAATATAATTAATTAAATTATGATGCTTAGTTTAAGCTTTATATCATTTCTTCATTTAGATTGGAATTATAAAAAGATATGTAAAAATGAAAACTATTGAATGTTACCTCACATATTTCACGCTTATTTTTTATTCTTAACAGGTATTTACAAATTCTCAAATAAGAAAAAAGCTTATAGAATTTATTTGTTTAAAATTTCATTAGCTGTTATGCTAGTTTTTCTCAAAAGTTACATTGAACCTTTTTTGCATAATTAAGGATTTTTCACAGCTAAAATGAAAGATCTTTACTTTTTCCGTTTTAAATATCTGACGAGGAAAGAGATAATGATTGAAAATTCCTTCACTAAATAAGAATAACAATTTAACTTTAAAAAATAGCTATAGAGAAATGGTATTTCACTATATAGAAAATATTTACAGCTTTACAGTTCTAGTTTTAAGTTTCAATAAAAACTCCATTTCAAAACTTCAAAATTATAATTTGTAATATAAATATAACATTCATATTACATAAAAATATTAAGAAAATTATCCAAGAAATATTGTACCCAGCCACAATTCAAGTGTCTTTTATTTGAAAATAAAATCATTTTGAAAAATACTGCCTTGTGTGTATTTGGAATTTGGAATTATTGCATGATTTTGAAATAGACTAAACTATGTATACTGTTAATTTTATCTGATAAAAAGCAGTGGATGTTTATTTAAGGATTTACTCGAAAACTGATTGTATGTACGTTGCCGATAAAGAGAAACAATAAAACCAGTAACAAACCATCTCATTTATGTTTACGGATGCATGTTTCAGTTAAATTGATAAAATAATTAAACTTAGCAAAAAATGAAAGAAAAAACTTTTTTGGTGTGAGTAAGAAATTTTCAATTTGAATCAGATCTAGAGTAAATCAACTCCTAATTTTTGCTTCATTTTCGTTAATATCATAAACTTTAAAACAGAATTAGCGATCTCTTTGAGTTTTTTGGAACCACTATTGAAGTTCAAAAGCATAAAAAAAGGAAAGTATTTCTGTTTTTCTTGCAAAACAGTTAAGTGAAAAAAAAAAAAAAAAACAGTGGAAAATGCAATCCTCAACTGTTAACAAACAAAAAATATTTAGTATAAATTTCTAACTGAAACTATTTTTTTTTGTAAAAAAAACTTATTTTTCCATTTTTTTTACAATTTATTTTAAAAAATTACCTATGTAAATTGTAATAAAAGAAATAAAACTAGTAACGAGTGACAAAAAGATATGCATTTACACATTCAAGTTTCAATAAAATTGATAACACACAAATATTGAACTCAAAATCAAACATAAAATAACTGTTAATTTCCTTTTAAACTTGTATGCTTAAATCTGTGTTTCCCAGGAGTACAATAACAGTTTGTTGTGGGTACAACTGAGACGCGAAAGCCAACCCAAGGAAAATCAGGTATTCACAAGTTCAACTGCTAAAATTGATGCTGATACTCTAAAATGCATAAAACAGTATTTGGAGAGTTTGCAAGTGGGTTTGGAAAACTCTCTATTTCCCTGATTTAAACAAAAACACTAAATGGATAAGATATCCGTTTAAGATTAACACAACATCCATGCCAGTAGATTTGACGCATGCAGAAGATGATCAATGGTTGGAATTGGCTTCAGACGAATATTTGAAAATTAAACGTAGGGAGAGTACCATAACATCATTCTGGTTATAAATGCAACATGTGTATCCGGTTTTAACAGAGAAACAGTTCTGAAATACATTTTGCCTTTCCCAACTTCATATTTATGAAAAATTGCTTTTTCAGTATTTGTAGAGATTATGTCGAAGAAAAAAGGAGTGGACTAATGAACGAGGAACCGCATCTGAGATTAAAATTAACTTACAGGGAACCAAATTATCACGAACTGTCATCTCAACACAAACAATTTCATTTTCCTCATTGATCCAAATAAATGTTACTTACACTGTAACTTTTATTCACATTTTACTATGAATAATTTTATTTCCCTTTTCTTATTATTTTGTGTAAGTCACAAATTATAGAAGGAGTACACATACGTCAAAAGCTTGAGAGACACTGGTTTAAATAAATAGTTTCTAATTTTTTTTCCAATTAGGTACGAGAATGCGTTTTAAAATATGATCTTATATCTTTTACGTCTTCTTCACTCACATTCAATTGATCAACAAACGAATTTAAACATCTATACTTTTAGTATGAAAATATTTTTCAGAAAATTAATTTTTCTTTTTCGCTTTTCTCGAAAATTATTTGTTAATGCCAACACTTACAGGCGGAAATAAAATCAATAACAAATGGAATTACAATATGTTTAAAGTTGCGTGATTCATTTAAATTGATAAAATTTTAAAAATTCGATTTAAAAAATATTTTAAATTAAAGTTGTTAAAACAATTGTTCTTCACGTTTCTCCATGTTGTTACGATTACGAACTTTATAATTAAGTCTAACTGATTGGCCAAAAAATTCTTTGCTTATAATTTTTTTGTATGAATTATCTTTTGTAAAAATAATTAATTTTTCTTTTCTTGCAAAAGTATTCATTTAAAAATAGGAAAAGAATAGAAAAGTTGATACTTTAAAATTTTCATAACATTTATTTAAACAAATTGTTAAAAGATATGCAACTATTATTTTTATTTAATGAATTTTTTTCTATTAAGTTCTGAACATTGACTTTAAAATTCACCATATCTTTAATAATATTAAACAACCTAACTTTAAGCTATTGGTTAATTTACCTATGTAATGACATAGTATCCAGTTTGATTTACAATTTAGTTAACTATGTTTAAGATTAAAAATAAAATTAGTCTGCATAAAGTAGGAATTTTACTATTCAACACTCTTTCAATTTAAATGACTCAGCTTGTTAATTTATTTTGTTATTAAAACATTTTTTTATGTTTTTCTCTCATTCTTTAAAATATTCGGAGAAAATTAAGACTGTCGTTATTCAGAAATAATAATATTTTCCCTCTTATCCTTAATGATTCATCCTTCATCAGTTATCTTCTAGCTTAGTCCAAAGTACAATGTGTCAGAAAAACAAAATGCATTCTATTAAAAGACAGATTCAGAATTGACAACAAGAAAAAATTAATTTTTCATTAATTCTATCTTTACTGATCACAACAAAGCTGGTATAGCGTTTCGCGTACTCAAAGCACAAATTCATGGTTCAATCCTCGGGTTTAGGCAATGTTGACTTAGCTTTCAGCTCTTCAGTGGATCTATAAGCTGAGTACCAAACATGCTTGGGAATTACGCAGAGGATTTCGCGTTTGCTGAGAGTCTAACAGGGGCATATATATATATATATATATATATATATATATATATATATATATATATATATATATATATATATATATATATATATATATATATATATATGAGAAGAAGGGGGGTTTACTGAGAACTGTTTTTATTGATAGAATTTTTATATTTAAAACAAATAAACTGTTTTCAAACAAGAAATAAGATTGTATAGCTGTAAATTTTATTCTTTCTAAAAAGAACATGTGCGAATTATTGTCATCTATAATCAAAAAAATTTCTCACTCAGTGAATGTCATAAAACAAAGAGAATTTATAGTTTACTCTGTTGTAATGTAGATCATAAATTGTTTTTATCGTTCTTAAACTAGAAAAAGAAATTTAAGAGAAAAAAATTATTCCTGGTGCACATAACAATATTTAAAATTCTTATCTAAATATTCATATGCATTTCTAGACAATTTTTTAGGATGTAATAAGTATTGTTTTTTTTTTTCAGGAGTATTATCTTTATCTATTTAATTTATTGTGAACACTGATATGAATTATACATTTAACATGCACTTAACAAATACTTATGGTTTCATAACATAAGGAAGAATTGTATAGACAGTAATTCCTTCTATAAAATATTAAAAATGATTTATTTTTATGTTACTAAGGAAGTAACTTTTTTTAAGGAAATAATTATCCACCTTTTCAAGTGTTATTGTTTAAGATAGATTACAATTTACATTCATAAGAGTGGAAAGTAAAAAAATGTAACATAGAATTTTTCTATGTTAAATTCTCTCTTTTCATATATTTGAGATAATTTAGGTATCGTTATTGCAATGGAGGCTTTATTTAATGTCATCGACAAGAATAATCTAATGTCAACATTATTTAGTTAAATGAAAATGAACATTTGATTTTTGAACCCTGTTTTAATACATTCCTTTGATCAATACAAGTGATCCTGTACACAATATGCTCTTTTGACTGATCTCATTGCTGAATATCAAATTGAAACAAAAGTATTTATAAAATGGAAGAAAAAAACTATTAATTCATAAAAACAATTGTAACGTTTTATCATTAAACATCAATGTATTTTAAATGAATTAATTTACTGCAGTTAAATAAAAAATTCTTCTCCTCAAATATTTGCATTAAATAATGTAAAGCAGTTTAACTGAAACTTTAAAATTCTTATATACATATATAAAATTAAATTCTAAATTAAAAAGATCAATTCATAAATATTAAAACAATTCTCCAAACAAAATGCTTTATAGGTCGTTAATGATTTTCATTCTTTTCTGATTTGGGATTCTTAACTTGGAAAATAATACATTTTCTGAAACATATATTTAATTTTAAGACTTAATTTATAAAATAATTATTATTCATTTGATTTAAAAATGACATATTTCTGCTTCAACGCTATAATTTTCTTTTCTACTAGAATTCACCACACAATACAATTTCATCTTTACAATAACAGTTATTAGAGGAAATTTTAAAACGTTTTTACATTTAAGACACCTTTTAGATTTTAAATCAAATAAATAAGGCTATTAAAACTGTATTAGTCAGATTCATTTTAGTAGCCATTTGTGGTATCAGGTGGCATAACAACTCTTATCAAATAATTCTAAATATAGGCGGACATTAGATAAATATTATCCCATACTTCTCACGTGTTCTTCAGAACGAAAGGTCGAGAGTTCAAAACCAGCTACTAATAAGCAACGGAAGATGGATGTTGCATTTCTACTTTATGAATGCAAGTCTGTGATGGGTAGGTGATGGGAATTTTCCAAGTTTTCTCCCTTACAACACGAGAATACTTCCTACTGTTTATTGCAAGTTTTCCCGGAAGGCAATTACGCGAAGGACATTAAAATACCTTGCGTCAATCTTAGACCGTTAGGCAGCTCCCAATATGGTGTCTAAGTTTCTAGAATTGGATTCATAATAGCCTAATGATGGCGCAATGTTCTTCACAGAGAAAAGTTTAGAGTTCTAACAAAGATACTTTTAAACAACTGGTGATAGAAATTACACTTCTAACCTCAATATGAATGTCCATCGATTTAGGTGATTGTGAGATTTCAGGGTTTCCTCTTTTGTGACGTGTGAATACATCTTTCTATCTCCCGGAAGCAATTACGCGATGAATTATAAAATGCCTTTCAATAGACTTAGGCTATTAGGCAGCCCACAATGTGATGTCAAAGTTTTAGGTATTATTTGGGTGACTACGATAAAAAAATTCAAGTTTATTGCATTCATTTTGTGCATTTTATTGTAAGATAATCTTTGACTGGAAACAAAATTTCAAAGAAAAGTAATGTAAAAATTGAAGAAGTATTCATCATGACTTTCCTACAAGAAGTTTGGTAGTAGCAATTGAATTCAAACGTGTGTGTAACACTTTTACTGTCAAAATATCTTCAATTTAAATCAATAAATTTTTATCTGGATATTGAAGTAAGAAAGTAATATTTTTACATTCTTGAGATGGTAGCAAGTTAAATGGTTGTAAAAATGTAATCAAGAGATAGTGAAAAACTCTGCAATATATATCTGGGTTTTAATGCTTTACAGTGAGAGTAAGTTTCTTGTCTTCTTCAACAAGGACACATGTAAGCTGCTATTTTATTGCGAGCAATGATAAAGTTTGAATAATTACATATAAAACAAGCTTAGAGGATCGTTATGTACTTTCAATGAAAATTATAAAGTAAAACTTTTTTTTTGTCAGTTTTAGACTGTTTATATCATTATATTTTTTACGAAACAAAAGAATAGGGACTACTTTTGAGGTTAGAAGGCACACATCTCGATTTAAAATAAAGTTTTCATAGGTAAGATAAATTCCTTACTTTTTTGGAATTTCATATTTATTTCTAAAAAGGGATACAAATATTTTTACAAATCTTCATAATATTTTACTATTATTTACTTAAATAATAGCTAATGTCCATATGTCTTTTCACTAAAGAAATAAAAGTATGAATTTTTGAAATGTCTGAATGGTGAAAAATATTGCAGACTCAATTTTCTTAGCGTATAACGTAATTATTATGTAGAAATAAAATTTAATTCCCCTCTTTTTAGGACTTGGGTTACTTTATTAATTATGTTAATAATATAAATTTATTATGCTTGGTTTTATATAATAAGGTTTGGGAATTTCAATGTAAGGATTCGCTTCTTTCTTTTCCCACTTGTCTATGGAATACATCTTTTCCAAAATTATATTGTTTGTATTACATAATTTTGTTACATTCTTTTGTCCTATTTTTAGTATTGGATTATGCAAACTAAGGTACTATATATATAACACCATAATGTGGAATTAATATAATTATTAATTAAATTAAATATTATGAAATTAATGTGTGTGTTAATAAAAATTAATTGCTTATAAGCAACAACAAATTATTTAACGTTAGTAAAATGTAACAAACAGTACGGAGATTTGTTACAATGCAACCTTGCCGGCTGGGTGATGAGTACAAAATGGATAACGTATGTATGAGGGGTAGTCATTGCACCAGCATGTTTCGCTGTACCTAGCCATGAGTTGGTCTCTACCTCTTAGATAGAAATAGCCGGAAAGAGTTTTCCTCATTTTTAAGCAGAAGCAGAAGACCAAGCAAGATGATAAAGCAGATGATCCCTAATACTTGGCTTACCATCCCGTGAGATGTCATTTCACTTTGAGGACATTGCGACCACGACCTATTACACGTGCCCTAGCCGTCTTTAGTGAACACGATAGCTCTTCGGTTAAGCCTACGAGCGAGAATGGTCTTCTCAACTGGGAGTTCTTCCTCTTCACCGAGTAAAAGTGCTTATATATTTATATAAACACTAAAACCTCATAAATTATTAAAATAGGATATCAATATAAATCTGATTCAATCAAAAGTTAGGAAATGGAATTAAAATGGAAAAATTAAAATTATAATTACTTACTATAAAATCATGAAAAGGATTTTGAACTTAGAGTTGAAGATACTTTTACAATTTCAATTGGTTATAAAATATGAAATAGGAAGTACTTTCTGCGTGACTTACATTCAGCTTGTATCCATGGCTGTTTACGTATTTATTTATTTATTTACTCCTGATTTTAAGCGTTTTTAGCATTTTATGTCACTATATTTAAAAAGAAATGTTAGATTAATCTGGAAAGGTTTCTATTCTACATGTAAAAGTATTGATCAAATAATTTTAATTTGTTATTTTTTGGCGGTAAGCGTCAATGGGTTAATTAGTATCTAAAATAAATAATTTAAATATATGTAGGTGTTTATTACGAAAAAAAACATTATTAATAAATCAAAATACTTAATAAGATATTAGGCAATTCAAATTATTAAAATAGAAATACTTACATTTTTTCAAAAAATTTAACTATGCACTATGTAATCGATCTCGAAATGTTTTGACATAACATATTTAATAATATCGAATAATCGAGAAATATTTGTACACGCATTCAAGTATCATTACTGTAAGACAATTTTTTCATGCGGATGGATAGCTTGTGTTTTAATGATCCAACAATAAATTATAATGAAACTAATTTAAAGGCATCTTTTAAGTAATTTATGAATGGCAAAATATTTTAAAAATTCTTAGCAGAAACCTGGTGCCTTTATTATATGCGCGTTTAGTTTCTGAATCAAAATTTTATTTCCTAAATTGGCAGAATGCTTCAGAAGATCACGTGACTTCCGAAAAATTGACGCCATCTTGTGTGTGTATGTTTTCCTGCCTATCATTAATTATATTTTGCTAGTAGTATTCCTACCATATTGATGACGCCTGCTATTTCCACAGCTTCGACTAATTGCTCTATCTCTGTTTATTATTTCAATTGTTTACAAAAGATGAAAAATGATATTCCTGAAATATGTCATATGACTTTAAAGGTAAGTTATATTCTATGGTTGACAAAGCTGTCGCTGGAAGAGTTGACATTGATTATTTCCTCCCATAATTTTACTGCCAAAATATTGGAGGCATAGAATTTTACATATTGATTGCTTGTTTTCTTATGAATTTTAATGAACATTATTGTCGACTACCCTTAATCTTGTATTTCTGTGGTGAAAATTGTCTTCACATACAAAAGAAACCCTTGACATTTAATTACTTTACATATTAATTCAAATCCAAGTATATATTTTTATATTTTAAACATAAACTCATACGTACTCATTTCATTTTTTCAATTGATAAAAAGAAATGCCAAATTAAGTTTTGATGAGCGGAAACGATTACTTTAAACTCGAAATTTGAGCTTTTTTATATCTTGTCTGAAATAGTATGCGCGATTTAATTATACCATAATTTTTCAATGGTTATTGATATTTTTAAGTTACTTTATGTATTAGATTATTGATTATCTTTAATAATGACAGTTATTATTTGCTTAAAAATAGAAGTGAAATAAAAAAAACCATTGTTATTGTGATGATATTAAAAATGAAAATGATCCTTACTATCATGCATTCTGTTCAAAATAGTTTGTTTACTGTGTTAAAAATTATTATGTTAAAAATCAAATTGAATTAAATTTATTTTAACATACTATATTACTATTAATGTTTTCAAAATTATGATAATATTCCATATTTTTTAAGTTATATATAATATACTTTTATAAAACCAATATTCACAGTTTTTATAACTTACATTTTTTTTTATTTTCTATTTTTTATAAAAAAATTCTTTAAATCTAATTTATGGTACTTTTGTAATGGAGGACATTTTCTTGTGTTTCTATTTGTGTTGATATGAAAATTTCATATGATAACTGATGAAGCATTATCTCATTTCTGGAAATGACTTATAGATCATTTGTTATCCATAAATGATTAAATCCTGGTGCCTTATGGGAAATGTTTACACTGTCAACTGTCTGTTCTTTTGTCAAATACTCAAACTACGTTATTTAAACAATATTCAACTCTAATTATTACAAGTATGTTTATAGTGCTTAGCTGTATTGGTTTATTAGAAGTAATTTAAACCGTTTTTTAATTTTAAAGCATGTAACATTTATAAATATTAAAAAATCTCAATTTTTTAAAACTCTTTATTTAAAATGCTATTTGATATTTTTATTGTTTGTGGAATGGGGTAAATTTTTACTATTTATGTAAATTGCTGCTAATCTGAATTGGATAGTTTATTATATACTGATTTAATTTCTTTGGTGATCGATTTCAATTGACTGAACTATATTTTTTAATTATAATTTTTGCTTTTTAAATACTAATTTTTGAATTGTAAATTTACTTTTGAATATGATGACTTTTTGTTAAAGCTTTATAAAATGTTGCTTTTGATAATGTAATCAGTATATTGCTGGCATTGCATTAAATTTCCCTAATACAAACTGATTTGCTCCTGCCCAGGTTGGCACATTCTCCAGATCTCTTCTTAATAGAAAACATTTCATCCATAGTTGTCATGCAGTTGGTTCATATGCCAGTTGTTATAGATTAGGATTTGTGTTAGGATTTGTGGCATTTTTTTAAAGATATATTGGCTTCTCCATCTCTTCATGTTATCTAATTTATATTTGATTTCATAAACAGCATGTAATTGATGTTATATTTCTTCTAGAGATGGTTAGTGTGTGTATTAATTACTCGCAGGTTCTGAATTTCTTGAAAATTTCTGTATTTATTTTTAGTATAACATTGTCCAATCAATATATGCATTTTTTCTTGTAGTGCTACCTTAACATTTTGCTGTTGTAGCAATTTTAAGGGACATTAGTATATATGTCATACATACATAGTATTAAACAAAAATTTTCAGATAAGAGATTTAATGTCTTTTATCTTTTTAGAAGAAAATTTTGAATGATGTAAACTATAATTTGTAGTGAATAGATACGAGGGTCACTCTGAAATTTTTTAGATACAACTAGGTTTTTAAAGTTATACTTACAAAATTTTAGGTGTGTTTAAAGTAGTCTCCACCAGCATCACTGCACTTTTGTAGACGAATTTTCCACAGATTAAATGCCTCAAGCCATTCATTTCTTCAAATAGCTGAAAAAAATGCATTTATAGCCTTATCAATCTCTTCTTCTGAATGAAAACGACGTCCACGTAAGTTTTTTTTTAGATTTAAGAATAACCAAAATTCGCACATAGCTAGATCAGGTGAATACGGCGGATGTTTGATCACTTTAATGTGTTTTTGTTTAAGAAACTCAACTGTTAATCCAGCTGTATGTGAAGATGCATTGTCATGGTGAAGCATTAGTCCCCTAACATTCAGTTCTTGTAGAATTTCTGGAAGACATTTAGTGGTGTACAAGTTTGCTGTTACTGTCTTCTGTCCTTCCAACTTGATGGCTTTGACCAATCTCGTACTTCTGAAGAATGGAAAGTCAAAAAACGGTATGTACGTTTCATCATCTGTTACAATTTTAGAAATGATGCGGTGGCTACCATCATTCAGCATATTAAGAGTTTCTTTACTGATTTTGACACGCTCCTTTTTTTGATGCTCAGTTAGATTATGGGGAACCCAACGGCAAACTACTTTTTTCATATGTAATTCTTTATGATTGTGTATGGCTGCTGATCCAATGTTAAGTTCCTTCTGTATCATTTGATAGGTACAGCGATTATCATCCAACGTTTTTCGTATGGCAGACACATTATCCGGGATTACTGCCGACGGCGGCCTTCCTGTGTGTTCTTCATCCTAAAGAAAATTGCAACCTCTTCTAAATTCTCTAAACCATCTGAATATAGTAGCACGAGCTGGAGATTCATCACCAAATGCTAATTGCAACCATTGAATGCATTCTTCTTGATTTAATCCTGCTTTGAAATCGCAGAAAATCATAGCGCGAAAATGTTCTCGCGTCAACTCCATTTTCTCTTCTGTTTAAAATCTATTCCACAAGTTGAAGTAAGTCAGTAAAAAATCGTCTTGTGTGTTAAAATACTTTGTACTTTAAAATTAAGCCGGTATTTTAATTTTGTAAATTCTGGTCTGCGCGTATCTCAAAAATTTCAAAGTAACCCTCTAGTATTTAGACTCTCTTATCATCAAGATCAAAATATGCCATTAATTGATTGCAATGCCAAACTAGATTTCTTAATATGATGAAATTATTTATGAGTGTTCATTGTGTTTCTGTGGTTTCCACTGTTGCTCTTAAATTCATTGTAATTTCCTCAACCTTTGCATATTTTAAGTTCATTTTTGTTGTTGTTAAGCCTTTTAGAAATCAATCATGAAATTTTTAAAAAAATTATTTTTATAAGTTATTAGTTGGAAATTTAAAGTTGTGCTTTTAGTTAATTTAATTGATGCTGGAAATATTATTTGGACACATAAATATTGATGCTAATGTGGATATTTGAATTAATTTTATATTTGATGTTAAATTTGCAAAATTGAAATTTGTTGTGGTAAGAGGAACATGAGGAACATAATATATATATTTTAAATTGTAATGTGATGCTACTAATCCTAACAAATGTGATACAAACTATTAGTCTCTTTATATGAGTTTGCTCAAATGTGTAAAGTACTTATACATAATATATTTATAAGTTAAATTAGATTTGTAGAAGTTTTGAAGAAGGAGATATTCAGATTAATTACATAAACAAACCATGTTATTTACTAATGAAATATATATATACATAATTAAACTCCATGGCAAGACAGCCCATGTGACCACAACTGTTTTCATTACCGAGGGCCCTAGGGTGCGAAGCATATGTCCCAGTTAGGTGGTCAGCCTAACGTAAGACCCCAGTGTTTAGTTCCCAATCATGCTTGGTACACAGTTAATCGACCCACTGAAGGGATGGAAGGCTGAGTCAACCTTGCCCAGCCCGAGTATCGAACCTCGGACCTGTATCACGGGAGCGTGAAACGCTGCCACTAAGCCACCGGGCTTCACATATATATATATAAAGTTCCCTTAAATCTTGGTGATCTTTACTTCAAAATTGTGTCCCACCAGCATCTATTTAGTATACAAATAAAATTGCCTACCAAATCTGAAATTTTTTTTTTGCAGCATTTAAATCAAAGCTACTCAAAATATACAACTTTTCTATTTTAATGGACGATAAAGTGACTTCCTCAAATATATATGAATTGTAAATATAACTCTTCATTTATAGATTACAATTTTTCCTATTTCACTTTTAGCACTCTTGGTCAATCTTGTCTCTTTGGCATAGGAGCTAAATTAAACCACAAATAAAATACTCAGCTTTGTTTTCTCTGGAAGTGTAATATCTCAGTAGTTTTACAACATTTAAAGAGGAGAATTGGTTTGGATATTGATTCCAGTCTTTAAAATCTTCCACATTGTTTGGGATAAGTCCTATTGTTCAATTAATTTAAAAAACATTATTCATACCAGTGATTTAGTTTTGTTAATTGTTAGTTGACTCCTGCCCTCCATGATAATATTTCATAGGATGCTTATCAATTAGTGCGATTGTATTACTAAAATTAGTGCCATTATTTGATTGGTTGAAAACCAAATATTTTAAAATTTCATTTTATTCTAATTATTGAATTGTCTATTATGATGAATTCGTTCTTGCACTGTAACACTAAATGTGATATTTTCAATGGTTTATAGGAATACTGAATTAATGATTATTAATTATGTACAAGTATTTTTATTGCAGTTATATTTTATTCTATTTTGCTATATCTATTCTTATGAATTGTAAAATAATTTTCTAATATTTTGTCATGAAACCTAATTGGTAGGTAAATTGGCAAAATACCAGGAGTCAATATGGGTTCGATGCAAATTCCTATTTTTCCACCAAGTGCTGGCGCAGGTTGTTCATTTTTGAACTTAGTGCCACAAAACCCAATCATGTCTGCACAGTTCTCGCACCAGCTTGAATTAAAGTAGTTTGGGTAATACCCGGTTTTCAAAATCCTGATTGTGCTGAAATTTTGAATATTGCAATCTCATACTATTTTCAATTTGAAATATTTGCTGTAATTACTTACCACAAAAATATTAAAAAACTAATAACTAGAAAATAATTCCAAAGTTTACAAAGATTACATATTATAAAACAAATGTAAAATAACTAAAAATCAATATTACTATACCTACTCGACCAGTAAAATATACATAACCAATTTTTCTTTTTCTTTCTATTAATTAAAAGAATACAATTACTTTATAAATACTAACTGGTGGGTAAATAATAAATCTGTATAATAGTAATAACAAACAAGTATTAACAACTGTGCTATAAATTTAAATCTGTAACCTAAATAATATACATTTTTATGAAAACTCAGATTTTAATTAATCGGGCTGTGGCACACACATTAAAAACATATACACAATCAGTATAAATCTAGAGGAGACAAGCAAGCAGTAAAACTAACCTCTTAACCATCTGAGGTTCTGTGAAGAAAGTGCATCATTTTTGCTTCACGGTGGCAACATAATTTTGGCTTTCACTGCAATGCAAGTTTTCCCCCTTTAGCACTTGTCAAGAATACAAAAACCTCTAATTCTTGATGAGACGTATTTCTGTTGTACCCTAGACCACCTCACAATAATCACATTCTAATGACTTACAGCGGAGAAGTCCATCAATCGCTGTCACCTGTAGAAACCAACATGTGCTCGCAGTTTGCTTTGTGAATGTTCTGCTCAAAAATTTCTTCAAGTCCTTATTATAATTTTTTATTACACTAAATATGAATTTTTATTTAATTATTTTGTGAATTATTATCAGGAAATTTATTTCTAAGCAGTTTTTGTATTTAAAATCTTAAATAATTAAAAGAATATAAGGTAGCTATCACAATGAATATCACATTATAATTTTTAAAAATCATTATATATATAATTATTTCAATCATTACTTTTTATTAAAAATCAGAAAATTTTTTTTAATTTCCCAGATAGTTAAAAATGTATTGATTTTAAATAACTGTAATAATTAGTTAATTTGCTGTCTATTTGTAATTGGTAATCATTGCAGATACTTTTCAAAATCAATATTATATTTTTAAAATCATCAAATAATTTTCAAAATCATTAAAAGAAATGCTTCTGTTCCTTTAATACAAACAGATTGAAGAATTTAGATATTGTATATATTTAATAATTTAAAAAAATAAAAAGCTAACTTCATTACCTAACAATAGATTTTATAGTATATAGTAATCTACTGACAACAGATGAAATTTTGGTGAAAGTTTTAAAAGCAAATTATTCATATTAAATTCCTTGTACCAAAAGATTTCCGTTTCTAATTATGTAAAAAATATCATTCCATACAAGAACCAATATTGTTATTATATATCTTCTAGTATTTCTTAAATTGTTTTACACAAATACTAAAATTAATGTGTCTCTGGTATGAATATTTGTTTTTCAAAAGGAGAAAAATTGCAAAAATATAATAAAAGAAACATCTTAAAGCTATTGTTTACAATAGTATTCTAATAATTGAATATTTAATATAGAACTTTTCAATATCACATTTTGTCACATATTCAAATTAGCCCTACATTAAATATTTTTTACCTTCACAGAATTATAACTGCTTTGACATGCTATAATCATTATAAGCTATAAATTTAGAGAAAGATTTTTTTAAAGTACTTTAGTACAATAATGATTTAGCTTCATTCTTCTTTTGATGGTTATAAATAAAAAAATATTTAGCTACTTTTGATTTGATTAATCAAATTTTGTTAAAGAGTTTTAATTAAAAAAGTAAATATTCACAAAATTAATTTTTGTAAGCATAAATTCACTAACCAGAAATGAATATTTTGTCTAATTCGAAAGTATTAATTTTACATAAGTTTAACCTGTGAAAAATACATACCATAATTTATTAATTTATCACAAAAATAAAATTTAAGTTTTATGTTAGAAACATCTTATTGAAGGTCAAATTATTTAGCTTTAATATAAGAATTAAGTTATTGAAATTATTAAAATAATTTTAAACCTCACAATAAAGACATTAAATAATTAAATATGTTCTCTGCTGTTTTTTATATATGGAAAAATGTTTGTTATTACTAAATTCAAACATTTTTTAAATATTTAAATTTGATCATTAGTTTATGGTGAAAAATCATATTATAATGTCTCTGAAACAGATATGCATTTCTTAAACATTTAAGGGAATATTTCTCGTAATTTTTCTAAAATTAGCAATTCTTGATGTATTTTAATATCATTTGCCAGTCCTATACCAAAATGTAAATTGAGTGAAAGTTTGATTCAAAATTAAAATTTTCTTGCTTAAAATAGTTTATAATAGTTTCCTTGTAAAGTTATAGACCTTAATCATAACAAAATAATATAATTTTATGTGGAATAAAGAGTAACATAAGTCCCATTCTAAAATTCGAAAATACTTATGCAATAGAATTTATTCCTTCATTTTTTGTAATTACCTTGATCTTGGTATTTTAACCAATGCTTGAAATATGTGTACTGAAAATTTGAGTAGTGTGGGGCTAACAGCAATATGAAAAATTTCAAAACATGTTTAGTCAAATTCTCGAGTAAACAGGAAATTAATGCACAAGTAGTTAATTTTAAATTATTTATAAGTAGAATGAAGATAGCAGAAAGATCAATTGGTGTTTCTGATTATATCAATTTGACCCCAGGATTGACAGTATTGACATATTCTTAACTAGTGGAACTTGGAAATTTTCAAATTCCGTGAGAAACGGATAAATGTAAATTTAAATCAAATGTAGCACTGGTGTAGTAGATGCACATTTCCAATCAAGTCATCTTCGAAACATCTGTCTAATGATGTATTCCAGGTGAGTGTGTCAATAAATCGCCTTCACCTGGTCAGAACAAATTATTGAAATGTCATATTGTTACTTTCCTATTCTTGTTTGCATAATATATATATATATATATATATATATATATATATATATATATATATATATATATATATATATATATATATATATACCCACACACACAAACATATATATGAGTGCTGTTTCACTCTCAGAAGTTATTCTAGTAACTAATTGTATATGTGAAAATATTAGCGGTTTACGAACATTATGTCTGATTCAAGCAGTGATGAAGATTTTTATTATGAAGATGACTTTTCGGACACAGACTGTGAATTTGATAATCTTTCTGGGGCTCGCAATTGGTACCCAGTCACCAATTAAGAAGTTCCGATTTTTTGACACTCTTTTATAAATCATATAAGCATTTAAAATGAGATAATTAGTAGAGCAATTTATTCAATTTATTAACTAAAATTAGGTGCATTGTGAAATTAAATAAAACCTGAGAGATCACAAAGATTAATAATTCGCAGAACAAAATATATAATCTAATTTTAATAAAATGTAACTCAAAAAAGTAAAAAAAAAAAACTTTTTACATTTTATTAAAATTAGATTATATATTTTGTACAAAAATCATTGCAGAATTGTTTAAAATACTAAATTCATTCAAAAGTTAAAAAAATTAGCTTCTAATTTATTACTTATTTTATTCCTTCTAATTTTAAAGAAAATTTTTAACATTTTAAAATTTCATATTTTTGAACAAATTAAGTAAAAACATTTCTTATATTTTAACCTTGTCGCCAAGTCACATATTCTTATACTATGAAGTTAACAACTAATTTAATTTAAAATTACAACATCTAATTTAAAATGTACTATATGCAGGAAAAGCAGTAAACAGAAACAAGATAAAACATAGGTTTTCGAAAATATCTATTATACAAAGAAAAAACTAAAAAATATTAATAATTTATAAACCTGATAAAAAAGTGAAAATTATTATTAAATGCGAATAAATATAGTAAAGTAAAATGTAAATAGCTGTTCCTTCCTTGAAACACTTATGATTTTCACTCGCATTAGTTAAATCAACCGTAACCGTTCAGTAAATGAGTTCCCAAACAACATTTTCATGGTAATTCATCAATTTTGGGGGTTGAATTTAAAGCATTGCAGTGAAGCCAATTGCCCCTACCAAGGGCATCGGGATAGCCGGAAAATGCACAGAATTTTTTGCCTGAGTTAACTCGGGATAGCCAGTTAAGGGGTTAAATCCTTAGCTTAAACATATATTTCTATGAAAACCTAATTTTAATTAACCTGTCAATGACACCTACCTAAAACATCAGTATTAAAATAATTTAAACCAGAGACAATTATGCAATAAAGCCAAATTAATAAAGTTAGAAACATACATTTTTATGAAAATTCAAGTTTCTGGTTAACAAGCATTACAATTCACAGTAAACTTAAATACATGTAAAATATCTCTGCTTAGTACTTAATAAATTACATAAATTTTTACATTCAATAGCAATTTGAATCAAATAACATATAAAGTAAAATTATTTACTTGTTAGAAAAATTTAAAAAAGGAAGAAAAAACAGAAATTGAATTTTTTGTTGCCCTTATATTTCACAAATGCTAAAATTCAAAGTTTTTAAATTGCTACCCATTCTAAGCAAATTAAATTTAGACAAATTTCAATCTTAAATAAACAAGTAGCAAAAGTAAATTTTGCTCATCCACACATCAGATTATGTCATTTTCGCTCAGTAATTTAAGATTCAGCTCATTTGTTTGATTTATTAAAGGAAAAACTTTTCTAATTGTGATATTTATAATCTGTGTGTTGTAGCTTATTCCTCCTGGTTGAAAGCAACATTAAACCAGGTTCATAAGCCCAAACGGCTTTAAACAATGGAACACAGCCTCAGGGCTCGAGAATAACTAGCATTTATTTAAACCAATGCATGCCAAAAAATGGCCTGGAGAAGCTTGAGTCTCATTGCATTTTGGACATAGGGGATAAAATTTGTGGCCTGTCACATGACGTTGTACTCAAGTGTGTCTACTTCGAAATCTTTCTTGCGAGAGTTGTCTGATCGTGCCTATTGCCAACCCAAATCAACAGAGTGGTTTTCTGCGTACCATTCATGCACAGGGGCTCTCCTCCAAGACCAGACATCTTACCTGACCTGGGTGGTGATCTCTGAAAAAGGCAGCTACCATGAGCAGTATCCTTACAGCTGCCCTCTCTGACCAGACCATCAGCAATTTCATTATCATACGCATGTAATGGAATCCACCGAAAGGTAATCTTAACATTGGCAATCAAGCGATTCAGAAGCCAAATAATGTTCCCAGGTGTTTAGTCCCCATGCCACCACCATTCAGATAAATGCTGAATAGAGTTACTACTATCACTCAAAATCCAAATCTCAGTGCAAACATTCTCAGTTATGTAAGATTTCAAAGCCTCCTCAATACTATTCTGCAATGAACACAGCACAATTGTCATGATTCCTTACACAAAATCCAATGTTCTCCCCTTTAATAAAAAATCAACTACTTGAAATATTGCCTTCATCCATGTAGCCGTCAGTATAGATTTGTTTTCCATCACAAATGATTGTATTGATAGTCTCCAAAGCAAGCTGTTTTGGGTATTGTGGGTGATGTATGTTCTTGTTAGTATATGAGATCAAATCAGTCTTGAAAAAGATACGAACATAAAATGAATCTACAACATCCTTACCACAAGCTAGTGAGATGTATTCTATTTCATTTTGCTGCCAACCCTCACTTTCACCATAGCTAAGTGAGCTTTCTTTCTTGAGGTGGTGGTTATTGCTTCAACTGTGCACATGAATAGACGTTTGGTGCTGGTCACCATGACTGATGAGTTTGGCAAAGTATTTAGCCAAGAGGTATTTTCTATGTAGTTTGAGAGGTTGGAAGTCAGCTTCATACAATACAATATGCCTGGGGCAAGTATTAAGGAGGCCAGTGATTATTCTGGCAGCAGAGCATTGATTTCTCTTTAGTCTATCAATGTTGCTATGCTTGTTATCTAAAATAATACAATATCCAGTAAGTTTAGTCAACAAGAAAATTGTAAATTGCTTGATGATTAAATTAAATATCTTGTGAGGGCATGGGCTGAATTAGGATTTTATTGAGTTTTATTCATCCTTTCTCTACAATTAATATGTTATGATTATGCAATAAATAATATGTTTAAAAAACTGCTTATTCATAATATACCCAGCTACTGTTTGAAAAGGAAAAGTAGACATTCTGAGATTTGATACAATTCAGTTTTTTAAATTACATAGTTAAATATATTTAACATTACCACATGCATGGAGTTCACTATTAGCTTCAATTTGAAGACCAGGAAAGATACTTGTTAAGCTGGCTTTTAATTTTTAAGGAAATGGTAAAAATTTCAGTCTGCTATTGACAGCAAATTTGGAATATAAAATCATCTGTTTGGAACATAAAATCTAAATTATAGAATCACATCTTTTGGTCACATTATACAGAAAAGTAAAAATAGTGAAAATGTGCCCGATTGTCAAAGATAAGAAGCCTCAAGATGATTCAATGCCAAGACAGGTTAATCCAATAGAGGTTGGTGCCATTTATAAGTTCCCTGTTCAGATATATAATGTCAATGAACAGGGATTCACATCAATTAAGAACACCATTATGCTATTATTGTACACTTTGTTTGTATAGTTATCTCTAGAAAACCTCATGTATATAAATAAAAAAATCCAATTGAAATTTTTGATGGGCCACGAAACTTGGATTTCCAAATGTTGAAATTAAGTCTTATAGAGCTATGAATCTGCATGATCAACTGATGTTTAACAGTGAAGAATGAAAATAGAGTAATAATAATTTAAGGAGTGTTCCATTATGATGATATTCCTTTAATATGTATTGATGTGCTTACAAAGTACTTAAAAAGTTTATTAAAAATCATATTGCCTTATACTTGTAAAAAGGTTATTTTGTGATGGATGTTTATATTGTATAATCCTAAGTGTACCTTCAAAATAGTAATAAATTAGTTTATATATAAGGAAAATAAAGTTTCTAACTATTTAAGCACTTGCAGTTAGTTAAACAATCAATTAGAAAATATTTAGCAGTTAAGTCCATGTAAATTTGAAAGGTTAAACACATCAGGATCATCCTTTGGAACAGCCATAAGTCTAGATTTCATTATATTCACTTCCTCTATATCCGCCCATAAAGCCTTGTCCCTGAAGTTTATTTTTATGCTCAGAGGTGTTGCAGTTCTCTAAGCAAAAGTATACCCAATTATATATTGATTTTGTAAGATTAGGACATTTTGTTCCTATGAAAATTTAAAATAGTATTCATCTTTCAAACTAGTGTTGGGGTAATTTTACAGGTTTCTGAATTATTTTGAATTCATGGACATTTAAATTGTTCGTATATTGCATTTTTTTTAGCTTTAAAGAGAATACAAATTATTATCCAACATATATAAGACTTGTTTAGTTAAATAGTTGAAACATTACAACACATCTCTAACTTTGACTTGAATATTGTACATATGTGTGTGTGTGTGTATATATATATATATATATATATATATATATATATATATATATATATATATATATATATATAATATTTTGTATACAAAAAGTACTATAGCGAAATTAATATGTATATAAAGAGACATAACTTATGTAATATATGGTCAAAAGAATTTTTAAAATTGTTAAGTGTATAATATTGATTTTTGATCTTTGAAGAATCATATTTTTAAACTATTGGGAAGAGTGTCTTGTGAATGGGGACATTTTTGATAGGTTCATATGACTTGGAAATATGTCTCTTATGTATTTCAGAGAAATTTTTATTTTGAAACCAATTTCAGCATGGCAGAAAATGTTGTCTATTTAACATAATACTTCAAGTATGGAACTATGTTCTACTTTGTGTAGGTTTTCAGTATATTTATATATAAAATTGTCTTATCAGAATAGTTTCTGAAAGTCAAATGTTTAGAATTTCAATAGTTTTTCACATTGTACAGTAAACTTCTTAACGTCTGAAGGCAAGGTTTTTTTTTTTTTTTTTTAATATCTGTCTCATATTGTTGCTTGCCAGGAGAAATGTGTATAAATACTGAGTCACATTCACATATTTCTGTTGTAGAACATGGGTGATTTTTCTAGCACCCTCCCTAACTAATGTGTTGATAAATACAATACTCATGTTTTCAACTATATTTGGTATCAAATCTTAGTCTTTCTATTCCAAAGAGTATAATCCCACTATTTACTATGGAGCCCAAAAATTAATATTTTCATTTTTAGCTATGTAAAATGTATTAATTGCAAATAAATGAGAAGACAGCTGTTTATTTTCTTAAAAAAATGTTATAAAATGACATTTTCTAAAACTAACTGCAACACACCTTTGGATTACAAGTTAATCCTCTTTCACACTAGAGGATTTTTATCGTGACATAATATATTTTACTGTGACAGTAATATTTCGCACTGAACGATTTTCATCGGGGAGGATGAAAAGTCGTCCGATATTTTATTAAATTTTCACTGAACAATTTTTGCTTTTCAGGTGCATCATGGATTGTAGATGCATCATTGCTCTATGGTTATTATACCATTGGTTATGAAACCAAAAAAATCATTTATTTAAATTATAGTATTCATTGGGTATATCCAATAAACCAAAAAAAAAAAAAAAGATGAAGTCGGTGTTTTTTCATGTCTTTTCGGAGAATTGCAAACTTACAAAAATAAATTATCAAAAATATAAATTCCTATTTCTGTTTTATTTTTAATATATGTATAAACTTTTAATTTTGGTTATAAATTTTATAGTATTACAGCCACAAAAGCAGATCGTTAATGAAAAAAAAAATATTTTTAACATTTTGTTCAAACTTTCAATTGGTGATGCGTATTTTCTTTAGGAGCTTAATATTTATGATGTAAAATATTATTTAATTTTGATGTTTTACATTGTTAATTTGAATCTTCCTTGAGCCAAAAATAATGGTTACAAATGGAAGATTCCTTATCACCTGTTATAGCTTATATTATTATGGATTATATCTGTAATGAAATATTGTCAATATTATATTTTATTACTTATAAAATAGATATCCATCGTAATTCAGTATATGACAACTGAATAAATCTCAAACATAATAAAAATAACACATAGTAACTCGAATGAGTAAAACTAAACAAATTATATTGTACATCATATATTGTCCACTTCATTATTAGTACTTTACTATTGCTTTTTCTTTTATAAACATTAAGTATAATAATCAAGAGTTTATAATTTATATAATTATTATCTTAAAATGCAAAAAATCTGCTGATTTATTTTTCAATTTTAGTTCATGAATAATATTAGCGAAAATGTTAAGAATTCTAATCTCACCTAATAGAAATTTCTGGCCTAAACACCAAGTTTACACAAAGAAATATCTACCCCTATGTATCACCTTTCAAAAGCCTGGGCAACCGCAGCTTTTTTTCATTTGATATATATATGTGATAAATTAAATTTCAAATCTATAAATTCAAATTTTCTATTAAAAAATAAACATACAGATAATATAAAACTTATCAAATATTTTCTTTTATTTGTCATCAAATCCACTAAAATCTTCTTACAGTTTGACAAATACTTCCTCCCACACATTTTTTGTAGCATTTCTGTCTTTATAATTTTTTTTTAGATCTGTCCCATAAGACAGGTCTTACTTCTTCAAGAGATATTAACATGTCTCTTTCTATTTCATCACTCATTATGCTCTTAAAATTACAACACAGTTGTTTTTCTTTTTAAATTTTCAAATATTTTACCTATTACAAAAAAAAGAAAAAACATACATAAAACCCTTTAACAATCTGAGACACAACAGAGGACTAAATATCATTTAGTGTGAAGACATCCATTAGAACACCTGCATCACTGTAAAGTGTAAACGACACGATATCGTTATTTTCCTGTAGTTGGAACGACAGCTATAATGCAATCTTTCCTATAGAAAACTGTTTCCCTTTCAATGTGAAAGAAACCAGTCTGTTGTGTGGTTTTTCAATAACTTTTCACAATAAAATATCCGACTTTTTTCGTCTGATAAAAGTCATTTAGTGTGAAAGTGGTCTTCTGACGACTTTAAACCTTTAAAAATTAATTAATAATTGCATCATTTAAACAAAAGTAATACCAATGATGAATTGCTTAATATTCTTGAAACTTATTCCTGAATAAGCCATGGAGGAAGAATTGGAAGTTTAATGGAAGTTAACTCAAAAATATTACAAATATTGTATTTAAATTTCTGTAAGTAATATAAATTCAAACAGTGCTCTTAAAAAAGCTATTGTTATGAAACCAATGGTCAGTTCTGAGTTAAACTCAAAAGATCAAGTTTATCTAACAGGCTTACGATCACTATGAGATAATGAATATTATTAGAATATTTTCTTTAAAAATTGAGCTGTTTGGTACTGAACTTTAATAATAAAAATAAGATTTAAAAACCTTATGAAAATATTTTTATGTCGGAAAATGTTTTAATGGCATTGGTTAGAGAAGTAAAGTCCTTTATGGTAGAAATGTTAAGTTCTTTATTGGGTAAACTTACGACTAAAATTTTAATAATTATAAACAAGTCCAACTTCTTTCATTATGAAGAAGGCAAGTAACGTTGAACATCCCTTCTCCTCACCCTGGAAACTAAAGTTACATTCCCAAAAATTATATCTTAGGTTTGTTTTCAAAACTTATTTTAATTCTCTGGAGTTAGAGACTGATTCCAGTGATTCTCTCTACTGAAGTGCAAACTGTACAACAGAAAATTATAAACCATTCTCAAAGTGATTGTTCACCTCTTAGTGTGAGGCATAATAGTTATGTCATTCACCCTAGTAATGTTTTGTCATGTCTGTAAATGTTGGAAAAAGATTCAGATCTCAATGTATTTAACATTCACAATTTGTGCTTGGGGAATATCTGTATTTGCCAGTGTAAGTCAGAAATACAAATATTTAGCAAATATTTCAGATCTACACCAAACAACTAGTTAAATGTCAACATTTGCTGGTGACTGCCAACATTCTCATATTTATTTCACAATATATATATAGAGAGAGACACACACACACGAACCCACATGGTTATTCATATATGTGTATGCATAAATATGTCTGCATATAAATATCTATACTTAAACATGTCTATAAATTAAATCAAGATCTTCTCCATATTGTTCCCATTTAAGATGTATTAATTTTGGTTGCAGATATATATTATTTATATCAGTAAAATCGATTTTCTGTTTGTTCATTTTAATTTTGTTCAGGATTAAATTGAGAATGTCTACAGAGAATAGGATGAAATTTTTATCAAGCTGTTGGTCTCTAGCTAACTTCAATTAAAGCTTAAGCTTCCTCCCAAAATTTTGGTTATAGTGTTATTAATTTAAAATTTGTTATTGGTCCTAATATTAACTCTGTAAAGTTGTTCATGCCATAGTGTAATGTAAGCGATATAACACTCTGGAATTCATCTCACTTCTAGATAAAAAGGGCTACTTTTTAAAATTTTTAATTTCTCTATTACTTTTTTGGGAGTAAAGGAAAATATTAATGTCATTTAGCCATCACAATCAAGATATCAAGGGCAGAACTCTTGAACGAGAAGTAGCTTTGATGTCATGAATGGGCGATTAGTTTGGTCTGAACGAGAGAAACTTTTCAAATTAAAACATGTGGACAATGTTTTGTGAATTTTCGTGTTTTCTTATTTTATATTTATTGCTATATATTCATTTCATTAGTGATGACACTTTTGAATCAATTGTTTCTTTTAAAATTAAGATATCCCCTTCTGTAATAGCAATTATGTCAACACTACTGAAGTCATCAAGTTTAAGTTTCATACATTTAATGGTAATTTTTTTACAGTGTATGAACTAGAAATAAGGGACTGTTTCATGAACATTTTAAAGTTCAGCAGGAAAATCGGGTGTCATTGTTATAAAATAACTTGTAAATGGAATTTTTCTTTTGAACTTGTACTAGCATATTATAAGAATTGTAAAATCAGTTTATATCATATTAAATCACTTAGTATATTTGTCAAATATATAAATATTAATACATATGTAAAGATAAAATAATGAGAATCTGCTAGAATAACTATAAATATATTTTAAGAAAAATGTACTGTATAAATTTGAAGTCTTTATAATTCTATTCAGTATCCAACTATAAATAATAGACTATTTTATAAATATTTGTTTACAATAAAATTCACAAAAAGAAAAGTTTGGTTTGCTCATGTGATAAAGTTGAATTTTTCATATTTATAAACCACTATATACATTTTAATTTCCCAGAAAATTAAAATACACGTAGAGACATAAATTTGAACAAATAATTTCTTTCAGCTTGTAAATGTGTATATTTTTATCTCTCCCTTTTTAAATAAGGAAAATATCCTTTTTAAATAAGGAGGATACAAATATTGTGTACTAAACAGTTGAAAACGAATTTTTTTAATGATTCTGATATTATTCTTTTATGTTTTAGAATTGGATGGAAAAAAAAAAGTTAGCATTTTTATATATTTACACATTTTAGCGTTTATATTTTTGTACCAGTCGCATTGTAACGTTTTTTATGGTTTCAAAACTAGTGCTTTTAAATCATAAATTATTGTAAAATATCATGTTAATCTAAACTATTGAGATAAGTTATACATATAATTCGATTTATTTCAAAAATAACTGAACATTGCAAAAATTAAGTATCATTTTTTAGTTTTTTTTATATTTCATCGCTCTTTATTGTATATACCGTACAATAAAGAGTGATTCAGTTATACATTAAATTTTAATAAAACGTAACCCAATTCAAAAATAATATCAGAATTCTGTTATGTTTTCATGCATCGATTTTATCCCCCTTTGAAATGCTAAATGGCTGAATTAAAGCTACGAGTTCTATCGCTATTGATCGTTACTTTTTGTTCGAATTTCTTTTATTCTTCAAACATTCAAGGATAAATGTAAGGTTCAATTTGACCTGTTTTTAAAATTAATATTTTTTCTATATTTTTAGCTACTGAATTTTACTAAGATTATAATTTATATTATTCCTCTCAAGAACACAATTTTTCTGCTTGGGTTAATATTCTATCAACAATGATTTTGATTTGCGAATGTTAAAAATTTTTTTCAAATCATTCGATATTAATTTTAGTTCCAAATTTTAGATCGATTGGGGAAGTTATGGTATATCTTGTCAAAACATTTGAGATAATTATTTATTAATGCATTGCTTAAAATTTTCCTTTAAAGAGTCTACTGTACATTTGTATTTTTTAATTTGAAGATCTTCCGAGTTGTTGGCAATGAAAATAGTTATATTTATTTTATAAATTTCTTTTTAAAATTGAAATGTTTCTCTTTTTATGAACATAGTAAACGTGATTTGATTTTGCTTATTTTTTATTTGATTTTACTCATAAAATTTCGAATTTAACTAAAAGTTTAAAAGCAGTATTCCCGAGTTACATCAATTTTAGTAAATATTGTATCAGAGCAATTTAAAGCAACAAATTTAAATATTTGAAATATTTGTTATTGAATTTATTTCAAACTGCACCAATAGTGTACATTTTTTTAAACTTTCCGATGCCTGGTGCTGGAATTATCGTTTGACCTGGTGCAAAAAAGGAACATGATTCCGGAAGATATTTTTTATAAATTGTACAGTATTGTACGCTAAATATAAAGAGGGAGGGGTGTAAGTTTCCTGCATACACGCGTGTATGCTTTCATGCCTTCATTTATATGAGCGTAGTGCTTACTAGGCAAATTCTCCACCCCACTTTCATCCCCCGTAGATTTTTTTATGCTTTTATTTGCAGTACGTGGGGTCGCCAGATGGTTTTCCTCTGGCAGCTGTTCTTTCATATGGGCCTCTGTTCGGGTAAAGTTAGTGTTGCTAAGCCTTCCTTGTGTGTGTGTCCAGTAGCGCACTTTAAACGCGCTTTGTTTCCTTCCTTTCTGTACTTTACAAAAATCATTCGCGAACACAAATTTATAAAATTTTAATTCTATCATAACTCAAACTCGATGGATCCCAGGTAAAATTTTTAGCAGTTTTGTTAAGCATTATAAAAAAATTCGATTTAATTCTTATTTACCGCTTTTATGCAGATATTCTTTAATTGACAGTACTTAATATATTTGATATTACAATGTGCAACACTTTTCAATTCTGACCTTTAATATATAGATTAAAAAGTTTCTTAAGAAATTTTTGTTATCGAATTTATCCTCTAATCAGTGATGTTCTAAAAAGTGTAGTTATTTTTTATACAATGCAAAAGAAAGTTAAATTGTAAAACTTGAAATTAAAAAATATTAATATTGCTATACTTTTTAAAAATTTGATTACATTTAAAGTTAGAAATTATACCTGAATTTCTGCAAAAAATTTTATAATTACAAATGCGTTCTAAATTTAAGTGAGCATATTTAACTTTTTTATTGATCGTTTTGTCTTTGATCGTTTTTTTTTCTTTGTCACCAGTTAAATTTTAACATTTTATTCGCGGTTGCTATATTCTTTGTTACCCGAGAATTAATTGCTCATTATGCATGCTTATCATTAAATTATTTAAAATGTGTTTACGTTAATTTTGAAAAAAATGTTAAATGTTAAGGGTTAGTTTCTTCTATAATTTATTAATTAAAATTTTTGTATTAAGTATTTAGTTTATTTTGATGAGAGAGAAGTAAGATATATGTATATGTAAAATTTTTCTCGTCAGCTAAATTATGAAAATATTTTTGATTAAATAAGCCTTTGTTTTTTATGGCTTATATATTTAAAAAATTTAATATTGATATTAATATATATGAAATCTATTGATGAAACTTAAAGGTTTACTTGGCTTGGCAAAAGATGCTCAAAATTAATCATATCTGAATTGTAAAATATTTTATATTGTTAAATTATTAATGGAAACAATAAAATTATACCTTAATATTAAAATTTTAAATGTTGTATTTAAGATTTTCATTTCATTTTCTAATGAGATAAATTGGGCAACATTTTAAATACTCTTAACTTTTAAAAGCTATGATTGTTTAGTATATTTAAATAATCCATTAAAGTAAATTTCCAAATTTAAATTTCTTATGCATTTATCCTTTTGGTAGTTTTTGAACTGTAAAAAATTTTTTCCTGTGACTAATTTTTGCTATAAGGAAATCTGAATACTCACAATATTTTTTTGCATTATTCCTACTATACTAATTTAAATTAAACTATAATAAATTTGAATGTTTATACTAATGTAAATTGGTGGAATTGGTCTCTTCAGTTTTAGAGACTTACATGAAAATTAAGTTTTATTATGGTTTTTCTGTTTTTTTTATGCAATGTATTTTAATTTATGTATATTAATTGTTATAAATTATGTGCACACAATATTGATTTTATGAATGCAGTTGGAGGATAGTAATATGTTATGCATATTAATTCAATATGCATATGTTATGCATATTAATGAAATTATATTACTTGTAATTTACAAGTATAAAAAAATTAATGAAACCAAAATTCTTTTAAAATTACAAATTTTAAATTTTGATCATAATTTCAATTTTTAGTACTTTTTCATTATACTTCTACTTTTGATAATCGCTGGAACGGTAAAGAAAAAAATCGTAAATTATTGTCATATATATTCCATTTCCATCATGTATTGTTTAAAAATGTTTATATTTTAATTTCAGAAACTACTAAAAAATAATACAAACATTTTATTTACATTTTATTAACAGTTATCACTTACTGATAATGTTTATTTCTGGTGGAAGCTAACAATCGCATCGATGATCGATTGCGTAGTATAATGTAATAGTACCTTTTTTTTCAATGAGTTAAAATAAAAATTTTCTGTATTTGTTTTTTGCTTTTGGTGACATGTGACCGTATTGTTTCTTTTAACCGACAAAATTATCACTAATTAGTTTTTTTCGTCAGTTAGCTTTTAAAAATTCGACTTAGTATATATTAATAATAAAATAAAATTTTGAGCCTATAGAATCATCGTATCTACGTTACATTATTTTCGCCTCTCCATGCTTTTCTTTAGGATCAAAAACAGGGCTATTATGTATAAATACCCAATTTTTTTTTAAAATTTTAAACAGGTCTCAATTATTTGATTTATTAAAATTTAACTTTTAACTCCAATTTATTTCACCATAATGATATGCAATCATCAAAATACATAAAAATTTATTGTTTTAAAGAAGTATAAATTGAATTATTTTGTTTATATATTTTATTATAAATGAGAATTAAGGAAAATTTTTTTATTGCTTTATTAATTTTTATTTATTGCTTATTCAATTTATAATGTTTGTTTATTCTATTAACCAATGAATAAATATTTTAAACTGTTATTAAAAAACTGTAGTCTCTAAAAAAACTAAATTAAAGTAAATCAAAAAGAAAAAAGGGTGTTTTTATAGGGTTACTTTGGATGATTAAATGTTTAATTTTTGCCCATGAAAAATAATCCAGGAACTATTTTGCCAATATTTACCACATTTTTTCTGACTTTTCTTATGTTTGATTATTTGTAACATTTTTAATTTTTGATATTTTGGTTCTGCAACAATATGTGAGAAGATTATTTGATATTGTGTTCATTCATATAATTTTACAAAAAATATTTTTGATTATGATTTATAAATCCATATTATGATTTTACATAATAAAATATGTGTTAGTTCCTACCTTTGCCAAGTATGCTTGCAATGACTTTTAGTTGCTTTAAAATCTGAGAAGGGGAGAATTAACTCTAATGAAAGAGGCTGCAGAGTAATAAACTTGTAAATTTGAAAGAATAGGATCACTTATGAAATGGAAAATTTAATGTTGGTTATTATACTACATATTTTTTCTCTTTATTGTAAAAAATCCTATTCCAACTTTTATCAGTGAATTTTATTAAGGAGAAAGCATTCTTTTTATCTGTTAATTAAAAAATTTGGTACTTTCTGGCTTGATTTTTATTTAATTTAAACATACACAAAGAGCATTGTTTTGCTGAAATTTCGAGTTTAACACTCCTAAAAGTAGACTTAAATTTTTAATGTAATTTGTAAAGCATTTGTTGGTAACAAACAAGATAGAATAAAGATTTTTCTAGTATTTGTTCTGAAATTAGTTATGAAAAATCTTCCCACATCATTACAGCCTTTACACATCTACCCATTGAAAAAAATCCATAGCATATATTATGAGAATAATCCCAAGTTTATGTTTATAATTGAAGACCAATAGTGTAGTAGTAGAACTTGATGCCCCCAAGGCATGGGTCCAAGGTTCGATCGCTGAGCTGGCAGCCTAATGATTAGCGATCTTGCCTTCGGTTCAATAGTTCGTGACCTTGAATCCCACCTTGGGCATGGATGTTTGTAGTGGTTCGGAATCCACTTTAAACCATAGGTCCCTGTCTAATTAGCCCTCATGTGCAAAAAATGACCGTTGAGCGACAAACAAACCAAAAACCAAACCAAGGCTCGATCCTCTGGTTGAGCAAAGTCAACTTGGCCTTCCATTCCTTTTGCAAGCTTTGCACCCCAGGGGCTTTGGTCATGACGCTAAATATTTTATACTGTCATTGTTTGTACTTTTTTGTATTGCATAGTGAAATTTGTATAGGATTTTTTTTTTGATTTTAAAAAAGATTTTTTGAAAACTATAACAATTTTGAATAGAATAAATATATTTCAATCTTTTATGCAATTTATTAAAAAAAAAGAGAGATTTTGAGTGTTATAACTGCAGTGTATTGAAAGCTATTATTGTATAGAAAATTGTCAATGATTTTTGAAATGTTTGAAATATGATTATTTTTCGACAGACAATTTGGCAGCACTCATCTTTTAATCTGTAAAAGGAGCTTTAAATAATAAGAAATTTAAAATTTTCAAAGTTCATTTTATGAATTCTAACTAATTTCCCTTCTGAGTTTTTATGTTATTAATTTTAAATATTTTTATTCATGTATTCTTACAAAAGGTGAAGAGCTAGCTGCTGAATGATTAGTGCCCTAACCTTTAGTTTAACAATTGGTGGGTTTGAGCCCATCTTGGGCTTTGATCCTGTTAGTGGTTTGGAATCCACTTAAAACTGTAGGTTACTGTCTAATTAGCCCTTGTGGGCAAAAAGTGATGGTTGAGTGGCAAACCAAATCTGGAAAAAGGAAAAGTTTCATACAATTCACTTTGAAACAAGAGCTGATGTGAAATAATCTAGGAGTCATGAAAACTAAAACTAGTCTGTTTAGTTTAAGCATTAATTTTCTTTTTCCTCAAAATTTTACCATATTGAAATTGTTCTGATTTTGATGTTTATATCTTGTGTTCAGGGAGAAAAATAAGATATGAATTAGCAATTTTATTTTTGCCAAGTCAGGTGTTATAATCCTGTGTCATGTTGCTCAATTTCATAAATAATCATTATTTATAAATATTTAAGATGGAATTTGAGGTAATTGACTAAATTTCTCTTACAGAGATTTATATAAACATGTATCTAATTATATAATATTTTCTTAAAGCTTATTATGTATTTTTATGCTTGTACAATTCAATAAGTGAATCCTCTGTCACACATATTTCCAGAGAAATTTATAATTATGTATTTAATAAAAGAGAAATTTTTATTTTTTTTGCTTGATAACTGATTTTTGTTTGAGAAACTAATTTATTTCTATTTAATTTTGTTGGTGTGTTCTCAATTACAATCTTTATTTCAAAAGTTAATCATATTTAAAACTAATGCAGTTGCTCAATTTTCGTTGTAACTTGTTACATTTTATAAGGAATATAAAACTGATTTGATTAAAATTGTTATAATATCAACATGAATCTTTTACTTAAAATTATTGAAATTAAAGTTCAATATTAAAATAATTTATTTCATTTTATTTTTGCTTGATTTTAACAAGTGTTTTGTTTTTATAGATTTAAGCAGTCTCATTGGGACTTGCATAGAAGCTCAAGCACGGCTCCTCTTGGTTTACCTATACCAAACTACTCTGGATATGGATTTTTTATTCATGAAGACTGGTTCCTGAGGCTGAACAGAAGGCACCAAGTGTTGGGCCGTCCTATCAAAGCCTCAGCATCAAAACCTAAACAAAGATTCTGGATTTACAGACCTTTGCCAGTTTCCGTGCTGACTCCTCAGCTTGGATCCACAATTCACTCCTTGTACGCAAATTATCCACAAGTGGTTCTCCCTCCTCACTGGCCAATGAACATGGGGCAGAAGGCTTCAGGTGGTATCAAGACTGTTTCAATAGCGAGGGTCTCCTCAGCAACAATACATAGACCAATGGCTAAAGATTTAGCCAGCAATCCTGACTTGCAACGACCAGCCCGTTTAGATGTGTTATTAGACATGCCTTCAGCTAGTCGAGAACAACAAATAAAGCATGCATGGAATCCAGATGACCGTTCCTTGAATATATTTGTGATGGAAGATGATAAATTGACGTTTCATCGTCATCCTGTGGCCCAGAGCACAGACTGTATCCGTGGGAAGGTTGGTTATACTCGAGGACTTCATGTATGGGAAATTCATTGGAGTGTGAGACAAAGAGGAACTCATGCAGTTGTTGGAGTGGCTACTAGAGATGCACCTTTGCACACTGTAGGCTATCAATCTCTTGTAGGAAGCAATGCAGAATCTTGGGGATGGGATTTAGGACGCAATAAACTTTATCATGATGTAAAAAATAATCCCGGTGTAACATATCCCACCCACCTTAATTCAGATGAACCATTTATGGTTCCTGATACTTTACTTGTGATTCTAGATATGGATGAAGGCACTTTATCATTTATGACTGAAGGACAATATTTAGGTGTAGCATTCCGAGGACTCAAAGGCAAAAAGTTGTATCCTGTTGTTAGTGCTGTGTGGGGGCACTGTGAAATAACAATAAAGTATTATGGCGGGCTAGATCGTAAGTAGAAATTTTATATCTAAACCTAATTATTTTTGTATTATGATTCCTAACAGTATTCTGTTAGGACAAAAATACTAAATGAGATCACTTTGAAAATTTCAAAATTATCTTCATATAATATCTTTAACTGCCTAAAAATACTAAATTTTTTGTGTAATTCTAATATAAATATGTTTGCAAAGTCTTAGTGAAAAAAATGGTTGACTTATTTTTAGTTATGGTTGTAAGTGAAAAATAAAAGTTTGATAGAAAAATATGTATAAAATTAAGTAAATGTAGATTTATAAATTTTAAAGAAGTAGCTTGTTTATAGACTTAAATTGCTGGTGTAGTAAATATTAGTTTTGTGTAGCAATATTTAACCCTTTCGGGTGCACAATCCTTTAAATTTGTAGTATTAACAAAAATATTTTTAGACTGTCTATTTAGGCCTATATGAGTATGCAGTGAAAATTTTGTAAAGATTGCAAGTTCTATTTCGATTTTGTGGGTGTTCCACCTGCGTAGCAGATTTAGCATGGTCCAGGGAGCATCACAAGAAGGTCTGCTACTCTACACCAAAAAAATAAATAAAGAAATAAAGTAAACATTTCTGTACAATTTTTTTAGTTTTTCAAATCAGGTTTTGGAGCTGCATGGAGGAGCCTGGTTGAGATAAATCATCGCTATCATTTTCACTGGCATCTGACACAACATTATCAGGCTGAGACTGATCACAATGTTTTGGAACATATTTCTCGGTATCACTATCCATATGTTCTGATTCACTATCAGAGAACAATTTTTGAAGCATACACAATATTATAAAAGGAATAGCAGCGCAAAGAAAAGTAGTGAGCATAAAAATGCTTTTCAAACTAGAGAGGATTTGAACTAACTGATATAATTCTATACCACACTGAAGCTGTCCAATTCAAGAGGCCACAAAGGGTGCACAAATATTATCCATATAAGTAATCCTTCCTTGTACATTCTGCAACATTAGTTTATTCCTCCCCAAAGAGAGAAAAAACAGTAAAAAAATAAACACAGATGTTCCCCTCAGCATTGAGTTCAAAACTAATCGCGTAAAGGTAAAGTGCCGTTACAGCGCAGTGTTCTGCATATACTTTATGCGTAAAAAATTTAAAGTAATATAGAATCAATAGTTTAAGGTACAGGCAACAAAATAACACAGAAATTTCTTTTCAAACAATTATTTTTATATCAGAAAAAAATTCTGAAATATTCATTCAAAATAAAGGGATTTATATAATCTACTATAATTGAAAATTATTCATCTTGTGTAGTGCTGCCATCTATTATCAAAAAAGAGAGTTTAAAGAACATTTTAAGCCAAATTTCATCTATTTATTATAAAATGCAACAATTTGGTAACAATTTTAGAAAAACTATCATTATTTTACTAATAATTCTTTTGTCAGTTTTACACTTATTAAGTGTTTATCCTAACTTTGTATCAGGCATACATTTCACTCATAAAGATTTAATTTTAAGTTATCAAAATCCTTTATGTGACGTATGATGAACTATTTATTCATAATTATATTTTAATTTCCTGTTGTAATTTTAACTGACAGACAATTTTCTGATTGTACTGTTTCACAATTTAATTGGCGACACATTGTATCACTATCTTTCAGATTTTTAGTTATAAAAGTTTTAGTCAATCTTTCACACAATTTTAATAACTAATTATAAGCATTTTATTTCATCTTAAATTTTAACACAGTTTACAATTTTAAGCTTTCATTATTAAATATATACAAGCTTATATGTACTTTTTAAATTAAATTTGTTTTATTTAAATTTCATTTTTATTTATGTTAAAAACATAAATAAAATTCTCATTTATTATATTTTAATTCTTTTTTAAATTTTGTTTGGAACTATGAAATATTTTCTTAAAACATTTGTGACAGCTTGTCCTTTGAATCTTGTACCACAAAATTCAACCATTCAGCCCATGCCTTCCCAAAGAATTGATGTCTAGTTGATTCATCTTTACATTAGTCACATTATTTTTCACTTGTATTCAGAGACTAAGCATACACATATTTTAGAATAATAATTTTATATTTCCTTGTTTTTTGTGCATGATCATCGCACCATTGTGCTTTTCCCACTATCTTAATTTTTTTATCTAGTTAAATTTATCTTTTATGCAATTATTAAATTATTAACAGCATCTTTTTAATATGTATATTTCATTTGAATATGAAAATGAACATTCAGCCTTAATGCATATTTTCCTAATCTTACCTGAATGTGCATTATTATAGAATTTGAGTGTTATTTAATAAATTTACTTTGATTTAAGCTATAAGCATTATTGAAAATTTGTTTCTATTGAAATATCATTTAAATTTTTCAGTAATTTATTTCTAAGTGATCAATGTAAAGTTGATTGTGATTAAGAATAACTTTTTCCCATGAAATTAGGAAATAAAATCAATAATTTAACTTAAAAGATTTTACAAATTAGATTTTTTTACACATATTTTTTATACAGATCTTTATATAAGTTGGTTTTCTAATTTTTTCCTACATTTCAGGAAAATAGGTTAATTAAAAAAAAGTTATCTTGGTTGATTTTATAGAAGCTATACAGAAATTTTTTTTAGATTCATTAGGTTCTCGATTTGCACTTATGAAAAAAATTTCAATTTAATCTTTTGGTTTTACATTATTGAATATTCCATTGACCTTTAGATTGAAAAGTAACATCTAATCTGAAAAATAATAATCTTGTGAATGCTTATGGTGCTGAGTATTAAACTGTAAATTTCGTGTATTTTCAGATTTTGTATGTTTTTCGCTTAATTGTTTATAATTTTTATTCTGATTTTTATGAGCAAACAGTAACATCAACAGAAGTACCACTTTTCTGTCCTAGGAACAAATTTCTTTTCTTTGAAAGTTTTTAAAGTTGAGATTTTTATTTGAGTTGTTTCAAGAGACATTTTTAATTAAGTCTAAAATTTCTTTTTAATCAATATGTAAAAAATATTTAATAAAATGGACTGTTCAAGACAAATATTATCCTAAATTTAACTGGTTTTCATCGCAAGATTTATCTTCCTCATAAAACAATTTGGGTACTAATGTCACAAGTCTAGTTGTGATATCCTTAGAAATCCGAAACTTCTTATATGGGTATAAATTGCTAACAGAACAACTACTGTATTTTTAAGTGAAAACACTTATCAAAAAATTAGCTCAAGCAGCTTATGGGCAAAGCTTATTTATTAGCTAAAGATAGATAATCTTGTACAATTTATATTGATGACTTGTTGTATCGCTAGCACAAAAGAATCTTGTGAGCAAATTCAATATTTTTCATTAAATATTGATGAAATAACAAATAAAATAAATGTAAAATAATAAATTTATGGCTATGAAAAAAACGAATTGATTACTGTAGATTTAGGTTCAATGAGAAGCTTTAATAACTACAAAAATATATGTTTTAAAATAAAGGGGAGAAAATGCACTTAATATGTGTAAAGTAATTAGCTATTTGATATTTACCCAATGATGTTTGGATTAGAAAATAGCGTAGAAGATCTTTTTTGTGATGAAAATATCATTTTATAGTGGATGACGATTTTGAAATATATGGGAATGTGGTTTATGACTTGCAGTTCTTTGAGGTTTTCTTATGGGTTTTTAATAAAATAATAAAGAAAGTATTTATGGAACTTCTTAAATATTTCATTCAAGAAAAATTTTAACTTTAAAGAAAACTTGGATTGTCAGAACTTTTAAAAATAGAAATTCTACTGCATATGTGATTTGGTAAATTAAATGATACAGTGATAATTTGATAATACGTTTTTTATTTTTTTTTCAACATAAAAATATCAGAAATTTAAAGAATGTCAGTTTAAAGAACAGAATCTTTAAAAGAAATATTCTATTTACTTTTTTTTAATAACGATACCACTGTTTGACTAATTATTTACCATAACAAGGCTGGAAACTGCTACTCATTTATCATTACCATGTGGGCACCTGTGAACCAAGTCACGGAGGCGAATTGCATTACCCACGCCATACCACCACAAACCCGTTTATAGGTTGGGCCACATTCACACATCATCTCAGAAAAAAGGACAGAGGAATACAAAGAGAAAGAAACATCCATGCCTGAACTGGGATTCGAACCTGGGACCAACAGCCTATGGAGTGAGGTTTGCAAACCACTCAGCCATTAGTTGGCATATTCTGCTATTGTATTCCTATAAATTTATACATGTAGGCATATTTGTTTATCAAATGCTGCAGATTGCTGGAAAAATAACTATTCAAATACTACTGAAAAATTTATCAAAAAACAACTGCAAACGATAAAATTTTCCTCAGGATAATAAATGTTTGATTTATTTTTTGTATTGGATTCAAAACACAGAAATGAATGAATTATCAGCTTTTAGGAATTTAGCTTAAGTATTCTATGATCTTTGCAGATGAATCAGTATCTATTTGAAAAATCAGTAACTAAGCACTACATGAAATGATGAATTCAATGGATAATGTTAAATTATACAATAGGAAAATAAAACAGCTAGAATTAATTTTAATTTGAGGTCTCATCTTTAAAATAATTCTAGATAGTATTTTAAAATGTAAATATTTGTAAATGTGTAAGCTGTTATGAACTCATTTTCAAGGTCTTAGGTGGGAAATCTCTTCTTTGTATATTATGGATGTTATTGAAAATGTCAAAATAATGTTAAATGTGGAAAATTATATGAAAAATTGCTTGCACAATCTAGTGTTCTTTGCAAGTTGAAATTTGTAAAACATAGTTAATCAAAACAAATCATTGTTAGTTCATAATGATTTGACATCATAATTAATCCAAAAATTACAGATCTTCTCTAGAAGAGAAAATAAACATGATTTTGTTGAGCCTTAAGAAAATGAAATTGTAAAATTGAAATTTGTCTAGAAATGTGAATCATTCTTCTACATGGTAATTCCAAACATTAATTTGAATTATTTATTAAAGTAAATTGAGAAAAAACATAACTCTAATATGTAAAAATTTATTTACCTGAATAAAAATATACAATATTTTTAAAAGATTAATTTCAAATGGAAATTAGTTATATTGTTAAACATGATAAAATTGATAAATATTTTCTGCCCTGGCAATATTTTTAAGGGGCACTCCTATAACAAATTACAATGATTTCTCAGGTGTTAGACTACTCATATTTTAGTTTAAGAAGCTATTCCTTAATGCAACATTACTATATGCATTAATCACAAAGTATACTTCATTTGCAATTCTTCTGTGAGTTCTTGGAATTTAATTTTTCCCAGAGGCTTGGAAATTTCTGGAATTTTGAAACAATTCATGGAAAATAGTCAACATTGTGAAAGTTTTCAATCCTTTCATATTTTTTGTTTGAAAAAACATTTCTTCATAGTTTTACTTTTTGAAACTAAAATGAAATAGGCCAAAAAAAAGCCAAATATTAGTTTTTAATGTTTCTACTAGCTATTTATATCTAGTAAGAGACATATTTTATAACATTGACCTTAATAACATATAAAAAAGAGTAAGAAGTTGAAAATAGAATTTTGTATATTTGCTTTTTATAATGGTGAAAAAATATCCATTACAATGTAAAGTGGCACAAAACACTTAATGTCTATATCTTAAAATGTGGTAAATAAATACAAAATATTCATTTACTTTAAAGTGTATTTACAATATCTAAGAAGTCAGTTTAAGTTGCTATTTTTTGAATAAAGCATTTACTGAGTTTTTGATATTGTCATAATTTCTCCAGTTTTTATTGAAAACCAAAAGTTTCTTGATAAATTTAAGCTTTTTGCCACTTCATAGAGCACGTTTCCTGCTGACATCATACCATTATTGGAGTTGTTTTTAAATGCTTTAATAATTAATTCCAATATTTGATTTGTAGTCTCAAATTCTGACATTATTCATTATCACTTCTTGTTATAAATGCTTAAATTAATAAGCCATTATTTTTATAAATATAAAAATATTATTGTATTCAGTCACTATCTTATTGAACACTTTCTAGTCTTCTAAAAGTAACATTTTCTTTTTACTTGTATCTCCTGTATATCCTTTCTATGTTAACTTTATCAAAAGTAATAGCCTAATATTTCCTGCTGTGAAACTTTTATAAGAGGGAGTTATTTTAATCTAAATCCATAATAGATTCTCAATGATTTAATGTAAATGTTTGAAATATGTTTTTTTTAAATGTTAACTAATATATTATCCTTACATTAAGATTGAGACTTAAAATAATAATTGTATTCATTTTGCTTTATTTCATCAGAAATGTTTAAGTATTTTTATGTGAAAATTATAATTTTGTACATTTCCAGCTGCACAAAAAAATAAAGTATGTATTAAGCAAATTTCTGTGAAAGCCAGTATCCATGTAATTAATTTAAGTGGTTCAGTTAAATGTATTTGTTTAAATTTATAAATTTCAATTGAACACTTACTTATTTATTATATGTTATTTTCATTGTAAGATTTATGAAAATTTTTTAATTATTTTTACTGTTCAATCAGTTTATTGTTTTCTTTGCTTTTCAGCTGGTCCTTTACCTTTAAAAGACATATGTCGAAGAGTTATAAGGCAACAAATTAACAAAAAACGTCTTGAACTTGGCCGAGTGAATGAACTTAGTTTACCTAAAGCTCTGAAAAGTTATCTCTTGTATCAAGATTGATCTTCAACTTTAGTATTAACTATGTTTATATTTGGGACCACCGAATGTAAGTTACGGAATATCAAATCAGTTTGGTGAAAATTGGTCCAGACCAGCTCTTGTGTGTGCCATACAATTGTTCTTTGCCCTCGTAACTTTCTTTTGGTGAAAAGTCCTTTTTCTCCCCTGTGAAAATTTATTAGATTATTTTTACATTAAATAATTTATATATTATATATTAAGTTCACTTTATGTATTATAATGTACTTAAATATGTCCCATTAATGGAATTGCAAATAAATTTGTAGATAAGTCATTTCTGAAGTTCATTTATTATGTCAGGTCCGCTGTCCATTCGAGTGATCTATTTGTACAGATTCTAGCAATGTGTGGCAGCTATCTACCTCGACGTTGCTGGAATAAAAATGATAACAGTGCAACAGATTTAATTATGGGTTTGGAGTCTTGTCTTATGACTGTTTAAACTTTTTTGTTATTTTTTATATATAAAAACTGAATCTATTATATTTTATAGATTTTGATTTAGTCTGTACATTTTCAAATAAAATTATTTGTCTTGACTTGTATTTGTTTTTTTTTAATTCACTGAAAATAATAATTTTTGTAATTAAGTTATTCAATGTTTAAAACTTTATTTATATTTGCAAATTTGTAAAAAAATAAAAACTGCATTCCGGTGTTTGTTGCTTTTTTAAATTATCAAGTTCATAAAATTTGATTATTGTATTATTAGACATAACTGAAACAGTATGGAATTACATATTTGCTTTGATTAAAATTTTCTGAAACTTCACACGTATCTTTTAATCCAACTGCATCTATTTGTACCACAAATCTTCTCAAATGTATTGAAAGCTCATAATGAAGTAAAAAATAAAATCTCTTTGAATTATGATGTGTTCAGTTGCTATATTTGTACATTTAGAATCACTTCACAGAAAAAAGCATTCTTCAATCTTTTGAAAAAATGTTATTTTCAATCCATGTTTTTATGCCAAAAATATAGCTGAATTTTTATCTAAACTAAAACTATTTTATAGTAACTAGAAGCGTCATTAGTTTTGCTTAGATTATTTCAAAATTTTCAATTCTTAGTGCGAAAAAATGGAGCTTACTGTCAGTTTTGTTGTGTGTAATAACTTTTTAACTTGACAACCAGTGTGATCAATATATTTGGCAATACTTAAGGAATTGTAAGTAGGTTAAATTAGGTGAATTTATAAATTGCATTATTCTGTTTCTTTATGAGGCAATCAACATATCATTAAATTTTTAATATAAAAACTTAGAAATTAGCAAAACAGATCACATTTTTAAGTTTTCTAATGTACAATTTTAAAATTTGTAATATGGTACATTTATTGTCATATAAAAATCTCTTAAAATTTATATTTTTGAAAATTATCCTTATTTTATGATTAACTAATAATTCAATTCAGAATTTCTTAATTAACTAATAATTCAGTAAATTCATTGATGAAGTTGATGTATTAGATTCTATATGTATCTATTAAATTTGCTTATGTTAAGTTCAAGGGTGCAATTAAGTATATCAACATCACACACCCTTTATATTGATCACTTCATATTTACCTTGGTCATTAATATAATAAAAACTAGAAGCATTACACACAGGATTAGATTATTGAAGCACTTACCTCCATGGAAGAGCACATATCCAGTTTAATTTTGATGTCGTTTGCAGCATTCTGAGCTTTTAGATGTTAATCGTATAATTTATTTAGTTCACTCTATAGACCGCGCGACAGCGCAGCCTAACTCCAAGCTAGTGGTGAGACATTTGATACTTTCAAGAACTTCCTCCGTAGGCTCTTGGCCATTATTGGCACTCAAATAACAGGTCAAATGATGTCAAAACTATTGTTAATTTTCACTTCACTTAACAATAGGATATTGATTTCAGCTTTTCCACTCTCCTGAACACGCACATTCGTATTTTTTATTTCGTTGAGGCTGATATCCAATTCATGAATTGGCTCTGATGGGTCATTGAAATCCACTGGATCGTCACACTGTTTAGTGTTGGGGTTTGTTCGCAATTTGCTCTCCTCTGTCACGATTGTCACTAAATCAAGGTCAATGATGATTTGCTGAATAGCTTCAATTGATGATTTGATTCTAAGATTGAACTCGTCTCCAGGGGGTTCTGGATTTGTTTCTGAAAACTCGAGTCTGGATGTCACTGGAACACAGGAAGTCTCATATCCGTTGCGGTAAATGTTATTATCCGTATTTGAAATTCCATTTATATTACTTGCTGATTTGATTGAAGAATTTATTGACATTTGATTAGGTGCCACGCTCATAATCTGTCATTTTTTCCATAATGAAATAGTTTTACAGGGATGTAGAGTCGACCGGATAACCGTCTATACAGGCTGGGGCACCCAGCAGTCAGAGCACTTTCACCGTCTTTTTCAGCAGGTTCATTAACTGCCCTCCGTGGAATATATTTTTGAAGCGGACTGAAAACACCCCCGCTCTGTTAAAATTTCATATTAATTGGGATACATAAAAAGTAGAAATTTTAACTACAGTCATGGATCACTTTATTTTAGGGTTCCTCCTTGAATGATTTGCAAAATAAATTCAATAACTTTTGTCCAGTTTCTTATGTACATCTAAATCTTTGATATTTTATTCAAGTTTTGGAAATATTTTTAATGTTCTTTGTAATAATATAATTCTTGGAAAATATACAGTTTAGCGTCCACAATGAGGTCCATCATGAAGATAATTGCATTATTTGTGTCCTGTAGCTTTATGTTCAGTTCATTAAAATGTTGGCATATTCTAAAAATCATCGAGTTTGAAAGCCAGATAACATCCAAAAATAGTGGGTATTGATCAATTTTTCTCTCATTTTGCAGAAACTGTTGATTTTTTCCAAGCAGTGAAATCATAGAAGTACGTTCCTACAGCTCAACCAGTGAACATTAAACATCAGGTTGGTTGGGATTTATGGCGCAAGGTTCAAAAACGGACATGCTGCGCCAAGAATAAAGTTTTTGAAGCTGATATTTTATTTATTCTTATTATTTTTTTGAAGAAACCCAAGCAACATTAACATTTTAAAAAACAAAAATCTGTATATATATGTATATTAAAATCCAATTATTAAATATAAAATGAAACATCAAAAATATACATAATTTTAAAATTTATAACAAATTAAATATAATGTAAAAAAAACCTATTGCTCTCAAGAAAACGAATAGGTTCCTGTGGGGTGGTTCCCCAAGCAAACCAAATAAGGTTAAAATATCCCAGTTGAAAAAGAGTAAACGATATTGGATAAAATATGGGCATGGAATCAAAATATGATAAACAGTGAATGCTTCATCACACGTTTCACATCAAGGATTTAATTCGTTTAGAAACAAATGTTTATGTGTGAAACGTGTGTGTCCGATACGAAGGCGAGTTAATCTTACATCAGCACTTCGTATCGGTAAAACTGTTAATGAAGTAATGTATGAAATACGGCACGCAATTTATAATTTACCTGCATGTTCCATGACTCCTGCCAAAGAGAGTAGATTAATATTATAACACATTTCTTCTCACGTCAGACAAAGGAACTGATGGAAGAAGACATGGGCCAGATGCAGATTTAGCAGCTGCATGAGTCCTCTCATTGCCAACAATACCTGTTTTGCTTGTTTGTCGCTCTACGGTCATTTTTTGCACTCGAGAGCTAATTGACTGGGACCTACAGTTTATAGTGGATTCCGAACCTCTACAAACATTCATACACAAGGTGGGATTCGAACCCACGAACTGTTGAACCGAAGGCTAGAGTGAACCATTTGGCGGCCAACTCGGACTACATGACTTGAGATCCAGTAGAAAATGATGTCATATCCCTTGTCAGCAAGGGAATCTAATGCTCGGAAAATTCTAGACACAACAGGGTGGCAGTCAAAACTACTGCTCCGCAAAACTTCCAACACACTCAAACTGTCAGTGTACTCACAGTATTTACGAGTTTCACATGTATTTATCTGCTGAAGAGCTTGGTAAATAGCAGTTGCTTCAGCAAAGATGGAACAGGATGAGTGGAGGTTGTAGCTAAGAGTTTTGTTTTTAACAGTTTCTACAGCACAACCAACATGTCCTGTAGATTTTGATCCATCGGTGAAAAATGGTGTGTGGGTGGCACACTGACAGCGATGTGAAGCATAAAACTGCTGGAAGACAGTAATTTTTGTGTCTGATTTTCTATAACGAGCAGAAGGATTGATAATTTTAATCTGTGCATCAAACTAAGGTGGATGTAATATAAGGTCCGTTTTGTCAAAACGGACATCACATAGGTCTGAATATAATAAACTAGACTTTGTCCGAGTGAGAAAAGGTGGATTGCTGTATGAACGAGCATCATACAGCCTAATAAGTGCAGGTGTAGTAGTCAACGTAATGAATGATGAAGGTACGACATAATAACTGAGAGACAGCTGCAGCAGTCTAATGGAATTTGATAACAAATTGCATATAGACTTTGGACGGTTGATGGGCGGAATGCGCCCGAACATATTCTCAAAGCACAGTGCTGTACCGTGTCCAGTCTGCGTAAGACTGAAGATCAAGCAGATGCATACACAACGATTCCATAGTCGATACGAGATAAAATAAGTGACTGATAGACTCGAAATAATGACGTGCGATCAGCACCCCAAGATGTATTAGAAAGCACTTCGAGAATATTAAGCGATCGCTCGCACTTCTTTCGCAAATGAAGCACATGCGGAAGAAAATTTAGTTTACGGTCAAAAATTATTCCCAAAAATTTTATCTCGTTGACAATAGGGATAGGTGTATTAATGATATATATTGTAGGATCATTATGCATGCTGGTCTTGCAGCAGAAATGACACAATTACTCTTGCTAGGAGATAGCGTGTGGCCATTCCCAGCAAACCACGCAGCGATTGGTTGGTTGGGTTTTATGGCGCAAGGTCCAAATACGGACAAGCTGCGCCAGAATTTTATTTTTTTGTATAGTATTTTCTAATTTTTTTAAACCCAATCAACTTTTAAAATTCCTTTAAAAATCAAAGTAATATTAATAAAATTAACATAAAAAAATAGATAGAGAAACACCCAACATGTAACAGAATAAATTATATCTAACACATTTAAATTAAAAAAACTAAACTAAATTTGTAAAATGTTATAAGCATTTAATTAAAAATCTTTAATTTAAAATTATATATAATCTATAAAAAATGTTTCTTGAAAATGCTAACATGTTTTGATGCGGAGGCTCGCCCAGCAAATCCCGCATCGTTAAAAGATCAGTCTTAAAAAATTTAAAACGATGTTGGTTAAAATCAGAACATGAAATTAAAATATGAAACACAGTGTATGGTTCATCACACGTTTCGCACCAAGGTTTTTATTCATTTAAAAATACTTATGAGTGAAACGTGTTTGTCCATTACGAAGGCGGGTTAATTTAACATCCTCACTTCGTAAAGGTAAAACTGGAAATGAAATGAGGGATGGAGTTATGGTATACAATTTGTTGCTGACTTGCATTCTCCATGATTCCTGCCAAAGTTTATGGATAAAACTTTTCACACCTTTTCTCGCATCACAAAATGGAACGGAAGGCTGAAGTGGAGTAGATGCAGACTTAGCAGCGGCATCAGCCCTCTCGTTACCATCAAGACCTACATGCCCTGGGATCCAACAAAAAGCTATATCATATCCCCTGCACTTCAAAGAGTCTAATGTGCAAAAAATCTCCGACTCAACAGGGTGACAGTTGACATTATTCTCCACAGCTTCTAAAACACTCAGGCTGTCAATGTATATACAAAATGTATTTGATTCTTTACTACCCATATACTGAAGCACACATAATATAGCAGTTGCTTCAGCAGTGAAGATGGAGCAGGACATATTAAGGCTGTAACTAAGAGTTATTTTATCAATATAAACTCCACAGCCAACATGTCCTTCAGATTTTGAACCATCTGTAAATATAGGTTGATAAGAATCAAACTGACAGGGATGAGAAGAATAGAGCTGATGGAAAACACAATAGGAGATGTGTCCGATTTTTTGAATTGTGCAAAGGGATTGATAATTTTACATTGTGGCTCATATCAGGGTGGATGAGAAGTTCGATTTGTGGCAGTTATTCGAACGTTATGCAGGTCAGACAATAACAGATGAGATTTTATTCTAATGAGAAAAGGTGGTGTGCTCCTTGATCGAGCATGGTATAGTCTTTTAAGAGCAGATGTAGGAATTATGGAATGTAATGGATGATGAGGGTCAGACATGATCTTAGCATAATAATTAAGAGACTGCTGCATTCGTCTCAGGTCTAAGGGCAGATTTTGGCAAATTGCATATAGACTTTGGACGGGTGATGTGCGGAATGCTCCCAAACATATCCTCAGAGCATTGTGATGAACAGTGCCCAATCTGCATAAAACCGAATGTCAAGCTGATCCATAGACAACACATCCGTAGTCAATGCGTGATAAAATTAGTAATTGATATATTCGAAGTAGTGATGTGCGATCTGCCCCACAGGATGTGTTTGAAAGTACCCTGAGGATATTAAGCGATCGCTCACACTTCTTTCGCAGATTTAAAACATACGGAAGGAAAGTTAATTTTCGATCGAATATTATGCCAAGAAATTTCATCTCACTGACTACAGGTATAATTGTGTTGTCAATCAAAATCTCTGGATATTTATATATACTGGTTTTCCTGCAGGAGTGGACACATCTACTTTTGCTAGGAGAAATAGTATGGTCATTCTCATCACACCATGCAGCAAGTTTATTAACAGTTATTTGTAATTGTCTCTCAATTAAACGCATATTTGACCCATCACAGGATATCTGCAAGTCATCAACATATAATGTACCATGAACAGAAGGTGATAAGTTATGAAGTATGCTACTAAGATGAAGGATAAAAAGGGTGACACTCAAAATACAACCTTGAGGTACACCCTCAACTTGATTAAAATAATCAGAATAAAATGTTCCTATCTGAACTTTAAAAATACGGGAGCGTAAAAAATTTTTCAGGAATATCGGAAGATTATCCGAAAGCCAAAATCGTATAACGAATGGAGAATTCCGTAACGCCATGTACGGTCATATGACTTCTCTATGTCAAAGAAAATGGAAACTAAGTGAATTCTCCACACAAAAGCTTTGCGGATTTGAATTTCCAAGTGTGCCATATTATCAAGAGTGGATCTTCCTTTTCGAATGCCATTCTGATTTTTACGGATACAATTTTTAGTTTCTAAGACACAGATATGACGAGCATTGAATATACGTTCGAGAGTCTTACATAAGCAACTCGTCAGAGCGGTTTGTCGATAATTTGAAGGATCCTTACCAGCCTTTAGGACAGGAATCACTGTTGTTTCTTGCAAAAGAGATGGAAATTCATTTTCAGTCCAGATCCTATTGAACAGGTAAAAAAAGTTCAACAGGGAGTGTGGACTGAAGCATGAGATAACTGATTCCATTAAGTCCTGGACTGGTGTTATTGGCCTGCTTTAAAGCTTTCTTAAATCCAAACATTCCAAATTCACAGTTGTACTGTAAAGCTTGTCGATGGTTGAAGCGAATTGGTACTCGCTCAGCACGACTCTTAGTCTTCAAAAACGAAGGACTATAAGAGTTCAAGCTTGAGACGTTAGCAAATGCTTCACTAAGGACGTTAGCAATATCTGTAGGAAAAGAGTATATAGCGGCTCCGGATTTTAAAACAGGAATAGAAAATTCTCTATAAATTCCATTAGCTGCTTTCACCTTTCTCCATAACTGCTTACTGGAAGTTGAAGATGTTATTGAAGATACATAGCAGGACCAGAATTCCTTCTGATTTCGCCGACGAGCTCTGCGGTTGGTTGGTTGGTTGGGTTTAGTGGCGCAAGGTCCAAAAACGGACATGCTGCGCCAAGAATAAAGTTAAGAAGTAGATGTTTTATTTTATTTATTTTTTTTATTTATTCTTATTATTTTATTTTATTTATTAATTTATTTTAAAAACCCAAGCAACATTAAAATTTTAAAAATCAAAAATCATTGTATATATATATATTAAAATCAAATCACACATAAAAGCAAAATCAAAATATATATACTTTTAAAATTTAAAAAATGTAAATTAAATAAAATGTATAAAACCTATTGCCCTCAAAAAGGCAAATAGGTTCCTGTGGGGTGGTTCCCCAAGCAAATCAAATAAGGTTAAAATATCACAATTAAAAAAGTGTAAACGATATTGGTTAAAATATGAACATGAAATTAAAATATGATAAACAGTGAATGGTTCATCACACGTTTCACACCAAGGATTTAATTCGTTTAGAAACAAATGTCTATGTGTGAAACGTGTGTGTCCGATACGAAGGCGGGATAATCTTACATCAGCACTTCGTATCGGTAAAACTTTTAATGAGGTGATGAATGGAAATATGGCACGCAATTTATTATTGACCTGCATGTTCCAAGACTCCTGCCAAAGATCTTGAATAAATTTTTTAACACACCTTCTCACATCCAACAAAGGAATGGATGGAAGAGATGGGCCGGATGCAGATTTAGCAGCTGCATCAGCCCTCTCATTGCCATCGAGACCTACATGACTTGGGATCCAGCAGAAAATTATTTCATATCCCTTGCCAGCAAGGGAATCTAATGCTCGGAAAATTCTAGACACAGCAGGATGACAATCAAAACTACTGTTCCGCAAAGCTTCCAACACACTCAAACTGTCAGTGTAAACACAGTATTTAAAGCTATCACTTGTATTCATCTGCTGAAGAGCTTGATATAAAGCAGTTGCTTCAGCAGAGAAGATGGAACAGGATGGATGGAGGCTGTAGCTCAGAGTTTTGTTCTCAATAACTACAGCACAACCAACATGTCCTGCGGATTTTGATCCATCTGTGAAAACTGGTGTGTACGTGATGTACTGACAGCGATGTGAGGCATACATCTGCTGGAAAACAGTAGTTGCTGTATCTGATTTTCTAAAACGAGCAAAAGGATTGATGATTTTAATCTGTGGATCATACCAAGGTGGATGAGAAAAATACTCCGTTTTGTCGAAACGGACATCATATAGGTCAGATAGTAATAGATTAGATTTTGTTCGTGTGAGAAAAGGTGGAATGCTGTATGCACGAGCGTCATACAGCCTCATTAGTGCAGGTGTAGTAGGCATGGAACGTAATGGATGATGAGGGTCAGACATGATTTTTGCATAATAACTGAGAGACAGCTGCATTCGTCTCAGGTCTAAAGGCAGTTGATGACATATTGCATATAGACTCTGGACGGGTGATGTGCGGAATGCGCCTGAACATATTCTCAAAGCAGAGTGATGTATTGTATCCAATCTGCGTAAAACGGAAGACCTAGCAGATCCATACACAGAACACCCATAGTCAATACGAGATAAAATTAATGACTGGTAGACACGAAGTAGTGCCGTGCGATCAGCACCCCAAGATGTATTAGAAAGCACCTTGAGGATATTAAGCGATCGCTCGCACTTCTTCCGCAAATGAAGAACATGCGGAAGAAAATTCAACTTTCGGTCAAAAATTATTCCCAGAAACTTTATCTCGTTGACAACAGGGATAGGTGTATTATTTATATAGATAGTGGGATCATTATGTAGGCTAGTCTTCCTGCAGAAATGGACACAATTACTCTTGCCAGGAGACAGCGTGTGGCCATTCTCAGCACACCATGCAGCAAGTTTATTAACTGATGTTTGTAGTTGTCTCTCAATTAAACGCATGTTAGAACCCTCACATGATATTTGCAGGTCATCAACATAAAGCGTGCCATAAACAGGAGGTGAAATTTGATGAAGAATGCAACTGATGTAAAGGTTAAAAAGTGTGACACTTAAAATAGAGCCTTGGGGTACACCCTCGGCTTGAATAAAAGTATTGGACATAACAGAACCAATACGAACTTTAAAACCACGGGAGCATAAAAAATTTTCTATAAATATTGGCAAATTACCCCTAAAGCCAAAATCATACATCCTACGGAGAATTCCATAACGCCACGTACGGTCATATGCCTTCTCTATGTCAAAGAAAATGGAAACCAGATGGTTCCTCCGCACAAAAGCGTTGCGGATTTGGGTTTCCAGGTAAGTAATATTATCAAGAGTGGACCTTCCTTTACGGAAGCCACTCTGATTGATATGAATATATTTATTTGTTTCTAAGACATAGATGAGGCGGGCATTGACCATACGTTCGAGAGTCTTACACAAGCAACTCGTCAGAGCTATTGGTCGATAACTTGAAGGAACAGAAGGATCCTTACCAGCCTTAAGGATTGGAATCACTATTGCTTCGCTCCAAAATGATGGAAATTTATTTTCAGTCCAGATCCTATTGAATAGATAAAGTAAGTTCAACAGGGAATCTGGACTTAAATGACGAAGCATGTTGATTCCATCTGGTCCTGGGCTAGTATCATGGGCCTGCTGTAATGCTCTCTTCAATTCCAACATCCGAAATTCACAGTTGTAAGGCAAAGCTTGTCCATGGTTGAAACGAATTGGTGTTCGCTCAGCACGACTCTTTGTCCTTAAGAACGAAGGACTATAAGAGTCGTTGCTTGAGACGCTAGCAAAGGTTTCACCAAGGACGTTAGCAATGTCCTTAGGAGAAGAGTATATGGCAGCTCCGGATTTCAAAATAGGAATTGAAAATTCTCTATAGATTCCATTGGCTGCTTTCACTCTTCTCCACAACTGTTTACTGGATGTGGAAGAAGTAATTGAGGATACATAGCGAGACCAGGATTCCTTCTGACTTCGACGACGAGCTCTGCGAGCTAATGCTTTTGCTCTCTTAAAGGCGATAAGATTCTCCGTTGTGGGGTATCTTCTGAAAAGCCCCCATAACTTCCTCTGTTTCTTATATGTGTTTTGACATTCATCATTCCACCAAGGTTTGCAACGCCTGTGTGGTGTAGAGGAACTCTTAGGTATTGATGCATCAGCTGCATTCTTAATTGTTTCAGTGACTTTACTGACGGCAATATCAATATTTTCGATCATAACCATTTCATCATCAACAACTGCCAATTGCGAAAATAATGTCCAATCTGCCCGACTGTACACGTAAGTAGGTAGGCGTTGTCCTACACTACTACCTCCAGTCTGGGAGATGACAAGAGGAAAATGATCGCTGTTGTGCAGATCATTTCCTACTATTATTCCTTACATCATTTCCTAACAATGGCAGAAGAGATGGAGAACAAATGGCCGAATCGAGAGAATGAAATGTTCTTGTGGGTACATGGAAATATGTCTTCTCGTCGGTATTAAGCAGACAGAGACTGTTGTCTGAAATAAACCGCTCTATCTGCCGACCGCGAGAATTAGTATCATCATTTCCCCACAAAGAATTATGGCCGTTAAAGTCACCTAACAACAGAAATGGTGTTGGCAGCTGATCTATTAATGCATCGAGTTCCTCTTGGCGGATGACATCCTGCGGTGGCAAATACAAACTACAGACTGTCAACAAGCATGATGTGTGAATTCGCACAGCTACAGCCTGTAGTTTAGTATTTAAATGGTGGGCAGTGCTGGGAAAGTTGTTGGATGTTAAAATGCAAACACCTCCAGACACTGCACCATCGTCACCACAGTCTTTTCTAAAGCTTCTAAACCCACGCATGGAAATGTTATTGCTGGACTTCAGGAATGTTTCCTGAAGTGCAACACATGCGGGGTTGTAGGCTGAAATTATAGACTTGATGTCATCATGATGAGAACGCAAACCATGGCAGTTCCAAGAAACAAAGGAAGTTATTGTTCAATTTGAAAAGCTCCTTTCCCGGAGCTGGAAGGCATGTCATCCGACATCTCCTCGAGCGATAAATCTTCGTCCGAGGGATGTAAGGAAACAGCGTCAGCCTCCAGGTTTAAGGCTTTACGGGTGGATATAGAGGGCCTAATTTTGCCCTCTTTTGCAGATTTTAATTTTAAGGCCTTCATGGCTTTAGACTTAGCCATCGGAGCTTTTCTTCGTTGAATAGTTGTAGAGGTTGATTTTGGGCTTTTATCAGATGTGAGGGGTAATTTGACTAGTGGAAGTGAAAGAGCATCGGTTTGTGTACTAGCTGTTCTGGTGACCTTGGCGGAGACAGATGCATAGCTAACTCCTGCTTGAGGTGTTCGTGCTGTGACAGCACGTCTTGCCTCAGGATAGGAACAATTACTCTTAACTTTGGTGGTGGTGATCTCTTTTTCCAGTATCCAGATAGGACAACTTCTAGCGTAGGAGGGGTGGTCACCTTTACAGTTGACACACCTCTCCTTTGCAGTACAAGACGAGCTGTCGTGGCCAACTGCTGCGCAGCGAGCGCAAGTCAGTTTGCCCCGGCTAGCTGCTTTGGAGTGTCCATATCTCTGGCACTGGAAACAACGCAAAGGATTTGGAATGAACGGCCTAACGGATAGATGCATATACGCAGCTTTAATATGCTGTGGTAGGTCTGGCGTCGCAAATGTCAGTACGAGATGTTTAGTATTAATAAACTGCCCATCTCGTCTGATAGTGATGCGTTTTACAGCACAGACCTTTTGATCTATGAGATTTTCTAAGATCTCGTCCGTTGGCGTATTTAGCAAATCCTTGGCGGATACCACACCACGTGAGATGTTAAGGTTCATATGAGGTTGGACGGACACCTCAAGGTTAGCTAGCGTATTCATGTTGCTTATCAGAGCTGCTTGTGCATCTGAAGCAACTTCAACCATCAAATCACCAGAACGAAGTTTCCGAATGCTCTTTACTTCGCCGATACTGCCACTGATACCTTTTTGGATTAGGAAAGGGGATACATTATCAAAGGTACCCTCTTTCCTTTTCACAATGTAAAATCTTGCTTTTATTAGCTTAAAAGTATGCTCCCGTGGGAGAGATGAGAATATTTGTGTTTCCATAATGTGTTGCTCTCTGGGGCCTCAATTACCAGGACCCTCCTTTCCAGGGACACGGGTCTCCACGCACGGCAAACACGTGGGTGATTTAGTCCCCAAGAGGAGCTAATAGCAACAGAGCGGCGAAAGCTACTCAAGGGGAGCCCTCAACCTCTTACGAGGCAACCACAACGAGGGAGAAGAGGAAGAGAAAGCAGAAGAGTAGAAGAGAGAGGAAAAGAAAGAAGAGGACAGATCACTGGGGTACCTCGGGATTGTGACACCCGTGTTTACCTAAAGAAGGTAAACCCCCTGAGGGGGACGAGCTCTGCGAGCTAATGCTTTAGCTTTCTTAAATGCGATAAGATTCTCCACTGTGGGGTACCTCCAAAATATTCCCCATAACTTCCTCTGTTTTTTATGTTTCTTGGCATTCTTTGTTTTTCTCGTTGGTATTAAGCAGACAGAGACAGTTGTCAGAAATGAACTGTTCTATCTGACGACTGCGAGAATTCGTATCGTCACTACCCCACAAAGAGCTATGGCCGTTAAAATCACCGAGCAATAAAAATGGAGTTGGGAATTGATCCACTAATTCATTCAGTACCTCTGCTTGGATGACATCATTCGGTGGTAAGTAGAGGCTACACACCGTGATTAGACATGTGGTGTAGATTCTGACAGCCACAGCCTGGAGTGTAGTTCTTAACTGATGTGCTGTACTGGGATAATTGTTTGATATAATTATACAAACTCCACCAGATACAGCAGCATCAACACAATTATCCTTTCTAAAGCATTGATACCCACGCATTTTGGTGTTAACAGTGGGCTCTAGGAATGTTTCCTGGAGGGCCACACATGCGGGGTTAAAGCGAGAGATGATGGATTTGATATCATCAATGCGAGACCGAAAACCACGACAATTCCAGGAAACAAAGGAAGTCATAAATGGAATATATATATATATATATATATATATATATATATATATATATATATATATATATATATATATATATATATATATATATATATATTAACCTTTATCACTGTTGCTCATCGTCATCTCAGATGAATCTTCCGAATTGAAATCATCATCTGATGGATGCAGTTTGACAGTGTCTGCATCCAAAGAGAGAATAGCTTTTTTTGTTAAGACTTTCGAAGGCCTTCCTTGGCTAATTTTAATTTCCTAGCCTTTAAGGCTTTTGATTTTTTGCCAAAGCTGATTTGGCAATTTCTGGTGAGGTTACTTTTGTATTATTCAGTTTCGGACTTAATTTTACAGTTGTAAGGGTCGCAGTTTCTGTTTCAGTGCTGGACGATTTCATGACCTTCTTGGCAGCAGCGGCGTAGCTAACACCTGACTGTGGAGTTCGTGATAGAACAATTCGCCTAGCTTCAGGGTATGGAACCTTATTTTTGACTTTGACTGATGTGATTTCTTTCTCAAGCTGCCATATCGGACATTGTCGAGAAAAGGAGAGATGTTCACCGTTGCAATTAACACACCTTTCTTGAGCTTTACAGGTAATAAAATCATGGTCAACGCCTGCGCAACGGGCACATGTGAGCTTCCCTCGGCATGCTATTTTGGAATGTCCGAATCACTGACACTGAAAACAACGCAACGGATTTGATTTATACGGTCTTACAGAGCAACGCATGTACGCTACCTTTACGTATTGCGGTAAGTCTGGAGTAGCGAAAGTTAAAATGAGATATTTCGTATTCAACACGATGCCATCCCTTTTTATTGTTATACATTTTACTTCACAGACTTTTTGACCTTTTAGATTATCTAGAATCTCCTCTGTAGACGTGTAAAATAAATCCTCAGCAGATATCACCCCACGAGAAAAGTTAAAATTCCCATAAGGGGAGACGGTCACATCAATATCACCAAGTTTCCTCATAGTCAAAATAAGTGCTGCCTGCCTTTCTGAAGCCGTCTCTACTAGAATGTCAACAGATCTTAATTTTTTAATACATTTTACCTCACCTAGGAAACCACTTATACTCTTTTCAATAAGAAAATGAGACACAAACTGAAATGTCCCTTCATTTTTTTACGACAAAAAATTTGGCCGAGCACATCAACAATTGTTGCTCTCGTGAGAGAGAAGAAGAAAAGATTTATCCATGTAGGAGAATATTTTATTTCGGGACCTGACGGCACCACCCACCACGGAGTCCAACGAGGGGATGTAGGTTTACTACATCAGTGCTAGCCAGGTCCTATACGCTCACAGTACATCCCTGAAGTGGTCTCCACCCTTAACGAGTCACCCAGTAGATGTACCGATCGCTTGATCCATAAAGCCGATTGATGTGCTGAGGACCACAACACACCTCCCGTTTACCTGAAGCAGAGGCCAAAGTAATGTGTTGGTCTCTGAGGGCCTCAAATACCAGGACCCTCCTTTCCAGGGACACGGGTCTCCACGCACGGCAAACACGTGGGTGATTTAGTCCTCAAGAGTAGCTAATAGCAACAGAGCGGCGAAAGCTACTCAAGGGGAGCCCTCAACCTCTTACGAGGCAACCACACTGAGGGGGAAGAGGAAGAAAAAGCAGAAGGGTAGAAGAGAGAGGAAAAGAAAGTAGAGGACAGATCACTAGGGTACCTCGGGATTGTGACACCCGTGTTTACCTAAAGAAGGTAAACCCCCTGAGGGGACTGACAGCATGAGTATTATTGAAGCTTTGAAGAACAATAGCGTTACCTGCCATCCTGTTGTGTCGAGAATTTTCTCAGCATTGGATTCCCTTGCTGGCAAGGGATACAAAATAATATTTTGTTGGGTACCAAGTCACGTAGGTCTTGATGGAAACGAGAGAGCGGATATAGCTGCAAAGGCAGCTGAAGATCCAATTTTACCATCGGTTCCGCTCTCAGATGTGAGAAAGGGTATAAAAAGATTTATATGTTCCCTAAGGGAAGAATCATGGAACTTGCAGGTCGGAAACAAACTCCATAACATTTTCTCATCCCTCACCTCATTATCAGTTTTACCGTTACGAAGTGCAGATGTTAGATTGACTCGCCTTTGTATCGGACACACACGTTTCACCCATAGACATTTGTTTTTGAGTGAATTAAATCCTTGGTGTGAAACGTGTGATGAACCTTATACTGTGCATCATATTTTAATTTCATGTTCATGTTTTAACCATTTACGTATACACTTTTTTAATACAGATATTTTAACTTTATGTGATTTATTGGGAGATCCACCCCACAGAAACCTATTTGCGTTTTTAAGAGCAATAGGTTTTTTACCATATATTTGATTTAATTTTAAATTTTTGTATTTATTTATATTTTTTATATATATTTATGTGTCTGTCTGTATATGTACCTAAGGTTTTTAATTACTTCATATACATTTATTTTTATTTTTTAAACTTTTAATGTTGATTGGGTTTATAAAGAATATATATATATATATAAAAAATTGAAATCAAAGTTTTGGCGCAGCATGTCCAATTTTGGACCTTGCGCCATAAAACCCAACCAACCAACCAACCAACCTGCAAATTTTCAAGTATCTCATCCGTCGGCGAGCTCAACAAATCCCTAGCGGAAATTACTCCTTGGGAAAAATTCAGATTGCCATGAGGCGAGACAGTTACCTCCATGTTAGCTAACTTTTGCATGCTATTAAGCATAGCTGCCTGTGTAGAGTTAGCAGCCTCTAGCAATAAGTCACCTGATCTTAACTTACGTACGGTTTTCACTTCCCCAATTAAACCAGATATTCCCTTTTGTATAAGAAAGGGAGATACTTGTTCAAAGGAACCCTCCTTTCTTTTAATAATAAAAAATTTTGTTTCATTATTGTTCAAAAATTGCTCCCGTGGGAGAGTAGAATAGTTTTTATTCTCCATTTGATTGAGATAAAATTTCGGGACCTGACCGCACCACCCACCACCGAGTCCAACAAGGGGATGCAGACCAGCTGCATCAGTGCTAGCCAGGTCCTATACGCTCACAGTACATCCCTGAAGTGGCCTCCACCCTTAACGAGTCACCCAGTAGATGTACCGATCGCTTGATCCATAAAGCCGATTGATGTGCTGAGGACCACAACACACCTCCCGTTTACCTGAAGCAGAGGCCAAAGTAATGTGTTGGTCTCTGGAGGCCTCAATTACCAGGACCCTCCTTTCCAGGGACACGGGTCTCCACGCACGGCAAACACGTGGGTGATTTAGTCCCCAAGAGTAGCTAATAGCAACAGAGCGGCGAAAGCTACTCAAGGGGAGCCCTCAACCTCCTGCGAGGCAACCACACTGAGGGAGAAGAGGAAGAAAAAGCAGAAGTGTAGAAGAGAGAGGAAAAGAAAGAGAGGACAGATCACTGGGGTACCTCGGGATTGTGACACCCGTGTTTACCTAAAGAAGGTAAACCCCCTGAGGGGTCTCTAAATGACAAGCTTTAGTCACAAAACAAATGAAAATACACAAATAAATTTTGTTATACATTCCTTTTCTTTGATTGGAAATTTTATATAAAAAGGACCGAAAAAATCTACCCCTTCACAATTGAATGGAATGTTTGGGGTTACTCTATCTTCAGGTAAATGTCCCATGAGCTGTTGATAAGGTACTGGTTTTGCTTTAAAGCAAACAACACAATCGTGCCCTAGTTTTCTACAAAGGTTACGCCCACTTAAAGGCCAAAACCTTCGTCTAATAAGAAACAATAACCCTGGTGGGCCAATATGTAAAAAGTTCTTATGAAACATTTCAGCAATCATCACAGTAAATTTATGATTGGTAGGTAAAATTATAGGGAACCTTTTATCAAAATTAAACTTACTGTTGGCTAGTCTTCCACCAACTCTTACAACACCCCTTTCATCTAAAAATGGAAAAAGATTTTTTAACTTACTATCTACAGGCACATTACATCCTTCTGAAGGCCTGTAATTTCCCTTTTAAAGCACTCTTGTTGAACTAATTTTACTAAGACAAATTCAGCATCTTTAATTTCCTTACATTGCAGGGGGCTAGTTACCTTTTGCTGTGATTTGCAATTATTAAGGAACCTATAAAGAAAAGCTAAAACACGCACAAGTTTAGTATAGATGTTGGTAATACTAAGTAACTCCTCAATTAAAGAATTATAAGTCACTAGGAAAACAGGTCTCTTGAAACTTCATTCACTCTTAATCAGTTCTGTATTAAAATGTTTTAAGTCCTTTTTAATTAGCTTTTCACAGTTGTTAAGCGTCTCTACTTCCTCGAACACAAATAGTGGTCCATGCCACCACAAAGAATCATTTATCAGTTGTGCTGGATTGCAGCCACGAGAAACGATGTCTGCAGGATTTTGCTCCGATGATATATGCCTCCATTGTGAGACATCTGTCAGAACTTGTATTTTAGCCACTCTGGTAGCGACAAAGATTTTCAATTCTGCTGGAGACTTCTGAATCTAGGACAAAACAATTTTGCTGTCCGTAAAATACCAACTTTGATCTATCTTAAATTCTAGGGAAGTGCTAATCTTTTTCATCAATTTAGATTGCAATACACCTGAACGCAGTTCAAGTCGTGGAATCGAAAGTGTTTTGATTGGTGCAACTCTTCCTTTGCTGCACACTAGATGTGAAGTTAATTCACCACTCGCTGATTCGCATCTTAGATAGACTGCTGCACCGTAATAGACCTCTGATGCATCCGAGAATCCAAAGAGTTCAATTTTTACACCATTTTCTGGTAGCATACATCGATTTATTTTAATACAGTTAATGTCACAGAACCCATCAAAAAACTGTAACCATTCTTGTACAACATCTGATGGCAGTCTTTCATCTCAGTCTATTGATAACCTCCACAGACGTTGCATGAAATGCAACGTCTGTAGCCTTTGTAAGCACAGGTCCTATCAAACCAAGTGGGTCCAAAATGCCGACAATTATGGACAAAATTTCTCTCTTTGTAACCATAGAATCATCTTTTTGAGGCATATTGTAGGTAAGCTCATCACTCTTGGCCTTCCATAGCAACCTTAATGTTTTTTTTTTTTGATCAAAGCTATAGTCATTTGAATCTTCAAAAAATTCTCTTAACTCTGGACAGTTACTTTGCCATTTATGTAGTTCCATACCAGAAGTTTTAAATATTTGAGTTAATTCTTGCTTTAGACATCTTACACTTTCTAAATTTGACCCTCCACTCAATATGTCATCCATGTACATATCCTTCTGTACTACTTGAGAAGCCAATGGAAATTTCAGTTGTTCATCAGTACCTAACTGTTGAAGACATTTCTGAGCCAAATATAGAGCACTAGTGGTTCCATACGTCACTGTGTATAATTGATGCGCTTTAATATTCGCTTCCATACTATCTTTCCATACAATTCTTTGCAAGTCTCTTTGTGCAGGATCAATTCAAATCATTCTATACATTTTTTGAATGTCGGTAGTAAAAGCAAAAAGATGTTTTCTAAACCTCAGTATTATAGCAAATAATTCATCTTGAATTACACCACCATTTAGCTGTATGGAATTTAATGACTCACCAGTTGAAGTAATTTGTGAAGCGTTGAACACAACTCTACATTTCGTACTCGGTTTCTGTGGTCTATAAACCGCATGATGAGGTAAATAGTAGGCCACTTCAGGTTCTTGCGTCATAGAAACTTTTTGCATATGATTCAAGCACTCATATTCACTCATAAGTTGATGATATAATGCCAGAAGTTCTGGATTCCTTTCTAACTTATTCCACAAGGAATTTAATCTTTAGATTGCAATCTCTCTAGACTCTCCCAATAATTTCGGATCTTTTTTAAATGGCATCTGTACCACAAACTTTCCTGATTTATCCCTTTTATGAGTTTTTATAAAATGATTACTAGCTTCAATTCTCTCAGCAGTTTCAAATTTCTGTGTTTCCTCAATTTGTTCTATAGCCCAAAAATTCCGCATAATTTTGTTTAAGTCGGCATCTTCGTTTATAAGCCCACAGTGTACTTTAGTCTCAGTTACTATTGGTACACTACCACTCACTACAAATCCGAATACTGTGTTTTGTAAAATTAAATTAGTATTAGTATGGTAAATTCTGTCAGGTTTTAATAGTCCATAAAAGTTCTTTGCTCCCAGAATTAAATTGATTGGACCTGGAACATTAAATCCCGAATTCGCTAACTTAATGTTTTTTAATTCCGGAACGCGAATATCAATTTGCCTTAAAGGGGTCAAATTTGTAACACTGGGAAAAACCAAAAATTCTAAATCTAATTTAAAATTTCTTATATCATTAACAATCGTAGCATTAATTTTAGATTTAATTGTCAGAAATATTCCATTTAAACCTAAACTCCAATATTTATTTTTTCCTTTCTTAAATTAAGCTTGTCAACGGAACTCTTACTCAAAAAATTAGCACTGGCTAAAACGTCAATAAACCACGACCGCGTAAAACATTTCCCAAGTCATCGGTTAAAAAACAAATAAAAGTGCTAGGTAGTACAGACTTCGAATTTGCTGACGAAGTATAATTAGTCGCCGCCAAGCAATTTTGATCCTGACCACGTGACTCTTGTTTATTGCCAGTAGGAACAAATTCTAAAGCTGTGGGGGAGGGGAAGGAGCTCACTTTCGCATTGAGAGTATTTACATTCTCATTAGGCGCCGATAAACGTTCTTGTTTTTGCTCTGACTGAAAGAGAAGTGTGGCATGATGACGCCGCTTACAGATATTGCACGAATGTTTTGATTTATAAGTCGTTACCCTATGATTATTCACCAAGCAGTTAAAACAGAAGTGATTTAATTTTACAAACTCAATACGCTCATTTACTGACATATTTTTATAATTAGGGCATTTATATATGGGATGATTCTCATTACATGATAAAACACACTTATTATTTTTAACTTCCGAAAGGAAAACTCTCGACGTGTATTTTGACTCGGACAATCTATTAAACTTTGTGTATTCCACCTAAGTCTTACCTCGGGAAGTAAAATACAAATCAATTTCTTTCCCTAATTCAGAGGGTTTAAACCATGTGTCAGCCTGTCTCATATTAATATGACACGTAGTTTCTCTATCTAAGGTCTGGCATATTTTATCCGATACAAATAAATCTTTGAGAGTATTGAAATCTGTTACCTTCCTCAATTGTAAATTATATTCCCAGCTCGTCGTTAATCGCGATGCAAATTGTACGTATGTTTCATTTGGTTGGCGGTGGGCTTTCCTAAAATGCTCTAAACATGATTAAGGGGTAGGTTCAAATTCTCGAAGTACTATTGTTTTTACTTTAGAATACTCATTTAATTCGTCATCCTTTATGTAAGTTATCACATTAGTAGCCCTTTCCCCTAGCAAATTTAACAAAATCTCCGCTTTGTATTTATAAATGACGTTTTTTGAAATGAAGTCCCTTTCTAAAGATGCAAAAAAAAAAAAAAAAAAAACCCTCGGGTCTACTAGGAGTTTTAATAGTTAAAGTACGGACACTTTTTATGAGAGAGTCTAAATATGCAGTCCGATTATTTTCAACATTTTCCCCTTCTGAGTTTGACTTAGATTCCGCTTTCACGCGAGCAATTTCTAATTCCATTTTCGTTCTTTCAAGTTTAAGTTTTTCTATTTCCAATTGTTGAAGCTCTTCAGATTTTCTCTGTTCGAGCTTAATTTTCTCTAACTCTAGTTGCCGCAACTCATCGAACTTTCGCTCTCCAATTATCGTATTTGCTAATTCTACAACGGAATCTTTCTCTGTCACGTACTTCTGGTTTTGTTTTATAATACTGCTTAATTCTGAAACAGTCATTTTCTCATTGACATCTTCTCCTAATTCAATAGCAATTAATATCAAATCCTTTTTTTTACGCCTTTAAACATTTTGGAAAGTTATTAATACTTCAATATATATAAGATCTATTCTCAGAACATGTAAATTACCCAGTCACATACCTCAATTACGTTGTCGATACTCAGCAGAGGCGTAAATTATCACTCATAGACATTAGATCCATAGGTTGCTTGTTTTCTCCGGTGAAACTATGACCAATGTTAATATCTCAGTTTTAACTAAATTAACACTCACTCAAGGACTGTATAAAAACACACACTTTATATCTCCGACTCTCAATGGCTACTGCCGGTTTCTTTTTTTATAACTCAAAGGGAGCGCTGCGCTCGCAGGCGCAAACAGTCATTGTTGAGTAATTCATTTGCTATAACTAGCCATAAAAAGGGTCCAAGACATGATCCTTGGGGAACCCCTATATCATATTTAGTCCATTTATTGTTGGCATCAATGTAATGTCGATTATATAAGAATGAATGAACCATTCTCATGATGTTGTTAGGAACTTTGTATTTATTTAAAATACCAAGAATATCGTTCCAACGTGCGTTATTAAATGCACTTTTAATATCTAGTGAAATCAAGCAAGTATAGTTTTTATTTTATTTTATTTGCAATTTCTATAATGGCATCATTTGTGCTTTTACCTTTCAGAAAACCATATTGTTTTTCATTTAATAATTTATTTACATTGAAAAAGTAGTATTATCTACGCATTATTAATTTATCTAGTATTTTACCCCATACTGGAAGTAAACATATTGGTCTATATGAGTCCGTCCTAGGCGGGTCGGTTGGTTGGTTGGTTGGGTTTTATGGCGCAAGGTCCAAAGATGGACATGCTGCGCCAAGAATAAATTTTTCGAAAAATATATTTTATATTATTTACTTTTTTTATTTTATTTATAAATATGTATTTCCTTTGAAAACCCAAGCAACATTAAAATTTTAAAAAACAAAAATTAGTGTAGAAATTATTTTAAAATCCATATATAATAGAACATAAAAAAATCAAATATATATAAATTTTAAAATGTATAAATATAAATTTAGTAATTATATAAAATTTAAAAAACCTATTGCTCTTAAATAAGCAAATAGGTTTCTGTGGGGTGGTTCCCCCAGCAAATCAAACATAGTTAAAAGGTTTGTTTTAAAAAATTTAAAACGGTAGACGTTAAAAATGGAACATGAGATTAAAATATGATAAATAGTAAATGGTTCATCACACGTTTCACACCATGGATTTACTTCATTTAAAAATAAATGTCTATGTGTGAAACGTGTGTGTCCGATACGAAGGCGAGTTAATCTAACATCAGCTCTTCGTAACGGTAAAACTGATAATGAAGTGAGGGATGGAAAAATGGTATGTAATTTGTTGACGACCTGCAAGTTCCATGATTCCTGCCAAAGACCATATATAAAACTTTTTATAACCTTTCTCACATCTGAGAGAGGAACCGATGGTAAAATTGGATCTGACGCAGCCTTTGCAGCTGCATCTGCTCTCTCATTGCCTTCAAGACCCATGTGGCTTGGTACCCAACAAAATACAATTTTTTTCCCTTGCCAGCAAGGGAATCCAATGCTTTAAAAATTTTGGACACAACAGGATGACAGGTAACACTATTGTTTTTCAAGGCTTCAATAATACTCATGCTGTCAGTATAGATACAAAATTGATGATAGTCTTCTGTATTCACGTGCTGAAGCGCATAATAAATAGCTGTAGCTTCAGCAGTAAAGATGGAGCAGGACGAATGTAGGCTGTAACTAAAAGCTGCATTATTGATAAAAACTCCACAGCCCACATGTCCTGCGGTTTTAGATCCATCCGTGAATACAGGTTTGTATGATTGATTCTGACAGCGATGAGAATAGTATAGCTGTTGAAAAACAATAGGTGTTGTGTCCGACTTTTTAAACTGAGCAAAGGTATTTAAAAAGGTATTTGTTGGTTCATACCAAGGTGGATAGAGAAATTGATGAATTGACTCTATCCGAACATCACATAGGTCTGTGAGCCAAAGATGTGATTTGGCTCTTGTGAGAAAAGGTTGGATGCTCAATGGTCGAGCATCATAAAGTCTTTTTAAAGAGGCATTAGGAACCATAGAACGTAAAGGATGATCAGGGGTCGACATGATCTTAGTATAATAATTGAGAGACTGCTGCATACGTCGCAGGTCTAAAGGCAAATGTTGGCATATTGCATAAAGACTCTGGACGGGTGATGTGCGGAATGCGCCTGAACATATTCTCAGAGCAGAATGATGGACAGTGTCCAGTCTGCGTAAAACAGAAGACCTAGCAGATCCGTAAACAACACAACCGTAGTCTATGCGAGATAAAATTAATGATTGGTAAACTCGGAGGAGTGACGTGCGATCAGCACCCCAAGATGTGTTTGAAAGCACCTTGAGGATATTAAGCGATCGCTCGCACTTCTTCCGCAGATATAATATATGCGGAAGAAAGGTTAATTTACGATCAAATATCACTCCGAGGAATTTTACCTCACTGACCACTGGTATAGGTGTGTTGTTTATATGAATAACGGGATCATTGTGGAGGCTAGTCTTCCTGCAGAAATGGACACAATTGCTCTTGCTAGGAGATAGTGTATGGCCATTCTCAGCACACCATGCAGCAATTTTATTTACAGATGTTTGTAATTGTCTCTCAATTAAATTCATGTTGGACCCTTCACAAGATATTTGCAGGTCATCAACATACAAAGTACCATGTACAGAAGGTGAAAGTTGATGAAGTATGGTACTGATATGAATATTAAAAAGTGTGACACTTAAAATACTTCCCTGAGGAACACCTTCAGGTTGGTTAAAAGTATTGGACAAAGACGTACCAATACGAACTTTAAAACCACGGGAGCTTAAAAAGTTTTGTATAAATATCGGCAAATTACCCCTAAAGCCAAAATCATACATCCTACGGAGAATTCCATAACGCCACGTATGGTCATATGCCTTCTCTATGTCAAAGAAAATGGAAACGAGATGATTCCTTCGCACAAATGCATTGCGAATCTGCGTTTCCAGGTATGTAATATTATCAAGAGTGGATCTTCCTTTACGGAAGCCACTCTGATTGATATGAATACATTTATTTGTTTCTAAGACATGTACGAGACGGGCGTTGACCATACGTTCGAGAGTCTTACACAAGCAACTCGTCAGAGCTATTGGTCGATAACTTGAAGGAACAGAAGGATCCTTACCAGCCTTAAGGATCGGAATCACTATTGCTTCGCTCCAAAGTGATGGAAATTTATTTTCTGTCCAGATCCTATTGAACAGGTAAAGTAAGTTCAACAGGGAATCTGGACTTAAATTACGAAGCATTTGATAGCTGATTCCATCAGGTCCTGGGCTAGTATCATTGGCCTGCTGTAAAGCTCTCTTCAATTCCAACATCCGAAATTCACAGTTGTAAGGCAAAGCTTGTCCATGGTTGAAACGAATTGGTGTTCGCTCAGCACGACTCTTTGTCCTTAAGAACGAAGGACTATAAGAGTCGTTGCTTGAGACGCTAGCAAAGGTTTCACCAAGGACATTAGCGATGTCCTTAGGAGAAGAGTGTACAGCAGCTCCGGATTTTAAAATAGGAATAGAGAATTCCTTATACATTCCATTGGCTGCTTTCACTCTTCTCCACAACTGTTTACTGGATGTGGAAGAAGTAATTGAGGATACATAGCGAGACCAGGATTCCTTCTGACTTCGACGACGAGCTCTGCGAGCTAATGCTTTTGCTCTCTTGAAGGCGATAAGATTCTCCGTTGTGGGGTACCTCCGAAATAACCCCCATAACTTCCTTTGTCTTCTATAAGTTTGTTGGCATTCTTTGTTCCACCAAGGTTTGCAGCGCCTATGTGGTATAGGGGAACTCTTTGGTATTGATGCATCAGCTGCATTCTTAATTGTTTGTGTGACTTCAAAAACGGCAATATCAATGTCTTCGATCGAAACCATTGCATCATCAATAACTGCCAATTGTGTAAATAACGTCCAATCTGCCCGACTGTACACGTAAGTAGGTAGGCGTTGTCCTACACTACTACCTCCAGTCTGGGAGATGACGAGAGGAAAATGATCGCTATTGTGCAGATCATTTCCTACAATTAAATTTAACAATGGCAGAAGAGATGGAGAACAAATGGCCAGATCGAGAGAATGAAATGTTCTTGTGGGTACATGGAAATAAGTCTTCTCGTCGGTATTAAGCAGACAGAGACTGTTGTCTGAAATAAACCGCTCTATCTGCCGACCGCGAGAATTAGTATCATCATTTCCCCACAAAGAACTATGGCCGTTAAAGTCACCTAACAACAGAAATGGTGTTGGCAGCTGATCTACTAATGCATCGAGTTCCTCTTGGCGGATGACATCGTGTGGTGGCAAATACAAACTACAGACTGTCAACAAGCATGAAATATGAATTCTTATAGCAACAGCCTGTAGAGTAGTATTCAATGGATGGGCAGTGCTGGGAAAAGTATTAGATGTTAATATACAAACACCTCCAGACACTGCACCATCGTCACCACAGTCCTTTCTAAAGCTTTTAAACCCACGCATGGAAAAGTTATTGCTAGACTTCAGGAATGTTTCCTGAAGTGCAACACATGCGGGGTTGTAGGCTGAAATTATAGACTTGATGTCATCATGATGAGAACGCAAACCATGGCAGTTCCAAGAAACAAAGGAAGTTATTGTTTAATTTGAAAAGCTCCTTTCCCGGAGCTGGAAGGCATGTCATCTGACATCTCCTCGAGTGACAGATCTTCGTCAGAGGGATGTAGAGACACAGCGTCAGCTTCAAGGGATAAGGCTTTACGGGTGGATATGGAGGGTCTAAAATTGCCCTCCTTTGCAGATTTAAGTTTTAAAGCCTTTAGGGCTTTAGATTTAGCCATCGGAGCTTTTCTTCGGAGAGTATTTGCGGATGTTGTTTTTGACTTTTTCTCAGATGTATGGGGTAATCTGACTATTGGAAGTGAAAGAGCATCCGTTTGGGTACTAGCCGTTCTGGTGACCTTGGCGGCGACAGATGCATAGCTAACTCCTGCTTGAGGTGTTCGTGCTGTAACAGCACGTCTCGCCTCAGGATATGAACAATTGTTCTTAACTTTAGTGGTTGTGATCTCCTTTTCCAGTATCCAGATAGGACAACTCCTAGCGTAGGAGGGGTGGTCACCCTTACAGTTGACACACCTCTCCTTTGCAGTACAAGACGAGCTGTCATGGCCAACTGCTGCGCAGCGAGCGCAAGTCAGTTTTCCTCTGCAAGTCGCTTTGGAGTGACCAAATCTCTGGCACTGGAAACAACGCAAAGGATTTGGAATAAACGGCCTAACGGGTAGATGCAAATACGCAGCATTAATATGCTGCGGTAGGTCTGGCGTCGCAAAAGTCAGTACGAGATGTTTAGTATTAATAATCTGCCCATCTCGTCTGATCGTGATGCGTCTTACAGCACAGACCTTTTGATCTTTGAGATTTTCTAAGATCTCATCCGTAGGCGTGTTAAGTAAATCCCTTGCGGATACCACACCACGAGAAAAGTTAAGTTGGTTGGTTGGTTGGTTGGGTTTTATGGCGCAAGGTCCAAAGTTGGACATGCTGCGCCAAGAATAGTGTTTTCGTAGAATATATTTTTATTATACTATATACTTTTTTAATTTTGTTTATAAATATATATTTAATTTAAAAACCCAAGCAACATTAAAATTTTAAAACACAAAAATAAGTGTATAAATTATTTTAAAATCCATACATAATAGTAAAATATAAAATAAATGTATATAAATTCTAAAATGAATAAATATAAATTATATAAAATTTAAAAAACCTATTGCTCTTAAATAAGCAAATAGGTTTCTGTGGGGTGGTTCCCCCAGCAAATCAAACATAGTTAAAAGGTTTGTTTTAAAAAATTTAAAACGGTAGACGTTAAAAGTGGAACATGAGATTAAAATATGATAAATAGTAAATGGTTCATCACACGTTTCACACCATGGATTTAGTTCATTTAAAAACAAATGTCTGTGTGTGAAACGTGTGTGTCCGATACGAAGGCGAGTTAATCTAACATCCGCACTTCGTAACGGTAAAACTGATAATGAAGTGAGGGATGGGAAAATGGTATGTAATTTGTTGACAACCTGCAAGTTCCATGATTCCTGCCAAAGACCATATATAAAACTTTTTATAGCTTTTCTCACATCTGAGAGAGGAACCGATGGTAATATTGGATGTGATGCAGCCTTTGCAGCTGCATCTGCTCTCTCATTTCCTTCAAGACCCATGTGGCTTGGTATCCAACAAAATATAATTTCTTTTCCCTTGCCAGCAAGGGAATCCAATGCTTTAAAAATTTTGGACACAACTGGATGACAGTTAACGCTATTGTTTCTCAAAGCCTCTAAAATACTCATGCTGTCAGTATAGATACAATATTGATGATAATCATCTGTATTCACGTGCTGAAGCGCATAATAAATTGCTGTAGCTTCAGCAGTAAAGATGGAGCAGGACAAATGCAGGCTGTAGCTTAATGACGTATTATTGATAAAAACACCACAGCCCACATGTCCTGCGGTTTTAGATCCATCCGTGAATACAGGTTTGTAAGATTGATACTGACAGCGATGAGAACAGTACAGCTGTTGAAAAACAATAGGAGTTGTGTCCGATTTTTTAAATTGAGCAAAGGTATTTAAGATGGTATTTGTTGGTTCATACCAAGATGGATAGAGAAAGTGGTCAATATTTTCTATCCGAACATCACATAGGTCTGTGAGCCAGAGATGTGATTTGGCTCTTGTGAGAAAAGGTTGGATGCTCAATGGTCGAGCATCATAAAGTCTTTTAAAGAGGCATTAGGAACCATAGAAAGTAATGGATGGTCAAGGGTCGACATGATCTTAGTATAATAATTGAGAGACTGCTGCATTCGTCGCAGGTCTAAAGGCAATTGTTGGCATATTGCATAAAGACTCTGGACGGGTGATGTGCGGAATGCGCCTGAACATATTCTAAGAGCAGAATGATGGACAGTGTCCAGTCTGCGTAAAACAGAAGACCTAGCAGATCCGTAAACAACACAACCGTAGTCTATGCGAGATAAAATTAATGATTGGTAAACTCGGAGGAGTGACGTGCGATCAGCACCCCAAGATGTGTTTGAAAGCACCTTGAGGATATTGAGTGATCGCTCACACTTCTTCCGCAGATATAATATATGCGGAAGAAAGGTTAATTTACGGTCAAATATCACTCCGAGGAATTTTACCTCACTGACTACTGGTATAGGTGTGTTGTTTATACGAATAACGGGATCATTGTGGAGGCTAGTCTTCCTGCAGAAATGGACACAATTGCTCTTGCTAGGAGATAGTGTATGGCCATTCTCAGCACACCATGCAGCAATTTTATTTACAGATGTTTGTAATTGTCTCTCAATTAAATTCATGTTGGACCCTTCACAAGATATTTGCAGGTCATCAACGTACAAGGTACCATGCACAGAAGGTGAAAGTTGATGAAGTATGCAACTGATATGAAGATTAAAAAGGGTGACACTTAAAATACTTCCCTGAGGAACACCTTCAGGTTGGTTAAAAGTATTGGACAAAGACGTACCAATACGAACTTTAAAACCACGGGAGCGTAAAAAGTTTTGTATAAATATCGGCAAATTACCCCTAAAGCCAAAATCATACATCCTACGGAGAATTCCATATCGCCATGTACGGTCGTATGCCTTCTCGATGTCAAAGAAAATGGAAACCAGATGGTTCCTCCGCACAAAAGCATTGCGGATTTGGGTCTCCAAATATGTGATATTATCAAGAGTGGATCTCCCTTTACGGAAGCCACTCTGATTAATATGTATACATTTATTTTTTTCTAAGACATATACGAGACGGGCGTTGACCATACGTTCGAGAGTCTTACACAAGCAACTCGTCAGAGCTATTGGTCGATAATTTGAAGGAACAGAAGGATCCTTACCAGCCTTAAGGATCGGAATCACTATTGCTTCGCTCCAAAGTGATGGAAATTTATTTTCAGTCCAGATCCTATTGAACAGGTAAAGTAAGTTCAACAGGGAATCTGGACTTAAATGACGAAGCATTTGATAGCTGATTCCATCTGGTCCTGGGCTAGTATCATGGGCCTGCTGTAATGCTCTCTTCAATTCCAACATCCGAAATTCACAGTTGTAAGGCAAAGCTTGTCGATGGTTGAAACGAATTGGTGTTCGCTCAGCACGACTCTTTGTCCTTAAAAACGAAGGACTATAAGAGTCGTTGCTTGAGACGCTAGCAAAGGTTTCACCAAGGACATTAGCGATGTCCTTAGGAGAAGAGTATATAGCAGCTCCGGATTTCAAAATAGGAATGGAAAATTCTCTATATATTCCATTGGCTGCTTTCACTCTTCTCCACAACTGTTTACTGGATGTGGAAGAAGTAATTGAGGATACATAGCGAGACCAGGATTCCTTCTGACTTCGACGACGAGCTCTGCGAGCTAATGCTTTTGCTCTCTTGAAGGCGATAAGATTCTCCGTTGTGGGGTACCTCCGAAATAACCCCCATAACTTCCTTTGTTTTCTATAAGTTTGTTGGCATTCTTTGTTCCACCAAGGTTTGCAACGCCTGTGTGTTGTAAAGGAACTCTTGGGAATTGACGCATCAGCTGCATTCAATATTGCTTCGGTGACCTTATATATGGCATCATCAATATCATCGATCGTAACCATTTCATTATCAATAACTGCCAATTGTGTAAATAACGTCCAATCTGCCCGACTGTACACGTAAGTAGGTAAGCGTTGTCTTACACTACTACCTCCAGTCTGGGAGATGACGAGAGGAAAATGATCGCTGTTATGCAGATCATTTCCTACTATTAAATTTAACAATGGCAGAAGAGATGGAGAACAAATGGCCAGATCGAGAGAGTGAAATGTTCTTGTGGGTACATGGAAATATGTCTTCTCGTCGGTATTAAGCAGACAGAGACTATTATCTGAAATAAACCGCTCTATCTGCCGACCGCGAGAATTAGTATCATCACTTCCCCACAAAGAACTATGGCCGTTAAAGTCACCTAACAACAGAAATGGTGTTGGCAGCTGATCTATTAATGCATCGAGTTCCTCTTGGCGGATGACATCATGTGGTGGTAAATATAAACTACAGACTGTTAATAAGCATGCAGTATGAATTCTTACAGCAACAGCCTGTAGAGTAGTATTCAATGGATGGGCAGTGCTGGGAAAAGTATTAGATGTTAATATACAAACACCTCCAGACACTGCACCATCGTCACCACAGTCTTTTCTAAAGTTTTTAAACCCACGCATGGAAAAGTTACTGCTGGACTTCAGGAATGTTTCCTGAAGTGCAACACATGCGGGGTTGTAGGCTGAAATTATAGACTTGATGTCATCATGATGAGAACGCAAACCATGGCAGTTCCAAGAAACAAAGGAAGTTATTTTTGAAATTGAAAAGCTCCTTTCCCGGAGCTGGAAGGCATGTCATCTGACATCTCCTCGAGTGACAGATCTTCGTCCGAGGGATGTAGATATACGGCGTCAGCCTCCAGGTTTAAGGCTTTACGGGTGGATATGGAGGGCCTAATAATGCCCTCTTTTGCTGATTTTAGTTTTAAAGCCTTTACGGCTTTAGATTTAGCCATTGGAGCTTTTCTACGGAGAGTGGTTGCAGATGTTGTTTTTGACTTTTTCTCAGATGTAGGGGGTAATTTAACTATTGGAAGTGAAAGAGCATCCGTTTGCGTACTAGCCGTTCTGGTGACCTTGGCGGCGACAGATGCATAGCTAACTCCTGCTTGAGGTGTGCGTGCCATAACAGCACGTCTTGCCTCAGGATATGAGCAGTTATTCTTAACTTTGGTGGTAGTGATCTCTTTTTCCAGTATCCAGATAGGACAAACTCTAGCGTAGGAGGGGTGGTCACCCTTACAGTTGACACACCTCTCCTTTGCAGTACAAGACGAACTGTCGTGGCCAACTGCTGCGCAGCGAGCGCAAGACAGTTTGCCCCTGCAAGCCGCTTTAGAGTGACCAAATCTCTGGCACTGGAAACAACGCAAAGGATTTGGTATAAAAGGCCTGACGGATAGATGCATATACGCAGCTTTAATATGCTGCGGTAGGTCTGGCGTCGCAAATGTCAGGATTAGATGTTTAGTATTAATAACTTTATCATCTCTCCTGACAGTGATGCGTTTTACAGCACAGACCTTTTGATCTTTGAGATTTTCTAAGATCTCGTCCGTAGGCGTATTTAGCAAATCCCTGGCGGATACCACACCACGTGAAAAGTTAAGATTAATATGAGGTTGGACAGACACCTCAAGGTTAGCAAGCATGTTCATGCTGCTTATAAGAGTAGCTTGTGCTTCTGAAGCAACTTCAACCATTAAATCTCCAGAACGCAGCTTTCGAATGCTCTTCACTTCGCCGATATTGCCAGCAATACCTTTCTGGATCAGGAAAGGGGATACATTATCAAATGTACCCTCTTTCCGTTTTACAATGTAGAATCTTGCTTGTACTATTGTCAAAGAGTGCTCCCGTGGGAGAGATGGTTGGTTGGTTGGTTGGTTGGGTTTTATGGCGCAAGGTCCAAAATTGGACATGCTGCGCCAAAAGTAAGTTTTTTTAGCTTTATTTATTTATTTATTTATTTTTTTAAACCCAAGCAACATTAAAATTTTTTTAAAAAAATAAAATTATGTGTATATATTATTTTAAAATCAATTTATAAAATATAAAAAAGAAAAATCAACTATAAACACAATTTTTAAAATTTAACATGTAAATCAGATATAATGTATGAAACCTATTGCCCTCAAGAAAGCAAATAGGTTTTTATGGGGTGGATCCCCTATGATATCAAATAAAGTGATAAAATCAGTTTTAAAAAATTGTAAACGTTGTTGGTTAAAATCATGACATGAAATTAAAATATGATAAACAGTGAATGGTTCATCACACGTTTCACACCATGGATTTAGTTCGTTTAAAAACAAATGTCTGTGTGTGAAACGTGTGTGTCCGATACGAAGGCGAGTCAATCTAACATCTGCACTTCGTAACGGTAAAACTGACAATGAAATGAGGGATGAGAAAATGGTATGTAATTTGTTGCCGACCTGCAAGTTCCATGACTCCTGCCAAAGACCATATATAAAACTTTTTATAGCCTTTCTCACATCTGAGAGAGGAACCGATGGTAAAATTGGATCTGATGCAGCCTTTGCAGCTGCATCTGCTCTCTCATTGCCTTCAAGACCCATGTGGCTTGGTATCCAACAAAATACAATTTCTTTTCCCTTGCCAGCAAGGGAATCCAATGCTTTAAAAATTTTGGACACAACAGGATGACAGGTAACACTATTGTTCTTCAAAGCTTCAATAATACTCATGCTGTCAGTATAGATACAATATTTATGATAGTTGCCTGTATTCACATGCTGAAGCGCATAATATATAGCAGTTGCTTCAGCAGTAAAGATGGAGCAGGACGAATGTAGGCTGTAATTAAAATCTGTATTATTAATAAAAACTCCACAGCCCACATGTCCCGCTGTTTTAGAACCATCTGTGAATACAGGTTTGTATGATTGATACTGACAGCGATGAGAATAGTACAGCTGTTGAAAAACAATAGGTGTTGTGTCCGATTTTTTAAATTGAGCAAAGGTATTTATAAAGGTATTTGTTGGTTCATACCAAGATGGATAGAGAAAATGATTAATTGGCTCTATCCGAACATCACATAGGTCTGTAAGCCAGAGATTTGATTTGGCTCTTGTGAGAAAAGGTGGGATGCTCAATGGACGAGCATCATATAGTCGTTTCAAAGAGGCATTAGGAACCATAGAACGTAACAGATGGTCAGGGGTCGACATGATCTTAGCATAATAATTGAGAGACTGCTGCATACGTCTCAGGTCTAACGGTAATTGATGACATATCACGTATAGACTCTGGACGGGTGATGTGCGGAATGCCCCAGAGCATATCCTCAAAGCAGAGTGATGAACAGTGTCCAATCTTCGTAAAACAGAAGATCTAGCCGATCCATAAACAACACATCCGTAGTCAATGCGGGATAGAATCAATGACTGATAAATCCTAAGTAGTGATGTGCGATCTGCACCCCAAGATGTATTTGACAACACCTTGAGGATATTAAGCGATCGCTCACACTTCTTCCGCAAATTTAAAACATGCGGAAGAAAGGTTAATTTTCGGTCAAAGATAATACCCAGAAATTTAATTTCATTGACTACTTGTATTGGAGTGTTGTTGATATAAATAGTTGGATCATTATGCAGGCTAGTCTTTCTACAGAAGTGGACACATCTGCTCTTGCTAGGAGATAAAGTATGGCCATTCTCAGCACACCATGCAGCAAGCTTATTAACTGCTGTTTGCAGTTGTCTCTCAATTAACCGCATATTCGAACCCTGACATGATATTTGCAGGTCGTCAACGTAGAGTGTACCATTTATTGATGGTGGTAATTGATGTAGAATGTTACTGATGAATAAATTAAAAATAGTGACACTTAAAATGGAGCCTTGGGGGACACCCTCGGCTTGAATAAAAGTATTGGAAAAAACTGTTCCAATACGAACTTTAAAAACACGGGAGCTTAAAAAATTCTGTAGGAATATCGGGAGATTACCCCGAAAGCCAAAATCATATAATGAACGGAGAATTCCATATCGCCATGTACGGTCGTATGCCTTCTCGATGTCAAAGAAAATGGAGACCAGATGGTTTCTACGCACAAAAGCATTGCGAATTTGGGTCTCCAAATATGTGATATTATCAAGAGTGGATCTCCCTTTACGGAAGCCACTCTGATTAATATGTATGCATTTATTTTTTCTAAGACATATACGAGACGGGCGTTGACCATACGTTCGAGAGTCTTACAGAAACAGCTTGTCAGAGCTATTGGTCGATAATTTGAAGGATCTGAAGGATCCTTACCAGCCTTAAGGATCGGAATCACTACCGCTTCATTCCAAGCTGATGGGAATTTCTTTTCAGTCCAGATCCTATTGAAAAAATATAATATGTTCGATAGGGAGTCTGGACTTAAATTTCGAAGCATTTGATAGCTGATTCCATCAGGTCCTGGACTGGTATTATTGGCCTGCTGTAATGCTCTCTTCAATTCCAACATCCGAAATTCACAGTTGTAAGGCAAGGCTTCACCTTGGTTGAAACGAATTGGTGTTCGCTCAGCACGACTCTTTGTCCTTAGAAACGAAGGACTATAAGAGTCGTTGCTTGAGACGCTAGCAAAGGTTTCACCAAGGACGTTAGCGATGTCCTTAGGAGAAGAGTATATAGCAGCTCCGGATTTCAAAATAGGAATTGAAAATTCTCTATATATTCCATTGGCTGCTTTCACTCTTCTCCACAACTGTTTACTGGATGTGGAAGAAGTAATTGAGGATACATAGCGAGACCAGGATTCCTTCTGACTTCGACGACGAGCTCTGCGAGCTAGAGCTCTTGCTCTCTTAAAGGCGACAAGATTCTCCGTTGTGGGGTATCTCCTAAATAACCCCCATAACTTCCTTTGTTTTCTGTAATGCTCTTGGCATTCTTTGTTCCACCAAGGTTTGCAACGCCTGTGTGTTGTAAAGGAACTCTTAGGAATAGATGCATCAGCTGCATTTAATATTGCTTTGGTGACCTTATATATAGCATCATCAATATCATCGATCATAACCATTTCATTATCAACAACTGCCAATTGTGTGAATAGCGTCCAATCTGCCCGACTGTACACGTAAGTAGGTAAGCGTTGTCTTACACTACTACCTCCAGTCTGGGAGATGACGAGAGGAAAATGATCGCTGTTATGCAGATCATTTCCTACTATTAGATTTAACAATGGCAGAAGAGATGGAGAACAAATGGCCAGATCGAGAGAATGAAATGTTCTTGTGGGTACATGGAAATAAGTCTTCTCGTCGGTATTAAGCAGACAGAGACTGTTTTCTGAAATAAACCGCTCTATCTGCCGACCGCGAGAATTAGTATTATCATTTCCCCACAAAGAACTATGGCCGTTAAAGTCACCTAACAACAGAAATGGTGTTGGCAGCTGATCTATTAATGTATCGAGTTCCTCTTGGCGGATGACATCATGCGGTGGCAAATACAAACTACAGACTGTTAACAAGCATGATGTGTGAATTCGCACAGCTACAGCCTGTAGTGTAGTATTTAAATGCTGGGCAGTGCAGGGATAGTTGTTGGATGTTAAAATGCAAACACCTCCAGACACTGCACCATCGTCACCACAGTCTTTTCTAAAGCTTTTAAACCCACGCATGGATAAATTATTGTGGGACTTCAGGAATGTTTCCTGAAGTGCAATACATGCGGGGTTATAGGCTGAAATTATAGACTTGATGTCATCAAGATGGGAACGCAAACCATGGCAGTTCCAAGAAACAAAGGAAGTTATTTTTTAATTTGAAAAGCTCCTTTCCCGGAGCTGGAAGGCATGTCATCTGACATCTCCTCGAGCGATAAGTCTTCGTCCGAGGGATGTAAGGAAACAGCGTCAGCCTCCAGGGACAAGGCTTTACGGGTGGATATGGAGGGTCTAGAAGAACCCTCCCTAGAGGATTTTAGCTTATAAGCCTTGAAGGCTTTAGATTTAGCCGAAGGAGCTTTTTTCTTAATAGTTGATGTTGATGAAGATTTTGGCTTCAAGGTTGGTAATAGGGGTAATCTAGTCAAGGGAAGTGAAATAGTTTCAGTTTGAGTACTGATTGATTTGGTGACTTTCTTTGCTGCGGTTGCATAGCTAACACCAGATTTAGGACATCGAGAGGCAACTTGTCGCCTAGCCTCAGGGAATGAACAGTTATTTTTTACTTTTACAGTGGTGATTTCTTTTTCAAGTACCCATTGAGGACAATTTCGAGAAAAGGAGGGATGGTCGCCCTGGCAGTTGACACATCTCTCCTTTGCTGTGCAGTTCGAGTTATCGTGGCCAACTGCTGCGCATTGTGCGCAAGTCAGTTTGCCCCTGCAAGCATTCTGCGAATGTCCAAAACGTTGGCACTTGAAACAACGCAAAGGATTAGGGATATATGGCCTGACGGGTAGATTCAGATAAGCAGCTTTTATATTCTGCGGAAGGTCTGGGGACGCAAAGGTCAGAATGAGATGTTTAGTGTCTATGTACATTCCATCTCTTCTGACTCTTATACGTTCAACACCACAGACCTTCTGATCCTGCAGATTTTCCAGAATCTCATCCGTCGGCGTATTTTCCAAATCCCTTGCGGAAATAACACCACGTGTAAAATTGAGGCTGCCATGAGGCAAGACGGATACCTCTAGGTTAGCTAGCATTCGCATATTGCTGATGGTTGTAGCTTGAGTGGAATTTGCAATTTCCACCAGCAAGTCACCAGACCGAATTTTTTTAATATTTCGTACTTCCCCTACAATTCCCGATATTCCCTTCTGAATTAAAAAGGGGGACACATTTTGAAACGTTCCCTCCTTTCTTTTAATTATAAAAAATTTATTATCTTTATTTTGCAAAAGCTGCTCCCGTGGGAGAAAAGAATTTTTTTTATTTTCCATAATTTGTTTTAAAATTTCGGGACCTGACCGCACCACCCACCACCGAGTCCAACAAGGGGATGCAGACCAGCTGCACCAGTGCTAGCCAGGTCCTATACGCTCACAGTACATCCCTGAAGTGGCCTCCACCCTTAACGAGTCACCCAGTAGATGTACCGATCGCTTGATCCATAAAGCCGATTGATGTGCTGAGGACCACAACACACCTCCCGTTTACCTGAAGCAGAGGCCAAAGCAATGTGTTGGTCTCTGGAGGCCTCAATTACCAGGATCCTCCTTTCCAGGGACACGGGTCTCCACGCACGGCAAACACGTGGGTGATTTAGTCCCCAAGAGTAGCTAATAGCAACAGAGCGGCGAAAGCTACTCAAGGGGAGCCCTCAACCTCCTGCGAGGCAACCACACTGAGGGAGAAGAGGAAGAAAAAGCAGAAGAGTAGAGGAGAGAGGAAAAGAAAGAAGAGGACAGATCACTAGGGTACCTCGGGATTGTGACACCCGTGTTTACCTAAAGAAGGTAAACCCCCTGAGGGGAGAAAAGTTAAGGTTCATATGAGGAGAGACAGACACCTCAATGTTAGCAAGCATAGTCAAGTTGTTTATAGCGTTAGCTTGTGCTTCTGAAGCGACTTCAACCATTAAGTCACCAGAACGCATTTTCCTAATGCTCTTCACTTCGCCGATATTTCCACTAATAGCTTTTGGATTAGGAAAGGGGATACATTTTCAAAGGTACCCTCTTTCCGTTTTACAACATAAAATTTAGCATGTAATAGTGACAAAGAATGCTCCCGTGGGAGAGAAGAATAAGCATTTGTTTCCATATTAGAAATGGAAAATTCGGGACCTGACGGCACCACCCACCACCGAGTCCAACAAGGGGATGCAGACCAGCTGCACCAGTGCTAGTCAGGTCCTATACGCTCACAGTACATCCCTGAAGTGGCCTCCACCCTTAACGAGTCACCCAGTAGATGTACCGATCGCTTGATCCATAAAGCCGATTGATGTGCTGAGGACCACAACACACCTCCCGTTTACCTGAAGCAGAGGCCAAAGTAATGTGTTGGTCTCTGGGGGCCTCAATTACCAGGACCCTCCTTTCCAGGGACACGGGTCTCCACGCACGGCAAACACGTGGGTGATTTAGTCCCCAAGAGGAGCTAATAGCAACAGAGCGGCGAAAGCTACTCAAGGGGAGCCCTCAACCTCTTACGAGGCAACCACACTGAGGGAGAAGAGGAAGATAAAGCAGAAGAGTAGAGGAGAGAAGAAAAGAAAGAAGAGGACAGATCACTGGGGTACCTCGGGATTGTGACACCCGTGTTTACCTAAAGAAGGTAAACCCCCTGAGGGGGTCCTAGGCGGGTCTTTTCCCTCTTTTGGTATTAGTACCACTTTTGCCACGTTCCATATTTCTAAAAAGATTCCATCATTAAAACATTTATTAAGAAGCTTGGTAAACCAAGTTTTGTCAATTCGAAATAACTCCTCATAGATCTCAAGACAAATGGCGTTATACCCGGGAGCTTTATTCTTATCCATATTTCTGATAGCTTTTTTTATTTCATGGATTGTGAATAATGGTTGATTGTCATTACAGTTAATATGTTCATTAAAGTCAACGTTATTATTGAAAGGGAGATGAGACTTCAAAATGGCATTTGTAGACTCCATGATGTTTATTATATAGTCACCATTATCCAAATGTATATTACTATTAATTGTAGGGAAATGTAATTTATCTCTAACTACTTTATACTGTCCACCAAAAGCTGTAGAATTAGTGACATTATTGAGAAAGTCTTTAAAAGCACATTTTTTAGTTTAAGTATATTTTTCTTGTATTGAGCAGAAGCTCTTTTAAATATTTCTTTTTTACTATTTCTTAAGGTTTGATCATCTTCCTTTTGATAACGACGTCTGAGTGCTCGTATTTTACTGCGTTCTATTGTTAACTTATCTGTCTACCAGTAATTATGTGGTTTTTTTATTAAATTTTTTCGTTTTTTTATATTTAATACATAACTTAACAATCTTGTTTTCGATATTTTTGATCAGTTGTTCTATATCACTGTCGTCTTTAATTTCAAAATCCCCAGGAATAGTCTTGAGTTCTTCATTATATCCCTCCCAATCGATAGTTCGAGAATTCCATCAGTTGTTGTTGTTGCATGCCCCCTAAGGCCAGCAGCGCTAGACCAGGTCCATGACGTTGTACACTCTACAATAATCTAAAACCAGAAGAGGGTCGTCAACCAAGTCCTGTCTGGAGATCGCTAGGCACTCAAGGATATGTTCAGGCGAAGCTAAAAGAGCAGTTAGTAAAGGTTTCAAAGGTTCGGGAACCCTCAGAAAACTTTAGGGTTTTAAAATGTCCACTTCGAAATCGGGCGAGAATAGTTTGTTCCTGACAACTTAAGTCGTTAGTCAGGGAGCCTCCGGGACGGAAACTTTGTTAAAAGTAATGCACCGGAGGGACAATCCAAGTCATCCTGTTTATAATTTTTTCTCTGGAGTGAATCTCCGTGAAAGTGAGAGGAGCTAAATTAACGGAGGCCTCGCCAGCACCAGCTTTCGCCAAAACATACGCAATTTCATTTCCCTCAATATCGACATGGGAAGGAATCCACTGCAGATGAATCTGATGAGATATGAAAAGCCGTTTTAACATGTTAACTAATGTTACTCCAACATTGTCTCTAACACTTTGCCAATTGCACAGGTGCTGAATTGCACTTCTGCTATCAGACGGAATCCAAACCTCCTTACCATAAGGAAGAGATGAAAAAACCTCAAGGTCCTCATCAATGGCCATCAGTTCACTGCGAAAAACCGAGCAGTGATTGGGTTGGTTGATTGGGTTTTCTGGCGCAAGGTCCAAAGAGGACAAGCTGCGCCAAGTCTAAGATTATTGTTGATTTATTTTATTTTATTTACGCTTTTTTTTTAAATTTCTTTTTTAAACCCAAGCAACATTAAAATTTTTAAAAAACAAAAATCAGTGTAAATATAATTCTAAAATCTTTTTATGAAATATAAAAAGAAAATAAAAATTATATATATATATATATATATATATATATATATATATATATTAAAATTTATATCTATTTAAATAAAATTTAAGAAACCTATATCTCTTAAAAATGCAAATAGGTTTCTATGGGGTGGATCTCCCAATAAATCAAATAAAGTTAAAATGTCAGTTTTAAAATAATGTAAACGTAAATGATTAAAATCGTGACATGAGATTAAAATATGATATACTGTGTGCGGTTCATCACGCGTTTCACACCATGGACCCAACTCACTTAGAAATAAATGCCAGTGTGTGGAACGTGTGTGTCCGATACGAATGCGAGTCAATCTAACATCTGCACTTCTTAACGGTAAAATTGGTAATGAGGTGAGGGATGAGAAAATGCTATGGAGTTTGTTGACGACTTGAAAGTTCCATGATTCCTGCCAAAGACCATATATAAAACTTTTTATAGCCTTTCTCACATCTGAGAGAGGAACCGATGGTAAAATTGGATCTGATGCAGCCTTTGCAGCTGCATCTGCTCTCTCATTGCCTTCAAGACCCATGTGGCTTGGTATCCAACAAAACACAATTTCTTTTCCCTTGCCAGCAAGGGAATCCAATGCTTTAAAGATTCCCGACACAACAGGATGATAGGTAACGCTATTGTTTTTCAAGGCTTCAATAATACTCATGCTGTCAGCATATATACAATATTGATGATAGTCTTCTGTATTCACATGCTGAAGCGCATAGTAAATGGCGGTTGCTTCAGCAGTAAAGATGGAGCAGGATGAATGTAAGCTGTAACTAAAAGTTGTATTATTGATAAAAATTCCACAGCCCACATGTCCTGCTGTTTTAGAACCGTCTGTGAATACAGGTTTGTATGATTGATACTGACAGCGATGAGAAGAATATAGCTGCTGAAAAACAATAGGTGTTGAGTTAGATTTTCTGTAGTGAGCACAGGTATTGATAAAAGTATATGTTGGGTTATACTAAGGCGGATGAGCAAATTGATCAACAGACTCGATCTGAATATCACGTAGGTATGTGAGCCACAGATGGGATTTGGCTCGTGTGAGAAATGGTGGGATGTTCATTGGACTAGCATCATATAATCTCATGAGAGAGGTATTTGGAACCATGGAACGTATCGGATGATAAGGGGTCGACATGATCTTAGCATAATAATTGAGAGAATGCTGCATTCGTCTCAGGTCTAACGGTAATTGATGACATATCACGTATAGACTCTGGACGGGAGATGTGCGGAATGCCCCAGAGCATATCCTCAAAGCAGAGTGATGAACTGTGTCCAGTCTTTGTAAAATAGAAGATCTAGCCGATCCATAAACAACACTTCCGTAGTCAATGCGGGACAAGATCAATGACTGATATACTCGAAGAAGTGATGTGCGATCTGCACCCCAAGATGTATTTGACAACATCTTGAGGATATTAAGCGATCGCTCACACTTCTTCCGCAAATATAAAACGTGCGGAAGAAAAGTTAATTTTCGGTCAAAGATAATGCCCAAGAATTTTATTTCATTGACCACTTGTATTGGAGTGTTGTTGATGTAAATTGTTGGATCATTATGCAGGCTAGTCTTTTTACAGAAGTGGACACATTTACTCTTGCTTGGTGATAAGGTCTGGTCAGGGCAACTCGTCAGAGCAATTGGTCGATAATTTGAAGGGTCTGAAGGAACCTTACCAGCCTTGAGGAAAGGAATCACTATTGCTTCTTGCCATAAAGATGGAAATTTATTTTCAGTCCAGATCCTATTGAACAAATATAATATGTTCGATAGGGAGTCTGCACTTAAATTTCGAAGCATTTGATAGCTGATTCCATCAGGTCCTGGACTGGTATTATTGCCCTGCTGTAAAGCTTTCTTCAATTCAAACATTCCAAATTCGCAGTTGTACGGTAAGACTTGTCGATGGTTAAAGCGAATTTGTACTCGCTCAGCACGACTCTTAGTCCTCAAGAAGGAAGGACTATAAGAGTTCGAGCTTGAGACGTTAGCAAATGCTTCACCAAGGACGTTAGCAATATCCGTAGGAGAAGAGTATATAGCAGCTCTGGATTTTAAAATAGGAATAGAAAATTCTCTATAAATTCCATTGGCTGCTTTCACCCTTCTCCACAACTGCTTACTGGAAGTTGAAGATGTTATAGAAGACACATAGCAGGACCAGGATTCCTTCTGACTTCGACGACGGGCTCTGCGAGCTAATGCTTTTGCTCTCTTAAAGGCGATAAGATTCTCCGTTGTGGGGTACCTCCTAAATATTCCCCATAACTTCCTCTGTTTTTTATATGTTTCTTGGCATTGTTTATTCCACCAAGGTTTGCAACGCCTGTGTGGGGTAGAGGAACTCTTAGGTATTGATGCATCAGCTGCATTCTTAATTGTTTCAGTGACTTTACTGACGGCAATATCAATATCTTCGATCGAAACCATTTTATCGTCAACAACTGCCAATTGTGTATATAACGTCCAATCTGCCCGACTGTACACGTAAGTAGGTAGACATGGTCTTACACTACTACCTCCAGTCTGGGAGATGACAAGAGGAAAATGATCGCTGTTGTGCAGATCATTTCCTACTACTATTCCTTACATCATTTCCTAACAATGGCAGAAGAGATGGAGAACAAATGGCCGAATCGAGAGAATGAAATGTTCTTGTGGGTACATGGAAATATGTCTTCTCGTCGGTATTAAGCAGACAGAGACTATTATCTGAAATAAACCGCTCAATCTGCCGACCGCGAGAATTAGTAACATCATTTCCCCACAAAAAACTATGGTCGTTAAAGTCACCTAACAACAGAAATGGTGTTGGCAGCTGATCTATTAATGCATCGAGTTCCTCTTGGTGGATGACATCATGTGGAGGTAAATATAAACTACAGACTGTTAATAAGCATGCAGTATGAATTCTTACAGCAACAGCCTGTAGAGTAGTATTCAATGGATGGGCAGTGCTGGGAAAATTATTAGATGTTAATATACAAACACCTCCAGACACTGCACCATCGTCACCACAGTCTTTTCTAAAGCTTTTAAACCCACGCATGGAAAAGTTATTGCTAGACTTCAGGAATGTTTCCTGAAGTGCAACACATGCGGGGTTGTAGGCTGAAATTATAGACTTGATGTCATCATGATGAGAACGCAAACCATGGCAGTTCCAAGAAACAAAGGCAGTTATTATTGAATTTGAAAAGCTCCTTTCCCGGAGCTGGAAGGCATGTCATCTGACATCTCCTCGAGCGATAGATCATCGTCCGAGGGATGTAACGAAACAGCGTCAGCCTCCAGGGTTAAGGCTTTACGGGTAGATATTGAGGGCCTAATATTGCCCTCTTTAGCAGATTTTAGTTTTAAAGCCTTTACGGCTTTAGATTTTGCAATCGGAGCTTTTCTACGGGGAATGGCTGTGGAGGTTGATTTTGGCCTTTTCTCAGAGGTAGGGGGTAATTTGACTATTGGAAGTGAAAGAGCATCAGTTTGCGTGCTAGTTGTTCGGGTGACTTTTGCGGCGATAGAAGCATAGCTAACTCCTGCTTGAGGTGTACGTGCGGTAACAGTACGTCTCGCCTCAGGATATGAACAATTGTTCTTAACTTTAGTGGTTGTGATCTCCTTTTCCAGTATCCAGATAGGACAAGTCCTAGCGTAGGAGGGGTGGTCACCCTTACAGTTGACACACCTCTCCTTTGCAGTACAAGACGAACTGTCATGGCCAACTGCTGCGCAGCGAGCACAAGTCAGTTTGCCTCTGCAAGTCGCTTTGGAGTGACCAAATCTCCGGCACTGGAAACAACGCAAAGGATTTGGAATAAATGGCCTTACGGGTAGATGCATATACGCAGCTTTAATATGCTGCGGTAGGTCTGGCGTCGCAAAAGTCGGTACGAGATGTTTAGTATTAATAATGTGCCCATCTCGTCTGATAGTTATGCGTCTTACAGCACAGACCTTTTGATCTTTGAGATTTTCTAAGATCTCATCCGTAGGCGTGTTAAGCAAATCCCTTGCGGATACCACACCACGAGAAAAGTTAAGGTTCATATGAGGAGAGACAGACACCTCTATGTGTGTATAATACGAAAGCGAGTTAATTTAACATCCGCACTCCGTAAAGGTAAAACTGGAAATGAAATGAGAGATGGAGTTATGGTATACAATTTGTTGCTGACTTGCATTCTCCATGATTCCTGCCAAAGTTTATGTACAAAACTTTTCACACCTTTTCTCGCATCACAAAGTGGAACGGAAGGCTGAAGTGGAATAGATGCAGACTTTGCAGCTGCATCAGCCCTCTCGTTACCATCAAGACCTACATGTCCTGGGATCCAACAAATGATAATATCAAATCCCTTGCACTTCAGAGAGTCTAATGTTGCAAAAAATCTCCGACACAACAGGGTGAAAGTTGACATTAATATTCTCCACAGCTTCTAATACACTCATGCTGTCAGTGTAAATACAAAATTTATGTGATTCTTTACTACCCACATACTGAAGCGCACTTAGTATAGCAGTTGCTTCAGCAGTGAAGATGGAGCAGGACATATTAAGGCTGTAACTAAGAGCTATATTATCAATATAAACTCCACAGCCAACATGTCCTGCAGATTTTGAACCATCTGTAAATATAGGTTGATAAGAATCAAACTGACAGCGATGAGAAGAATAGAGCTGATGGAAAACAATAGGAGATGTGTCGGATTTTTTGAATTCTGCAAAGGGATTGATTATTCTACATTGTGGCTCATACCAGGGTGGATGTGAAGTTCGATTTGTGGCAGTTATTCGAACGTCATGCAGGTCAGACAATATGAGATGAGATTTTATTCTAATGAGAAAAGGTGGAATGCTCCTTGGACGAGCATTATAAAGTCTTTTAAGGGTAGATGTAGGAATCATGGCACGTGATGGATGATGAGGGTCAGACATGATCTTAGCATAATAATTGAGAGACTGCTGCATTCGTCTCAGGTCTAAGGGCAGTTGTTGGCAAATTGCATATAGACTCTGGACGGGTGATGTGCGGAATGCGCCTGAACATATTCTCAGAGCAGAATGATGGACAGTGTCCAATCTGTGTAAAACAGAAGACCTAGCAGATCCATAAACAACACAACCGTAGTCTATGCGGGATAAAATTAGTGATTGGTAAACTCGGAGGAGTGACGTGCGATCAGCACCCCAAGATGTATTTGAAAGCACCTTGAGGATATTGAGCGATCGCTCGCACTTCTTCCGCAGATATAATATATGCGGAAGAAAGGTTAATTTACGGTCAAATATCACTCCGAGGAATTTTACCTCACTGACCACTGGTATAGGTGTGTTGTTTATATGAATAACGGGATCATTGTGGAGGCTAGTCTTCCTGCAGAAATGGACACAATTGCTCTTGCTAGGAGATAGTGTATGGCCATTCTCAGCACACCATGCAGCAATTTTATTAACAGATGTTTGTAATTGTCTCTCAATTAAATTCATGTTAGACCCTTCACAAGATATCTGCAAGTCATCAACATACAATGTACCATAAACAGAAGGTGATAATTTATGAAGTATGCTGCTAATATGAAGGATAAAAAGGGTGACACTCAATATACAACCTTGAGGTACACCCTCAGATTGATTAAAATAATCAGAATAAAATGTTCCTATCCGAACTTTAAAACCACGGGAGCGTAAAAAGTTTTGTATAAATATCGGCAAATTACCCCTAAAGCCAAAATCGTACATCCTACGGAGAATTCCATAACGCCACGTACGGTCATAAGCCTTCTCTATGTCGAAGAAAATGGAAACGAGATGATTCCTCCGCACAAATGCATTGCGGATCTGCGTTTCCAGGTATGTAATATTATCAAGAGTGGACCTTCCTTTACGGAAGCCACTCTGATTAATATGAATACATTTATTTGTTTCTAAGACATAGATGAGGCGGGCATTGACCATACGTTCGAGAGTCTTACACAAGCAACTCGTCAGAGCAATTGGTCGATAATTTGAAGGAACAGAAGGATCCTTACCAGCCTTAAGGATCGGAATCACTATTGCTTCGCTCCAATGTGATGGAAATTTATTTTCAGTCCAGATCCTATTGAACAAGTAAAGTAAGTTCAACAGGGAGTCTGGACTTAAATGACGAAGCATTTGGTAGCTGATTCCATCTGGTCCTGGGCTAGTATCATGGGCCTGCTGTAATGCTCTCTTCAATTCCAACATCCGAAATTCACAGTTGTAAGGCAAAGCTTGTCGATGGTTGAAACGAATTGGTGTTCGCTCAGCACGACTCTTTGTCCTTAAGAACGAAGGACTATAAGAATCGTTGCTTGAGACGCTAGCAAAGGTTTCACCAAGGACGTTAGCGATGTCCTTAGGAGAAGAGTATATAGCAGCTGCGGATTTCAAAATAGGAATGGAAAATTCTCTATATATTCCATTGGCTGCTTTCACTCTTCTCCACAACTGTTTACTGGATGTGGAAGAAGTAATTGAGGATACATAGCGAGACCAGGATTCCTTCTGACTTCGACGACGTGCTCTGCGAGCTAATGCTTTTGCTCTCTTAAAGGCGATGAGATTCTCCGTTGTGGGGTACCTCCGAAATAACCCCCATAACTTCCTTTGTTTTTTATAAGTTTGTTGACATTCATTATTCCACCATGGTTTGCAACGCCGGTGTGGTAATGAGGAACTTTTGGTATTGATGCATCAGCTGCATTAATAATTGTTTCAGTGACTTTAAATACAGAATTATCAATATCATCGATCATAACCATTTCGTTATCAATATCTGCCAATTGTGTAAATAACGTCCAATCTGCCCGACTGTACACGTAAGTAGGTAGACGCTGTTCTACACTACTACCTCCAGTCTGGGTGATGACGAGAGGAAAATGATCGCTGTTGTGCAGATCATTTCCTACAATTAAATTTAACAATGGCAGAAGAGATGGTGAACAAATGGCCAGATCGAGAGAATGAAATGTTCTTGTGGGTACATGGAAATATGTCTTCTCGTCGGTATTAAGCAGACAGAGACTATTATCTGAAATAAACCGCTCTATCTGCCGACCGCGAGAATTAGTATTATCATTTCCCCACAAAGAACTATGACCGTTAAAGTCACCTAACAACAGAAATGGTGTTGGCAGCTGATCTATTAATGCATCAAGTTCCTCTTGGCGGATGACATCATGTGGTGGCAAATACAAACTACAGACTGTCAACAAGCATGATGTGTGAATTCGCACAGCTACAGCCTGTAGTGTAGTATTTAAATGCTGGGCAGTGCTGGGATAGTTGTTAGATGTTAATATGCAAACACCTCCAGACACTGCACCATCATCACCACAGTCTTTTCTAAAGCTTTTAAACCCACGCATGGAAAAGTTATTGCTGGACTTCAGGAATGTTTCCTGAAGTGCAATGCATGCGGGGTTGTAGGCTGAAATTATAGACTTGATGTCATCATGATGAGAACGCAAACCATGGCAGTTCCAAGAAACAAAGGAAGTTATTGTTTAATTTGAAAAGCTCCTTTCCCGGAGCTGGAAGGCATGTCATCTGACATCTCCTCGAGTGACAGATCTTCGTCGGAGGGATGTAGATAAACAGCGTCAGCTTCCAGGGTTAAGGCTTTACGGGTGGATATGGAAGACCTAAAATTGCCCTCCTTAGCAGATTTTAGTTTTAAGGCCTTGAGGGCTTTAGATTTAGCCATCGGAGCTTTTTTACGGAGAGTAGTTGTGGATGTTTTTTGCCTTTTCTCAGATGTAGGGGGTAATTTGACTATTGGAAGCGAAAGAGCATCCGTTTGTGTACTAGTCGTTCTAGTGACTTTTGCGGCGACAGTCGCATAGCTGACTCCTACTTGAGGTGTGCGAGCTGCAACAGCCCGTCTCGCCTCAGGATAGGAACAATTATTCTTAACTTTGGTGGTTGTGATCTCTTTTTCCAGTATCCAGATAGGGCAACTTCTAGCGTAGGAGGGGTGGTCACCCTTACAGTTGACACACCTCTCCTTTGCAGTACAAGACGAACTGTCATGGCCAACTGCTGCGCAACGAGCGCAAGTCAGTTTGCCCCTGCAAGCCGCTTTAGAGTGACCAAATCTCTGGCACTGGAAACAACGCAAAGGATTTGGAATAAATGGCCTAACGGATAGATGCATATACGCAGCTTTAATATGCTGCGGCAGGTCTGGCGTCGCAAATGTCAGTACGAGATGTTTGGTATTAATAACCTGCCCATCTCGTCTGATAGTGATGCGTTTTACAGCACAGACCTTTTGATCTTTGAGATTTTCTAATATCTCGTCCGCAGGCGTATTTAATAAATCCTTGGCGGATACCACACCACGTGAAAAGTTAAGATTAATATGAGGTTGGACGGACACCTCAAGATTAGCAAGCATATTCATGCTGCTTATGAGAGTTGACTGTGCATCAGTAGCAACTTCTACCATAAGATCACCAGAACGAAGTTTCCGAATGCTCTTTGCTTCTCCTATGTTTCCAGATATACCTTTTTGGATTAGGAAAGGGGATACGTTATCAAATGTACCCTCTTTCCGTTTTACAATGTAGAATCTGGCTTTTATTATTGACAAGGTTTGCTCCCGTGGGAGAGTAGAAAATATGTTCGTTTCCATAATGAAAATGGAAAATTCGGGACCTGACGGCACCACCCACCACCGAGTCCAACAAGGGGATGCAGACCAGCTGCACCAGTGCTAGCCAGGTCCTATACGCGAAAAAGTAGAAGAGTAGAAGAGAGAGGAAAAGAAAGAAGAGGACAGATCACTGGGGTACCTCGGGATTGTGACACCCGTGTTTACCTAAAGAAGGTAAACCCCCTGAGGGGGAGAAGAGTATAGAGCAGCTCCGGATTTTAAAATAGGAATAGAGAATTCTCTATATATTCCTTCTTTAACCTTTCTCCATAAGTGCTTACTTGAAGTTGAAGATGTTTTTGAAGATACATAGCAGGAGCAGGATTCCTTACTGACTTCGACGACGAGCTCTGCGAGCTAATGCTTTTGCTCTCTTAAATGCGATAAGATTCTCCGTTTTCGGGTACCTCCTAAATACCCCCTATAACTTCCTTTGCTTTTGTAAGTTTTTTGGGTTCTTTATTCCACCAAGATTTGCAACGCCTTTTTGGTATAGAGGAACTTTTGGATATTGCTATATCAGCTGCATTTATAATTCCTTTAGTGACTTTTCTAACGGCTTCATCAATACTCTCGGTCAAAACCATTTCAATCAATAATTAACCAAACCAATCAATAACCGCCAATTGTGTAAATGACGTCCAATTTGCCCGACTGTACACGTAAGTAGGTAGGCGTTGTACTACACTACTACCTTCAGTCTGGGAGATGACGAGAGGAAAATGTTCGCTGTTATGCAGATCATTTCCTACAGTTAAATTTAACAATGGCAGCAATGATGGTGAACAAATAGCAAGATAGAGGGGATTCAGGGTTCCCACCCTTTTTCCAGAACAAAAATTAAGGACTTTTTAAGGACCAAAATAAATTTTTTTAAGGACCTATATGAAACACACGACAAAAACCATAGATTTTCTAGGGAAAAAAATACATTATAAACAAGTTTGTTTCTGAGGATTCAGAAATGTTTACTTAAGAAAAAAGGCTTTTGATTGATACACACACACACACACACACACACACACACACAAATATATATATATATATATATATATATATATATATATATATATATATATATATATATATATATATATATATATATATATATATACATATATATATATATATATATAACATGAGAAAAAGCTGAAATAAATCAAACACGAATGCAGACTTACTTTTACTTATAAACCAACAAAATCCTGTTCAACATTAAAAAAAAACAGACTGTGAGAAAAAGCCTAAAAAATCTACAAAATATTCTTAGACTAATGCTTTGAAAAGGAAAAAATAAATTGTTAAGTGAAAAGGAAAAAAGAAATTGTTAAGTGAAAAGGATAAAATAAATTGTTCCCAATTTAATACCTTAAAATATATTATTTACAGCGTGATTTTAAACACTTTTATTTCATTTTCTTAAGTTCACAAACCATATCATTAATTTTACATTCAATTGCTTGAATTTCTGCGATTTTCTCTTTTGCAGTCCTCCTAAAGCTATTAGATTGCGTAATATATTTAACAGATGAGGTTGCCTCTGCCTTCTCGGCTAAAGCATCAGCAGATTTTTGAAGTTCATCAGCTGTTTTTTGCAGGCAAGACTTCTTTTGTTTTAATTCATCTATTTCAGAGTCTAACTGCTTCCTTTTTCTATTGCTTTCACTTTTGGCAGATTGTAGTTTTTTTTGCTGTAAATGTGCTAAATATTTTTGCCTTGCTCCCGCAACAGACATCCTGAGTTCTTTTGTGATGGTTACATTCTGTAACCCACCACACTGTTTAATTTCATCCAAAATGAGCCTTTTCGCAACATATGTCTCTTCTTGGAGATTTTCCACTTCTAAATGTTTGTTAGTTGAAAAACCTCTTTCTACATCCGCTTGCCCATGAGAAATGACTAGAATCATTTTGACAACTTTCCATATCTTTTCGTACTTCTGTTCATTTCCCATTAGCTTATGAAAAAAATCATCCAACCTTGTTTCGTATGGCTTAAAATCTTTCCAGCTGCTACATACGTTATTTAAAAACTCATTAAATTGGAGGAGAGTGGAATCACATTCTGATTCATTCAAATTTTTAGCTTCTACCAAAGTGGAAAAAATGCGTTTCATTTTTAAATAGCATTCGCTACTATGTTCTGACATGTATCTGGGATCAAAACAATTCAGACTTCTGACAACTATATATCTGATGGACGATTTGTTTATAGTGTCTTTTACAAAGGTACATATAAATTTTTGCATTTCATATTTTATGTCCATAGTTTCTTTGTCAGAAACTTTCTTTTTGAAAATCAGTTCTTTTAGATTTTTATCGCCTATAAATCCTAGGCTGACTTTGCTAATAGGTGATAATGATTTTGCATCAAAATCAAAGTTACATATTTTATATCCTTTCTTCAGTTCAAGAATTTTTTCACTCTTAAGAATATTAAAATTCTGCAAACAATCGAAAATTATCTTCTTTATGTCATCTGCCAAAAAGGGTAATAATGGGAAGTTACTCTGGTAATTAAGCATAAAAGGTCGCAGGATGTTTGCGACAGCTATAAAGCAGTGCAATTTAATTGAAATTAACTCATCCTTTGAAAACTGAAACACCACTTTATAAGACTTACAAGAGGGTTTTGAAAACTTCCCCTTTTCTACCGCTGCAATGTAAGACATAACATCTTCCCAAATTTCAATTACACGCTCTGCAGCTGGCACATTTTCAAGCCAGCGATGTGCACAAAATTTTTGTGGCATACGTGAACCATTGGATAACACTAGGAAATCTTCCCGCCTTGCTGGGGAATCCTTAAATAACCAATAAAGGTTTACTAATAGACTGTCAATATCCCAACCTGCTGCTTTAACTCCACTTTTAAAGCAGTTATTCAGTATATGAAGGGAACAACTGCCTATATTCAATAATGTGCAACTATGCTCCCTCTGAAGTTTTTCTCCTAAAAGCTTATAAATTTTCCAGTTCACAGCTGGCCCATCCATTGAAACATTCAATATTTTTGATACGGGTAACTTTTCTAATGCACTAAGCAATGCCTCCAATGTAATATCAGCTGTGGAATGTCCTAAAAACACAGATGTATAATACCTTGTTTTTACAAGATTTTGAGTTTCATCCCAATATCGAATCAAAACATCCATCTGCTTCGACTGAGTAGATTTATTCAAACTTTCATCAAACATCAGAGTGTAATAATCTAAGTTACTTAAGCTCTTGGAAAGTTCAGATTTAAAATATGGAGCGAGACCATAGCTTATAATGTAGGCACATTTTGTAGGCCCACATGAAAACTGTTTAGCTAAATTACTGTCTGGAAACATTTTAGCAAATAAGAAATTTATGCCTTCACATGATTTGAAAGAAAAGTGGTTATTGACGCATTTAAGCACCCACTTTATTTCAGAATTTAGTAATTCAGGAGAATTAATGTAAGTTGTCACTGACTTTCTTTTATCAGATATAAATGGAGCTGGCTTATCATCAACAGTTTTCACTGAAGTACAGAAATTTGACATTGTCAATGTTTTTTGTTTTACATCTGACAAAGTCTTGTGTTTTAAACCTGAAAATAAAAATTTACAATCACTGAAAGTTATAATTATATTCAAATTTTCATTATATACATCAGAATCTGCTTATAGAAATAAAACATAATTTAGTTACTAGAAAATTAAACTAACAAAGAGAAATATTTACTGATTCACAGTTTATTTTTCTTTAAAAATTTAATTTTTTTACTTGAACATTAGAACGTTACAAAGTATTTTAGAGTACCTTTTGGGAGAAGGCAAATTGTAAATTAAGAGAAGGGAAATATACCGTGGGATCAGTGGCAAATTATTAGTTGACAATTAATACAATTTAATAACAATCTGTAATAAAAGCTGAGGCTAGTTGATAATTCATATAATTTAAAAAACTAGAAAACTCTGTAGATGGCATCACTACACCACTTTATTTTATGAAACTACTTTTCGTTAAAGAAATCATTCAAAATGTAGAAAAATTTCTTGTTAAATTTGCCAAAAATTTCATATGCATTTAATTCATTTATATATAAATTTACGCTATGAATTTTTATATTAGTAAATATTGCATTATAATACATTTATAGATATTATTCGACAATTTTCTTCTAATTTTTTGCATATATTTAACAATACTCAAAAAATTAAAAGATTTAAGAAATGTTAATAATGATTGCCAGTTTACTCTGAAAATGAATGCAATATTGTACACTTTCAATCCTTTCCCATCTTCAGTAATATCGATTCGTTGTCGTAAATTCTACTTTATCAAAATATTCTAATGTTCTAACAATTAAAATTACTAGTTATTTTGTTTTTATTACTATATAATTCACAATGAAATAAATGCCGATTTTTATTTAAGCACATAATGGGATTGAAAATTACAGCATTACGTTAAATTTAGCTGCAAAATGTTTATTATAAAAATTTCTAAGGCAAATGAATTAATCTCTTTTCAAACTGACATAATTATTCTACTGTTATATGTAGCGTTTACGTTTACGAGACGCTTAATAAGAGGCATGCAATACCAAAACTGAATCAACACCGCATCAATGTTTCACTTATGTTGTATATCTATCAACGAATCGATGAATCAAGAAACTGTTTAACACTATAAAAATCACTGGGAGAAGATTATTAAAAATTTTACTTACCTTTCATATGAACTTTTAATGCACTTTCTCCTATTCTGGCAATGTCAAATTCTTTTTTATATAACAGACAGCTTGCTCTGTGTCGATCACTTGAAGCAACTAGCCATTCCTTATAATTGTCATCAAGCGTCCACAAATTATTGAAGACGCATTTCCCAGGCATCGTACAATTAATTTAATTAATTAAATTGTACGTAAAAAACTTGCGGTAAGAAAAATGTAACGCTAGATCGCACTCACGGAGTAAAGACGTCCGAACATCTATATAAGTCAAGCACATTGACAAAGGACATATCCCGTATATTTTCCTTTGACTGCAATGAACAGGAGCCAACAGGACGATGGGTGGGTCTACGTCGTGTGGGCAGGGCAAAATTGGCGTAGATTGTCGAATCACTGCGTAGTTGGTTGGTTGGTTGGTTGGTTGGTTGAGTTTTATGGCGCAAGGTCCAAATAAGGACAAGCTGCGCCAGAATATTTTTTTTATATAATAATTTTTAATTTTTTTTTTTGAAACCAATCAACTTTTAAAATTTCTTTAAAAATATTAGTAATATTTATAACATAATTAACATAAAAAATAGACAAACACCCAACATATAAATGGTTAAATTATATCTAAAACATATAAGATAAAGAAGACTAAACTAAATTTGTAAAATGATATATGTATATAATTAAAAATCTTTAATTTAAAATTATATATAATCTATAAAACCAATGCTTCTTAAAAAAGCAAAAATATTTTGATGCGGTGGTTCGCCCAGCAAATCCCGCATCGTTAAAAGATCAGTTTTAAAAAATTTAAAACGATGTTGGTTAAAATCAGAACATGAAATTAAAATATGAAACACAGTGTATGGTTCATCACACGTTTCACACCAAGGTTTTAATTCATTTAGGAATAAATGCTTATGAGTGAAACGTGTGTGTCCAATACGAAGGCGGGTTAATTTAACATCCGCACTCCGTAAAGGTAAAACTGGAAATGAAATGAGAGATGAAGTTATGGTATACAATTTGTTGCTGACTTGCATTCTCCATGATTCCTGCCAAAGTTTATGCACAAAACTTTTCACACCTTTTCTCGCATCACAAAGTGGAACGGAAGGCTGAAGTGGAGTAGATGCAGACTTTGCAGCTGCATCAGCCCTCTCGTTACCATCAAGACCTACATGTCCTGGGATCCAACAAATGATAATATCAAATCCCTTGCACTTCAGAGAGTCTAATGTGCAAAAAATCTCCGACACAACAGGGTGAAAGTTGACATTAATATTCTCCACAGCTTCTAATACACTCATGCTGTCAGTGTAAATACAAAATTTATGTGATTCTTTACTACCCACATACTGAAGCGCACTTAGTATAGCAGTTGCTTCAGCAGTGAAGATGGAGCAGGACATATTAAGGCTGTAACTAAGAGCTATATTATCAATATAAACTCCACAGCCAACATGTCCTGCAGATTTTGAACCATCTGTAAATATAGGTTGATAAGAATCAAACTGACAGCGATGAGAAGAATAGAGCTGATGGAAAACAATAGGAGATGTGTCGGATTTTTTGAATTCTGCAAAGGGATTGATTATTCTACATTGTGGCTCATACCAGGGTGGATGTGAAGTTCGATTTGTGGCAGTTATTCGAACGTCATGCAGGTCAGACAATATGAGATGGGATTTTATTCTAATGAGAAAAGGTGGAATGCTCCTTGGACGAGCATTATAAAGTCTTTTAAGGGCAGATGTAGGAATCATGGCACGTGATGGATGATGAGGGTCAGACATGATCTTAGCATAATAATTGAGAGACTGCTGCATTCGTCTCAGGTCTAAGGGCAGTTGTTGGCAAATTGCATATAGACTCTGGACGGGTGATGTGCGGAATGCGCCTGTACATATTCTCAGAGCAGAATGATGGACAGTGTCCAATCTGTGTAAAACAGAAGACCTAGCGGATCCATAAACAACACAACCGTAGTCTATGCGAGATAAAATTAGTGATTGGTAAACTCGGAGGAGTGACGTGCGATCAGCACCCCAAGATGTATTTGAAAGCACCTTGAGGATATTGAGCGATCGCTCGCACTTCTTCCGCAGATATAATATATGCGGAAGAAAGGTTAATTTACGGTCAAATATCACTCCGAGGAATTTTACCTCACTGACCACTGGTATAGGTGTGTTGTTTATACGAATAACGGGATCATTGTGGAGGCTAGTCTTCCTGCAGAAATGGACACATTTGCTCTTGCTAGGAGATAGTGTATGGCCATTCTCAGCACACCATGCAGCAATTTTATTAACAGATGTTTGTAATTGTCTCTCAATTAAATTCATGTTAGACCCTTCACAAGATATCTGCAAGTCATCAACATACAATGTACCATAAACAGAAGGTGATAATTTATGGAGTATGCTGCTAATATGAAGGATGAAAAGGGTGACACTCAATATACAACCTTGAGGTACACCCTCAGATTGATTAAAATGATCAGAATAAAATGTTCCTATCCGAACTTTAAAACCACGGGAGCGTAAAAAGTTTTGTATAAATATCGGCAAATTACCCCTAAAGCCAAAATCGTACATCCTACGGAGAATTCCATAACGCCACGTACGGTCATAAGCCTTCTCTATGTCGAAGAAAATGGAAACGAGATGATTCCTCCGCACAAATGCATTGCGGATCTGCGTTTCCAGGTATGTAATATTATCAAGAGTGGACCTTCCTTTACGGAAGCCACTCTGATTGATATGGATATATTTATTTATTTCTAAGACATAGATGAGGCGGGCATTGACCATACGTTCGAGAGTCTTACACAAGCAACTCGTCAGAGCTATTGGTCGATAACTTGAAGGAACAGAAGGATCCTTACCAGCCTTAAGGATTGGAATCACTATTGCTTCGCTCCAAAGTGATGGAAATTTATTTTCAGTCCAGATCCTATTGAATAGATAAAGTATGTTCAACAAGGAATCTGGACTTAAATGACGAAGCATTTGATAGCTGATTCCATCTGGTCCTGGGCTAGTATCATGGGCCTGCTGTAATGCTCTCTTCAATTCCAACATCCGAAATTCACAGTTGTAAGGCAAGGCTTGTCCATGGTTGAAACGAATTGGTGTTCGCTCAGCACGACTCTTTGTCCTTAAGAACGAAGGACTATAAGAGTCGTTGCTTGAGACGCTAGCAAAGGTTTCACCAAGGACGTTAGCGATGTCCTTAGGAGAAGAGTATATAGCAGCTCCGGATTTCAAAATAGGAATTGAAAATTCTCTATATATTCCATTGGCTGCTTTCACTCTTCTCCACAACTGTTTACTGGATGTGGAAGAAGTTATTGATGATACATAGCGGGACCAAGATTCCTTCTGACTTCGACGACGAGCTCTGCGAGCTAATGCTTTTGCTCTCTTATAGGCGATAAGATTCTCCGTTGTGGGGTATCTTCTGAAGAGCCCCCATAACTTCCTCTGTTTCTTATAGGTGTTCTGACATTCATCATTCCACCAAGGTTTGCAACGCCTGTGTGGTATAGAGGAACACTTTGGTATTGATGCATCAGCTGCATTTATAATTGTTTCAGTGACTTTAGATACGGCATTATCAATATCATCGATCATAACCATTTCATTATCAACAACTGCCAATTGTGTAAATAACGTCCAATCTGCCCGACTGTACACGTAAGTAGGTAAGCGTTGTCTTACACTACTACCTCCAGTCTGGGAGATGACGAGAGGAAAATGATCGCTGCTATGCAGATCATTTCCTACATTTAAATTTAACAATGGCAGAAGAGATGGTGAACAAATGGCCAGATCGAGAGAATGAAACGTTCTTGTGGGTACATGGAAATATGTCTTCTCGTCGGTATTAAGCAGACAGAGACTATTATCTGAAATAAACCGCTCTATCTGCCGACCGCGAGAATTAGTATCAACATTTCCCCACAAAGAACTATGGCCGTTAAAGTCACCTAACAACAGAAATGGTGTTGGCAGCTGATCTATTAATGCATCGAGTTCCTCTTGGCGGATGACATCGTGTGGTGGCAAATACAAACTACAGACTGTCAACAAACATGATGTGTGAATTCTCACAGCAACAGCCTGTAGAGTAGTATTCAATGGATGGGCAGTGCTGGGAAAAGTATTAGATGTTAATATACAAACACCTCCAGACACTGCACCATCGTCACCACAGTCTTTTCTAAAGCTTCTAAACCCACGCATGGAAATGTTATTGCTGGACTTCAGGAATGTTTCCTGAAGTGCAACACATGCGGGGTTGTAGGCTGAAATTATGGACTTGATGTCATCATGATGAGAACGCAAACCATGGCAGTTCCAAGAAACAAAGGAAGTTATTGTTCAATTTGAAAAGCTCCTTTCCCGGAGCTGGAAGGCATGTCATCCGACATCTCCTCGAGCGATAAATCTTCGTCCGAGGGATGTAAGGAAACAGCATCAGCCTCCAGGTTTAAGGCTTTACGGGTGGATATAGAGGGCCTAATTTTGCCCTCTTTTGCAGATTTTAATTTTAAGGCCTTCATGGCTTTAGACTTAGCCATCGGAGCTTTTCTACGTTGAATAGTTGTAGAGGTTGATTTTTGGCTTTTATCAGATGTAAGGGGTAATTTGACTAGTGGAAGTGAAAGAGCATCGGTTTGTGTACTAGCTGTTCTGGTGACCTTGGCGGCGACAGATGCATAGCTAACTCCTGCTTGAGGTGTACGTGCTGTGACAGCACGTCTTGCCTCTGGGTATGAACAATTATTTTTAACTTTAGTGGTTGTGATCTCTTTTTCCAGTATCCAGATAGGACAACTTCTAGCGTAGGAGGGGTGGTCACCTTTACAGTTGACACACCTCTCCTTTGCAGTACAAGACGAGCTGTCGTGGCCAACTGCTGCGCAGCGAGCGCAAGTCAGTTTGCCCCGACAAGCCGCTTTGGAGTGTCCAAATCTCTGGCACTGGAAACAACGCAAAGGATTTGGAATGAACGGCCTAACGGATAGATGCATATACGCAGCTTTAATATGCTGCGGTAGGTCTGGCGTCGCAAATGTCAGTACGAGATGTTTAGTATTAATAAACTGCCCATCTCGTCTGATAGTGATGCGTTTTACAGCACAGACCTTTTGATCTATGAGATTTTCTAAGATCTCGTCCGTTGGCGTATTTAGCAAATCCTTGGCGGATACCACACCACGTGAGAAGTTAAGGTTCATATGAGGTTCGACGGACACCTCAAGGTTAGCTAGCATGTTCATGCCGCTTATGAGATTTGCTTGCGTTTCTGAAGTAACTTCTACCATCAAATCACCAGAACGAAGTTTCCGAATGCTCTTTACTTCTCCGATATTGCCACTAATACCTTTTTGAATTAGGAAAGGGGATACATTATCAAAGGTACCCTCCTTCCTTTTCACAATGTAAAATCTTGCCTTTATTAACTTAAAAGTATGCTCCCGTGGGAGAGATGAGAATAGTAATGTTTCCATATTTAAGATGGAATATTCGGGACCTGACGGCACCACCCACCACCGAGTCCAACAAGGGGATGCAGACCAGCTGCACCAGTGCTAGCCAGGTCCTATACGCTCACAGTACATCCCTGAAGTGGCCTCCACCCTTAACGAGTCACCCAGTAGATGTACCGATCGCTTGATCCATAAAGCCGATTGATGTGCTGAGGACCACAACACACCTCCCGTTTACCTGAAGCAGAGGCCAAAGTAATGTATTGGTCTCTGGGGGCCTCAATTACCAGGACCCTCCTTTCCAGGGACACGGGTCTCCACGCACGGCAAACACGTGGGTGATTTAGTCCCCAAGAGTAGCTAATAGCAACAGAGCGGCGAAAGCTACTCAAGGGGAGCCCTCAACCTCTTACGAGGCAACCACACTGAGGGAGAAGAGGAAGAAAAAGCAGAAGAGTAGAGGAGAGAAGAAAAGAAAGAAGAGGACAGATCACTAGGGTACCTCGGGATTGTGACACCCGTGTTTACCTAAAGAAGGTAAACCCCCTGAGGGGGAATCACTGCGTAGAGATGTCAGATGGTTAGTAGTGCATGAAAGACATCCGATAGTAGAGATGGGGGCCAAGAGACTTTGACCCCTCAACCACTGCCTTTGCTGTTCAAGAGTTGCTGCATTCATGAACTAACGTCAAATAATTGCTAGTTTAATAGCTCTATCACCATTTTGGCGACATTTGAAAAGACTAAATTCGCGTACAATTGGAAATAGCGCATTACGATCGTGAGTAAAAAATTAAGGTTGGTTGGTTGGGTTTAATGGCGCAAGGTCCAGATAAGGACAAGCTGCGCCAATCACAAGATAATACTATATTTAAGTTTTTTTTTCAACCAATTAAAAATATAGAATAAAAGTACATTACACAGTACACATAAGTTAAAATGTACATTAAAGGTCTCTATGCAAACAATATACACATGTAGAAAATTAAAAGCTTAAAATTTAAATAAAATATTTGTAAATCAGATAAAATTCATAAATCCTATGTCTTTTAAAAACGCAAAGAGATTGCGATGGGGTGGTTCTCCAAGCAGGTCTTCTAATGTTAAAATATTACTGTTAAAATATCTAAAACGATGATGGTTAAAATATGGACATACAATTAAAATATGACGCACTGTGTATGGTTCATCACACGTCCCACACCATGGATTTAAGTCACTTAAGAATAAATGCCTATGAGTAAAACGTGTGTGACCAATACGAAGGCGAGTCAGTTTAACATCAGCACGTCGCTGCGTTAAAATTGATAATGAAATGATTAATTGAAAGACGGAATAAAGTTTGTTGCAGACTTGCAAATTCCAGGATTCCTGCCAAAGAGATTTTATAAAATGTTTAATTCCCTTTCTCACATCCATTGATGGAACTGAAGGTAGAGTGGGAGTAGGTGCCGTCCTAGCTGCTGCATCAGCCTTCTCATTACCATCTATTCCCATGTGACCTGGTATCCAGCAGAACCGTATTACAAATCCCTTGCTAGTTAGAGTATCCATCAGGTTGAAAATCTTGGACACAACAGGGTGACAGTTAAAGTTACTATTTCTCAAAGCTTCTAATACACTATTACTGTCAGTGTAAACACAGATGTTACATTTATTACTTGTACTCACCAGCTGAAGCACACGGTATATAGCTGTAGCCTCGGCAGTGAAGATGGAGCAGGACTTGTGCAGGCTGTAACTAAAGGAGGTATTATCAAAATAAACTCCACAGCCAACGTGTCCTGCTGTTTTGGATCCATCTGTGAATACAGGAGTGTACCGTTCATACTGACAGCGATGGAATGCAAAAAGCTGTTGATAAATAGTCGCAGTTGTGTCCGACTTTTTGTAACTTTCAAAGGGATTGATAACAATGATATCTGGATCATACCAAGGCGGATGTGCGAAGAAGTCTGTGGACTCAATTCGGACATCACATAGGTCAGAAAGTAAAGCACTAGATTTAATGCGAGAGAGAAAAGGTTGAATGTATGATGGTCTAGCACTGTATAATCTCTTTAGAGAGGCATTAGGGAATGAGGAATGCAAGGGATGATGAGGTGAGGACATTATTTTTGAATAATAACTCAGAGACAGCTGCATCCGTCGCAGGTCTAAAGGTAATTGTTGGCAGATTACATATAGACTTTTGACGGGTGATGTGCGAAATGCACCGGAACAAATCCTTAAAGCAGAGTGGTGAACAGTATCTAATCTGCGTAGGATGGACAGTCTAGCTGATCCATAAGCAACACAGCCGTAATCAATTCGAGATAAAATTGACTGGTAAATTCGAAGCAGAGATGCGCGATCTGCACCCCAAGATGTATTGGAAAGCACCCTGAGGATGTTAAGCAGTCGCTCACACTTCTTCCGCAGATGTAAAACATGTGGAAGGTAAGTTAACTTTTTGTCGAAAATCACGCCAAGGAATTTTATCTCATTGACTACAGGAATGGGTCTATTATTTATGAGAAGCACAGGATCATCATGGAGGCTAGTTTTCCTGCAGAAATGAACACAGCAACTCTTACTAGGAGATATACTTAGGCCATTCCGTTCACACCAAGTAATTAGATTATTTACAGCTGTTTGCATTTGTCTCTCGATTATATTCATGTTTGATCCCTGATATGAAATTTGTAAATCATCAACATAAAAATTACTATGAACAGAAGATGGTAATTGATGAAGGATGTTACTGATAAAAAGGTTAAAAATTGTTACACTTAAAACGCTACCTTGCGGGACACCCTCAGCTTGAGTAAAAGTATTGGAAACTGTATTTCCAATACGTACTTTAAAATGCCTGGATGCTAGAAAATTTTGGATAAATATTGGAAGATTTCCTTTAAAGCCAAGATTATGCAGAGTACGGAGAATTCCATAGCGCCACGTACGGTCATAGGCTTTCTCAACGTCGAAGAAGATTGCAACTAGGTGGTTTCTCCTCACGAAGGCATTTCGAATTTGGGATTCTAGATCCACTATGTTATCTATAGTGGATCGTCCTCTTCGAAATCCGCTTTGATGACGAGGTATGCAATTATTCTTCTCTAAGACGTGAATGAGTCTAGCATTGACCATACGCTCAAAAGTTTTGCATAAGCAACTCGTGAGAGCTATTGGACGATAACTCAGAGGGTCTGGTGAATCTTTGCCAGGCTTCAAAATCGGAATCACTATCGCTTCCCTCCAAGAAGGTGGAAAGACATGTTCCGTCCAGATTCTATTCAACAATATTAATATGTTCAATAATGAATCATTGTCTAAGTGACGGAGCATTTGATAGGAAATTACATCAAGACCTGGACTGGTGTTATTAGCCTGAGACATGGCTTTCTTTATTTCCCACAATCGAAAAACACAATTATAACGTAGATTATGTCGATCGCGCGTCAAATCTTACTGGTGTCCGCTCTGCAATTCTTTTAGTCCTTAGAAAATTAGGAATATATAAATCCGAGCTGAAAACACAAGCAAAAGTTTCTCCGATAACATTGGCAATATCTACCGGTTAGGAATGTACAGCAGCTCCAGTTTTTAAAACAGGAATGCAATGATCCTGATATATACCATTGGCTGCTTTCACTTTCCTCCATAGCTGTTTGCTTGATGTCGATGAGGTCATTGATGACATATAACGAATCCAAGACTACCTCTAACTCCTAAGTCTAACTCTACGGGCAAACGCTTTGGCTTTTTTGAAAGCAATAAGATTCTCCTTGGTCGGCTATCTTCGGAATATATTCCATTGTTTCCTTTGTTTCTTACAGGAGAGTTGACACTCTTCATTCCACCAAGGCTTTCGGTGTTTATGTGGAATGATGGAATTTTTAGGGATAGCAACATCCGCACCTCGGATTATTGTGTCAGTGACATAATTAACGGCATCATCTATCACATCTGCCTTAACTCTTGTCTCACTGATCACTGCCAATTGCGTGAAAAGAGTCCAATCGGCTCGACTGTACACGTAATTAGTAGGGTTGGGGCGCACACTATTACCTCCAGCCTGAGACACGATTAGAAGAAAATGATCACTATGGTAAAGGTCATTTCCAATTGTAAAATTCAGCAATGGCAGGAGTGATGGAGAATAAATAGCTAAGTCTAGAGAGTGAAATGTCCGTGTAGGTTCGTGGAAATAAGTTTTCTCGTCGGTATATTGTAGACAGAGACAGTTTTCAGAAATAAACTGTTCTATCTGACGACCACGAGAATTCGTATCATCACTACGCCACAAAGAACTCTGGCCGTTAAAATCACCGAGCAATAAAAATGGAGTTGGGAGTTGATCCACTAATTCATTCAGTTTCTCTGCTTGGATGACATCATTCGGTGGTAAGTAAAGGCTACAAACCGTGATTAGACATGTGGTGTAGATTCTGACAGCCACAGCCTGGAGTGTAGTTCTTAACTGATGTGCTGTACTGGGGTGATTGTTTGATGTAATTATCCAACTCCACCCGACAAAGCAGCATCACCACCATAATCCTTTCTAAAGTATTGAAACCCACGCATTTTGGTGATAACAGTGGGCTTCAGGAATGTTTCCTGGAGAGCTACACATGTAGGGTTGTAGCGAGAGATGATGGATTTGATGTCATCAATGCGAGACCGAAAACCACGACAGTTCCATGAAGCAAAGGAAGACATTAATGGACTATATTGTAGCCTTTATCACTATTGCTCAACGTCATCTGAGATGAATCTTCAGAAATGAAATCATCATCTGAAGGATGTAGTTTCACAGTGTCTGAATCCAAAGACATAATAGCTTTTTTTAATGTCAAGGATTTTCTAGAGCCTTCTTCCGCAAATTTTAGTTTCCTTGCCTTTAAGGCTTTGGTTGGTTGGTTGGGTTTAATGGCGCAAGGTCCAAAAACGGACATGCAGCGCCAAGAATTAAGTTTAAAAGTATTTTATTTATATTATTTTATTTATTAATTTATTTTAAAAACCCAAGCAACATTAAAATTTTAAAAATCAAAAATCAGTGTATAAATATATTAAAATCAAATTACACATAAAAGCAAAATCAAAATATATATACTTTTAAAATTTAAAAAAAATAAATTAAATATAATGTATAAAACCTATTGCCCTCAAAAAGGCAAATAGGTTCCTGTGGGGTGGTTCCCCAAGCAAATCAAATAAGGTTAAAATATCACAATTAAAAAAGTGTAAACGATATTGGTTAAAATATGAGCATGAAATTAAAATATGATAAACAGTGAATGGTTCATCACACGTTTCACACCATGGATTTAATTCGTTTAGAAACAAATGTCTATGTGTGAAACCTGTGTGTCCGATACGAAGGCGGGTTAATTTTACATCAGCACTTCGTATCGGTAAAACTGCTAATGAGGTGATGTATGGAAATATGGCACGCAATTTATTGTTGACCTGCATGTTCCAAGAATCCTGCCAAAGATCTTGAGTAAATTTTTTTACACACCTTCTCACATCAAACAAAGGAATGGATGGAAGAGATGGGCCAGATGCAGATTTAGCAGCTGCATCAGCCCTCTCATTGCCATCGAGACCTACATGACTTGGAATCCAGCAGAAAATTATTTCATATCCCTTGCCAGCAAGGGAATCTAATGCTCGGAAAATTCTAGACACAGCAGGATGACAATCAAAACTACTGTTCCGCAAAGCTTCCAACACACTCAAACTGTCAGTGTAAACACAGTATTTAAAGGTATCACTTGTATTCATCTGCTGAAGAGCTTGATATAAAGCAGTTGCTTCAGCAGAGAAGATGGAACAGGATGGATGGAGGCTGTAGCTCAGAGTTTTGTTCTTAATAACTACAGTGTATGTGATGTACTGACAGCGATGTGAGGCATACAGCTGCTGGAAAACAGTAGCTGCTGTATCTGATTTTCTAAAACGAGCAAAAGGATTGATGATTTTAATCTGTGGATCATACCAAGGTGGATGAGATAAATACTCCGTTTTGTCAAAACGGACATCATATAGGTCAGATAAGTATTAGATTAGATTTTGTTCGTGTGAGAAAAGGTGGAATGCTGTATGCACGAGCGTCATACAGCCTCATTAGTGCAGGTGTAGTAGTCATGGAACGTAATGGATGATGAGGGTCAGACATGATTTTTGCATAATAACTGAGAGACAGCTGCATTCGTCTCAGGTCTAAAGGCAGTTGATGACATATTGCATATAGACTCTGGACGGGTGATGTGCGGAATGCGCCTGAACATATTCTCAAAGCAGAGTGATGTATTGTATCCAATCTGCGTAAAACGGAAGACCTAGCAGATCCATACACAGACACACCCATAGTCAATACGAGATAAAATTAATGACTGGTAGACACGAAGTAGTGCCGTGCGATCAGCACCCCAAGATGTATTAGAAAGCACCTTGAGGATATTAAGCGATCGCTCGCACTTCTTCCGCAAATGAAGAACATGCGGAAGAAAATTCAACTTTCGGTCGAATGTTATACCCAAAAATTTTATCTCGTTGACAACAGGGATAGGTGTATTGTTAATACAGATAGTAGGATCATTGTGTAGGCTGGTCTTCCTGCAGAAATGGACACAATTACTCTTGCTAGGGGATAGCGTGTGGCCATTCTCAGCACACTATGCAGCGATTTTATTAACAGATGTTTGTAATTGTCTCTCAATTAAATGCATGTTAGAACCCTCACATGATATTTGCAGGTCATCAACATAAAGCGTGCCATAAACAGGAGGTGAGATTTGATGAAGGATGCAGCTGATGTAAAGGTTAAAAAGTGTGACACTTAAAATAGAACCTTGGGGTACACCCTCGGTTTGAATAAAAGTATTGGAAAAAACTGTTCCAATACGTACTTTAAAAAACGGGAGCGTAGGAAATTTTTTAGGAATATCGGAAGATTACCCCGAAAGCCAAAATTATATAATGTACGGAGAATTCCAAATCGCCATGTACGGTCATATGCCTTCTCGATGTCAAAGAAAATGGAAACTAGATGGTTCCTCCGCACAAAAGCGTTGCGGATTTTGGTTTCCAAGTAAGTAATATTATCAAGAGTGGATCTTCCTTTACGGAAGCCACTCTGATTTATGTGAATACATTTATTTGTTTCTAAGACATATACGAGACGGGCGTTGACCATACGCTCGAGAGTCTTACATAAGCAACTCGTCAGAGCTATTGGTCGATAATTTGAAGGATCTGAAGAATCCTTACCAGCCTTTAGGACAGGAACCACTATTGCTTCTTGCCATAAAGATGGAAATTCATTTTCCGTCCAGATCCTATTGAACAAGTAAAGTAAGTTCAGCAGGGAGTCTGGACTTAAATGTTGAAGCATGAGATAACTGATTCCATCAGGTCCTGGACTGGTATTATTGGCCTGCTGTAATGCTCTCTTCAATTCCAACATCCGAAATTCACAGTTGTAAGGCAAGGCTTCACCATGGTTGAAACGAACTGGTGTTCGCTCAGCACGACTCTTAGTCCTTAGAAACGAAGGACTGTAAGAGTCGTTGCTGGAGACGGTTGCAAAGGTTTCACCAAGGGTATTAGCAATGTCCTTAGGAGAAGAGTATACAGCAGCTCCGGATTTCAAAATAGGAATGGAAAATTCTCTATATATTCCATTGGCTGCTTTCACTTTTCTCCATAACTGTGTACTGGATGTGGAAGAAGTAATTGAGGATACATAGCGAGACCAGGATTCCTTCTGACTTCGACGACGAGCTCTGCGAGCTAGTGCTTTTGCTCTCTTAAAGGCGATAAGATTCTCCGTTGTGGGGTACCTCCGAAATAACCCCCATAACTTCCTTTGTTTTTTATAAGTTTGTTTACATTCATCATTCCACCATGGTTTGCAACGCCTGTGTGGTATAGAGGAACTCTTAGGTATTGATGCGTCAGCCGCATTAGTAATTGTTTCGGTGACTTTACATACGGCATCATCAATATTTTCGATCAAAACCATTTCGTTATCTATAACTGCCAATTGTGTAAATAACGTCCAATCTGCCCGACTGTACACGTAAGTAGGTAGACGTTGTTCTACACTACTACCTCCAGTCTGGGAGATGACGAGAGGAAAATGATCGCTGTTGTGAAGATCATTTCCTACAAGTAAATGGCAACAATTAACAATGGCAGAAGAGATGGTGAACAAATGGCCAGATCGAGAGAATGAAATGTTCTTGTGGGTACATGGAAATAAGTCTTCTCGTCGGTATTAAGCAGACAGAGACTGTTGTCTGAAATAAACCGCTCTATCTGCCGTCCGCGAGAATTGATATCATCATTTCCCCACAAAGAACTATGGCCGTTAAAGTCACCTAACAACAGAAATGGCGTTGGCAGCTGATCTATTAATGCATCGAGTTCCTCTTGGCGGATGACATCATGTGGTGGTAAATATAAACTACAGACTGTTAATAAGTATGAAGTATGAATTCTTACAGCAACAGCCTGTAGAGTAGTATTCAATGGATGGGCAGTGCTGGGAAAAGTATTAGATGTTAATATACAAACACCTCCAGACACTGCACCATCATCACCACAGTCTTTTCTAAAGCTGTTAAACCCACGCATGGATAAATTATTGCTGGACTTCAGGAAAGTTTCCTGAAGTGCAACACATGCGGGGTTGTAGGCTGAAATTATAGACTTGATGTCATCATGATGAAAATTACCCCGAGGAATTTTATCTCAGTGACCACAGGAATAGGTCTATTGCTTATGTAGAGCACAGGATCAGGATGGAAGCTAGTTTTCCTACAGAAATGGACACAGCAACTTTTACTAGGAGATATACTAAGACCATTTTGTTCACACCAAGTAGTTAGATTGTTTACAGCTGTTTGCAATTGTCTCTCAATTATATTCATGTTTGAACCCTGATATGAAATTTGTAAGTCATCAACATATAAATTACTATATACAGAAGATGGTAACTGATGAAGTATGTTGCTGATGAAAAGGTTAAAAATTGTTACGCTTAAAACGCTACCTTGAGGGACACCTTCAGCTTGAGTAAAAGTATTGGAATCAGTACTTCCAATACGTACTTTAAAATGACTAAATGCTAGAAAATTTTGGATAAATATTGGAAGATTTCCCTTAAAGCCAAGATTATGAAGAGTACGGAGAATTCCATAGCGCCATGTACGGTCATAAGCTTTCTCAACGTCGAAGAAGATTGCAACTAGGTGGTTTCGCCTCACGAAAGCATTTCGAATTTGGGATTCTAGATCTACTATGTTATCTATAGTGGATCGTCCTCTTCGAAATCCGCTTTGATGACGAGGTATGTAATTATTCTTCTCTAAGACGTAAATGAGTCTAGCATTGACCATACGTTCAAATGTTTTGCACAAGCAACTCGTGAGAGCTATTGGACGATAACTCAGAGGGTCAGATGAATCTTTACCAGGTTTCAAAATCGGAATCACTATGGCTTCTCTCCAAGAATTTGGAAAGACATGTTCCGTCCAGATTCTATTAAACAATCTTAAGATATTCAATAACGAATCATTGTCTAAATGACGGAGCATTTGATAGGAGATTCCATCAAGCCCTGGACTGGTGTTATTGGCCTGAGATAAGGCTGTCTTTAATTCCGACAATCGAAAAGCACAATTATATGGTAGATTATGTCGATCCTCAAATCTAACTGGTGTCCGCTGTGCAATTCCTTTAGTCCTTAGAAAAGTAGGACTATATGAATGAGAACTGGAAACACAAGCAAAAGTTTGTCCGATGATATTGGCAATATCTACAGGTGAGGAATGTACAGCAGCTCCAGTTTTTAAAACAGGAATGCAATGATCCTGATAAATGCCATTTGCTGCTTTCACTTTCCTCCATAACTGTTTACTTGATGTCGATGTCGAAATTGATGACACATAATGTATCCAAGATTCCCTCTGACTCTTACGTCTAACTCTACGAGCAAACGCTTTGGCTTTCTTTAAAGCAATAAGATTCTCCGTGGTTGGGTATCTTCGAAATATATTCCATTGCTTCCTTTGTTTCTTGTAGGAGATTTGACACTGTTCATTCCACCAAGGTTTCCGGTGTTTATGTGGAATGATGGAACTTTTAGGGATAGCAATATCCGCAGCTCGGATTATTGTGTCAGTGACATACTTAACGGCATCATCTATCACATCTGTCTTAACTCTTGTCTCACTGATCACTGCCAATTGCGAGAAAAGAGTCCAATCGGCTCGACTGTACACGTAATTAGGTGGGTTGTGGCGCACACTATTACCTCCAGCCTGAGACACGATTAGTTGGTTGGTTGGGTTTTATGGCGCAAGGTCCAAAGATGGACATGCTGCGCCAAGAATAAATTTTTCGGAGAATATATTTTATATTATTTACTTTTTTTATTTTATTTATAAATATGTATTTCTTTTGAAAACCCAAGCAACATTAAAATTTTAAAAAACAAAAATTAGTGTAGAAATTATTTTAAAATCCATATATAATAGAACATAAAATAAAATAAATCAAATATATATAAATTTTAAAATGTATAAATATAAATTTAGTAATTATATAAAATTTAAAAAACCTATTGCTCTTAAATAAGCAAATAGGTTTCTGTGGGGTGGTTCCCCCAGCAAATCAAACATAGTTAAAAGGTTTGTTTTAAAAAATTTAAAACGGTAGACGTTAAAAATGGAACATGAGATTAAAATATGATAAATAGTAAATGGTTCATCACACGTTTCACACCATGGATTTACTTCATTTAAAAATAAATGTCTATGTGTGAAACGTGTGTGTCCGATACGAAGGCGAGTTAATCTAACATCAGCCCTTCGTAACGGTAAAACTGATAATGAGGTGAGGGATGGGAAAATGGTATGTAATTTGTTGACGACCTGCAAGTTCCATGATTCCTGCCAAAGACCATATATAAAACTTTTTATAACCTTTCTCACATCTGAGAGAGGAACCGATGGTAAAATTGGATCTGACGCAGCCTTTGCAGCTGCATCTGCTCTCTCATTGCCTTCAAGACCCATGTGGCTTGGTATCCAACAAAATACAATTTTTTTCCCTTGCCAGCAAGGGAATCCAATGCTTTAAAAATTTTGGACACAACAGGATGACAGGTAACACTATTGTTTTTCAAGGCTTCAATAATACTCATGCTGTCAGTATAGATACAAAATTGATGATAGTCTTCTGTATTCACGTGCTGAAGCGCATAATAAATAGCTGTAGCTTCAGCAGTAAAGATGGAGCAGGACGAATGTAGGCTGTAACTAAAAGCTGCCTTATTGATAAAAACTCCACAGCCCACATGTCCTGCGGTTTTAGATCCATCCGTGAATACAGGTTTGTATGATTGATTCTGACAGCGATGAGAATAGTATAGCTGTTGAAAAACAATAGGTGTTGTGTCCGACTTTTTAAACTGAGCAAAGGTATTTAAAAAGGTATTTGTTGGTTCATACCAAGGTGGATAGAGAAATTGATGAATTGACTCTATCCGAACATCACATAGGTCTGTGAGCCAAAGATGTGATTTGGCTCTTGTGAGAAAAGGTTGGATGCTCAATGGTCGAGCATCATAAAGTCTTTTTAAAGAGGCATTAGGAACCATAGAACGTAATGGATGATCAGGGGTCGACATGATCTTAGTATAATAATTGAGAGACTGCTGCATACGTCGCAGGTCTAAAGGCAAATGTTGGCATATTGCATAAAGACTCTGGACGGGTGATGTGCGGAATGCGCCTGAACATATTCTCAGAGCAGAATGATGGACAGTGTCCAGTCTGCGTAAAACAGAAGACCTAGCAGATCCGTAAACAACACAACCGTAGTCTATGCGAGATAAAATTAATGATTGGTAAACTCGGAGGAGTGACGTGCGATCAGCACCCCAAGATGTGTTTGAAAGCACCTTGAGGATATTAAGCGATCGCTCGCACTTCTTCCGCAGATATAATATATGCGGAAGAAAGGTTAATTTACGATCAAATATCACTCCGAGGAATTTTACCTCACTGACCACTGGTATAGGTGTGTTGTTTATATGAATAACGGGATCATTGTGGAGGCTAGTCTTCCTGCAGAAATGGACACAATTGCTCTTGCTAGGAGATAGTGTATGGCCATTCTCAGCACACCATGCAGCAATTTTATTTACAGATGTTTGTAATTGTCTCTCAATTAAATTCATGTTGGACCCTTCACAAGATATTTGCAGGTCATCAACATACAAAGTACCATGTACAGAAGGTGAAAGTTGATGAAGTATGGTACTGATATGAATATTAAAAAGTGTGACACTTAAAATACTTCCCTGAGGAACACCTTCAGGTTGGTTAAAAGTATTGGACAAAGACGTACCAATACGAACTTTAAAACCACGGGAGCTTAAAAAGTTTTGTATAAATATCGGCAAATTACCCCTAAAGCCAAAATCATACATCCTACGGAGAATTCCATAACGCCACGTACGGTCATATGCCTTCTCTATGTCAAAGAAAATGGAAACGAGATGATTCCTTCGCACAAATGCATTGCGAATCTGCGTTTCCAGGTATGTAATATTATCAAGAGTGGATCTTCCTTTACGGAAGCCACTCTGATTGATATGAATACATTTATTTGTTTCTAAGACATGTACGAGACGGGCGTTGACCATACGTTCGAGAGTCTTACAAAAGCAACTCGTCAGAACTATTGGTCGATAACTTGAAGGAACAGAAGGATCCTTACCAGCCTTAAGGATCGGAATCAGTATTGCTTCGCTCCAAAGTGATGGAAATTTATTTTCTGTCCAGATCCTATTGAACAGGAAAAGTAAGTTCAACAGGGAATCTGGACTTAAATTACGAAGCATTTGATAGCTGATTCCATCAGGTCCTGGGCTAGTATCATTGGCCAGCTGTAAAGCTCTCTTCAATTCCAACATCCGAAATTCACAGTTGTAAGGCAAAGCTTGTCCATGGTTGAAACGAATTGGTGTTCGCTCAGCACGACTCTTTGTCCTTAAGAACGAAGAACTATAAGAGTCGTTGCTTGAGACGCTAGCAAAGGTTTCACCAAGGACATTAGCGATGTCCTTAGGAGAAGAGTGTACAGCAGCTCCGGATTTTAAAATAGGAATAGAGAATTCCTTATACATTCCATTGGCTGCTTTCACTTTTCTCCACAACTGTTTACTGGATGTGGAAGAAGTAATTGAGGATACATAGCGAAACCAGGATTCCTTCTGACTTCGACGACGAGCTCTGCGAGCTAATGCTTTTGCTCTCTTAAAGGCGATAAGATTCTCCGTTGTGGGGTATCTTCTGAAAAGCCCCCATAACTTCCTCTGTTTCTTATATGTGTTTTGACATTCATCATTCCACCAAGGTTTGCAACGCCTGTGTGGTGTAGAGGAACTCTTTGGTATTGATGCATCAGCAGCATTCTTAATTGATTGTCTGACTTCAAAAACGGCAATATCAATGTCTTCGATCGAAACCATTGCATCATCAATAACTGCCAATTGTGTAAATAACGTCCAATATGCCCGACTGTACATGTAAGTAGGTAAGCGTTGTCTTACACTACTACCTCCAGTCTGGGAGATGACGAGAGGAAAATGATCGCTATTGTGCAGATCATTTCCTACAATTAAATTTAACAATGGCAGAAGAGATGGAGAACAAATGGCCAGATCGAGAGAATGAAATGTTCTTGTGGGTATATGGAAATAAGTCTTCTCGTCGGTATTAAGCAGACACACTGTTGTCTGAAATAAACCGCTCTATCTGCCGACCGCGAGAATTAGTATCATCATTTCCCCACAAAGAACTATGGCCGTTAAAGTCACCTAACAACAGAAATGGTGTTGGCAGCTGATCTGCTAATGCATCGAGTTCCTCTTGGCGGATGACATCGTGTGGTGGCAAATATAAACTACAGACTGTCAACAAACATGATGTGTGAATTCTCACAGCAACAGCCTGTAGAGTAGTATTCAATGGATGGGTAGTGCTGGGAAAAGTATTAGATGTTAATATACAAACACCTCCAGACACTGCACCATCGTCACCACAGTCCTTTCTAAAACCCACGCATGGAGGAGTTGTTGCTTGACTTCAGGAATGTTTCCTGAAGTGCAACACATGCGGGGTTGTAGGCTGAAATTATAGACTTGATGTCATCATGATGAGAAAGCAAACCATGGCAGTTCCAAGAAACAAAGGAAGTTATTATTGAATTTGAAAAGCTCCTTTCCCGGAGCTGGAAGGCATGTCATCTGACATCTCCTCTAGCGATAGATCATCGTCCGAGGGATGTAATGAAGCAGCGTCAGCCTCCAGGGTTAAGGCTTTACGGGTGGATATTGAGGGCCTAATATTGCCCTCTTCAGAAGATTTTAGTTTTAAAGCCTTTAGGGCTTTAGATTTTGTAATCGGAGCTTTTCTACGGGGAATGGTTGTGGAGGTTGATTTTGGCCTTTTCTCAGAGGTAGGGGGTAATTTGACTATTGGAAGTGAAAGAGCATCAGTTTGCGTGCTAGTCGTTCGGGTGACTTCTGCGGCGACAGAAGCATAGCTAACTCCTGCTTGAGGTGTACGTGATGTAACAGTACGTCTCGCCTCAGGATATGAACAATTGTTCTTAACTTTAGTGGTTGTGATCTCCTTTTCCAGTATCCAGATAGGACAACTCCTAGCGTAGGAGGGATGGTCACCCTTACAGTTGACGCACCTCTCCTTTGCAGTACAAGACAAGCTGTCGTGGCCAACTGCTGCGCAGCGAGCGCAAGTCAGTTTGCCTCTGCAATTCGCTTTGGAGTGACCAAATCTCTGGCACTGGAAACAACGCAAAGGATTTGGAATAAATGGCCTTACGGGTAGATGCATATACGCAGCTTTAATATGCTGCGGTAGGTCTGGCGTCGCAAAAGTCAGTACGAGATGTTTAGTATTAATAATCTGCCCATCTCGTCTGATATTTATGCGTCTTATAGCACAGACCTTTTGATCTTTGAGATTTTCTAAGATCTCATCCGTAGGCGTGTTAAGCAAATCCCTTGCGGATATCACACCACGAGAAAAGTTAAGGTTCATATGAGGAGAGACAGACACCTCTATGTTAGCAAGCATAGACAAGTTGTTTATAGCGTTAGCTTGTGCTTCTGAAGCGACTTCAACCATTAAATCACCGGAACGCATTTTCCTAATGCTCTTTACTTCGCCTATATTTCCACTGATTGCTTTTTGGATTAGGAAAGGGGATACATTTTCAAAGGTACCCTCCTTCCGTTTTACAACATAAAACTTAGCTTGTAATAAAGACAAAGATTGCTCCCGTGGGAGAGAAGAAATAGCAAATGTTTCCATATTAGAAATGGAAATTTCGGGATCTGACGGCACCACCCACCACCGAGTCCAACAAGGGGATGCAGACCAGCTGCACCAGTGCTAGCCAGGTCCTATACGCTCACAGTACATCCCTGAAGTGGCCTCCACCCTTAACGAGTCACCCAGTAGATGTACCGATCGCTTGATTCATAAAGCCGATTGATGTGCTGAGGACCACAACACATCTGCCTTTTACCTGAAGCAGAGGCCAAAGTAATGTGCTGGTCTCTGGGGGCCTCAATTACCAGGACCCTCCTTTCTAGGGACACGGGTCTGCACGCACGGCAAACACGTCGGTGATTTAGTCCTCTTGAGAAGCTAATAGCAACAGAGCGGCGAAAGCTACTCAAGAGGAGCCCTCAAACTCTTACGAGGTAACAACACAACGAGAGATAAGAAAAAAAGCAGAAGAGTAGAGGAGAGGAAAAATAAAAAAGAGGACAGATCACTAGGGTACCTTGGGATTGTGACACCCGTGTTTACCTAAAGAAGGTAAACCCCCTGAGGGGTAAAATATGATAAACAGTGAATGGTTCATCACACGTTTCACACCAAGGATTTAATTCGTTTACAAACAAATGTCTATGTGTGAAACGTGTATGTCCGATACGAAGGCGGGTTAATCTTAAATCAGCACTTCGTATCGGTAAAACTGTAAATGAGGTTATGTATGGAAATATGGCACGCAATTTATTATTGACCTGCATGTTCCCTGACTCCTGCCAAAGAGAATGGATTAATATTTTAACATTTTTTCTCACGTCAGACAAAGGAACTGATGGAAGACATGGGACAGATGCAGATTTAGCAGCTGCATCAGACCTTTCATTACCATCGAGACCTACATGACTTGGGTTCCAGCAGAAAATAATGTCATATCCCTTGCCAGCAAGGAAATCTAATGCTCGGAAAATTCTAGACACAACAAGATGGCAGTTAAAACTACTGTTCCGCAAAGGTTCCAACACACTCAAACTGTCAGTGTACACACAGTATTTACGAGTTTCACATGTATTCATCTGCTGAAGAGCTTGGTAAATAGCAGTTGCTTCAGCAGAGAAGATGGAGCAGGATGGATGGAGGCTGTAACTTAGAGTTTTGTTTTCAATAATTACAGCACATCCAACATGTCCTGCAGATTTTGTACCATCTGTGAAAACTGGTTTGTACGTGACGTACTGACAGCGATGTGAGGCATATAGCTGCAGGAAAACAGTTGTTGTGTTTGATTTTCTATAACTAGCAAATGCATTGATGATTTTAATCTGTGGATCATACCAAGGTGGGTGTAGAAGAAGGTCCGTTTTGTCAAAACGGACATCACATAGGTCTGAATATAATAAGTTGGACTTTGTCCGAGTGAGAAAAGGTGGAATGCTGTATGAACGTGCGTCATACAGTCTTATTAATGCAGGAGTACTAGTCATGGATCTTAATGGATGATGTGGGTCAGACATAATTTTTGCATAATAATTGAGAGACAGCTGCATTCGTCTCAGGTCTAAAGGCAGTTGTTGGCATTTTGCATATAGACTCTGTACGGGTGATGTGTGGAATGCGCCTGAGCATATTCTCAAAGCAGAGTGATGTATTGTATCCAATCTGCGTAGAACGATAGACCTAGCAGATCCATAAACAGCACACCCATAGTCAATAGACACGAGGTAGTGCCGTGCGATCAGCACCCCAAGATGTATTAGAAAGCACCTTGAGGATATTAAGCGATCGCTCGCACTTCTTCCGCAAATGAAGAACATGCGGAAGAAAATTTAACTTTCGGTCAAATGTTATACCCAAAAATTTTATCTCGTTGACAACAGGGATAGGTGTATTATTTATATAGTTAGTAGGATCATTATGTAGGCTAGTCTTCTTGCAGAAATGGACACAATTACTCTTGCTAGGAAATAATGTGTGGCCATTCTCAGCACACCATGCAGCAAGTTTGTTAACAGTTGTTTGTAGTTGTCTCTCAATTAGACGCATGTTAGAACCCTCACATGATATTTGCAGGCCATCAACATAAAGCGTGCCATAAACAGGAGGTGAAATTTGATGAAGAATGCAACTCATAAGAAGATTAAAAAGTGTGACACTTAAAATTGAGCCTTGGGGCACACCCTCGGCCTGAATAAAAGTATTGGATAAAACAGAACCAATACGAACTTTAAAACCACGGGAGCGTAAAACGTTTTCAATAAATATTGGCAAATTACCCCTAAAGCCAAAATCATACATCCTACGGAGAATTCCATAACGCCACGTACGGTCGTAAGCCTTCTCTATGTCGAAGAAAATGGAAACGAGATGGTTGGTTTGGTTTGTTTGTCGCTCAACGGTCATTTTTTGCACACGAGGGCTAATTAGACCGGGACTTACGGCTTAAAGTGGATTCCGAACCACTACAAACATCCATGCCCAAGGTGGGATTCGAACCCACGAACTGTTGAACCGAAGGCAAGAGCGCTAACCATTCGGCTGCCAGCTCGGCATGGAAACGAGATGATTCCTCCGCACTAAAGCATTGTGGATCTGCGTTTCCAGATAAGTAATATTATCAAGAGTGTATCTTCCTTTACGGAAGCAACTCTGATTGATACGGATACATTTATTTGTTTTATAAGACATAGATGAGACGAGCGTTGACCATACGTTCGAGTCTCTTACATAAGCAACTCATAGAGCAATTGGTCGGTAACTTGAAGGAGCAGAAGGATCCTTATTAGCCTTAAGGATCCATTTCTGGCTGGATTAATGTCTTCACATCTGCATTAATATTGAAATGAACTTTCATGTCAATGGAATTTTGTTCCATGGTTTCTATAAATACAGAAATAGGATAGAATAAAATCTTTAACTAAATATCGATACGTAGAAATCAAATATATATTCTGCATTTGCATGCATATATCTTATTTATCATAAATATAAAAATTAATAAAAATATTGTAATAATCAAAGACTTGATGGCAAAATACAGCTAGCTCACAGAAGGACATATTTTTGGCACACAAATTTTAACTGCATTATCTATCAGATAGGCCTTATTTAATTGTTACGATTTGTATTTGAAATATGAAATAAAAAACTCTAAAATGTTACTTTTAGGTTGTTGTTGTATAAATATTATGATGCATTTTACATTTTTTAAAAATCTTTTGTTTTACATTTTAATTTTCATTATCAATATCATCTACCAATTTTTTAATTGTTTATGAAGGTTTTTATTAATTATAAACTTTTTAAATAATTAACCCTAAATCAGTACAAAAAAATATAAATACCTATTAAAGGAAAGAAGAATAATTTTGTTAAATTAATTGCTCTAAAATCTTTATATAAAAAATATAAATACCTAATAAAGGAAAGTACAGCAATTATGCTCGATTAAGACTCTTATTTTATTTCTGCAATAATCTTTAACATTCTTCCAACTTCTTTGTTGTAATACTGATTTGGAGCTGATGCATTGACGTATACTATTTGCTCCAGGCAATACACCTCTAACAATATATGAGCCAAAATGTTTTTCTACTGCTGACTTTTCTAATTCACTCCACATTTTTTGGACTTAGAGACTTTAATTTTAGATGTCTTACTCTTACCTATATTAAAAAAAAGAATCCTTTAAATACCTGTTTACAAATGTCATCCAAATAAATTGTCTTATTTTTAAATTGATCCATAAATATGCGTTAAAAATATACATAATCGACTTATATATATACAATGCTGAAAGGCAATCTTATTAAAGTAAGTCTGAATATCAAATTGTATTCTGATGCCAACTTTTTTGTGGAACTATTGTAAGAAGCGTTTACTAAATTTATAAAAAGAAAAAAATCACTAATTGAAACTGCTATTTTCTTTTAAGAAAAATGATGAATCATTTACAAACAGAAAGCATTAAATTCAAGTCTATATTATACATAAAAACTGTTTACATATTCTAATATTTATTAACTTTAACTTTGAAATATTAATATGCGATTGAAATTATTAATTAACTATAGATTGGCATTGCACACTAACATGCATAATCTCACAAAAGTTATAAAATTTCTTCTTCGCCTAAAATAGTCCCTTCTGCTTCTGATTGGCATTGCACTAAAATAACTATATAAAAAATATAAATACATAATAAAGGAAAGTACAGCAATTATGCTCGATTAAGACTCTTATTTTATTTCTGCAATAATCTTTAACATTCTTCCAACTTCTTTGTTGTAATACTGATTTGGAGCTGATGCATTGACGTATACTATTTGCTCCAGGCAATACACCTCTAACAATATATGAGCCAAGATGTTTTTCTACTGCTGACTTTTCTAATTCACTCCACATTTTTTTGGACTTAGAGACTTTAATTTTAGATGCCTTACTCTTACCTATATTAAAAAAAAAAGAATCCTTTAAATACCTGTTTACAAATGTCATCCAAATAAATTGTCTTATTTTTAAATTGATCCATAAATATGCGTTAAAAATATACATAATCGACTTATATATATACAATGCTGAAAGGCAATCTTATTAAAGTAAGTCTGAATATCAAATTGTATTTTGATGCCAACTTTTTTGTGGAACTATTGTAAGAAGAGTTTACTAAATTTATAAAAAAGAAAAAAATCACTAATTGAAACTGCTATTTTCTTTTAAGAAAAATGATGAATCATTTACAAACAGAAAACATTAAATTCAAGTCTATATTATACATAAAAATTGTTTACATATTCTAATATTTATTAACTTTAACTTTGAAATATTAATATGCGATTGAAATTATTAATTAACTACAGATTTGCATTGCACACTAACATGCATAATCTCACAAAAGTTATAAAATTTCTTCCTCGCCTAAAATAGTCCCTTCTGCTTCTGATTGGCATTGCACTAAAATAACTATATAAAAAATATAAATACATAATAAAGGAAAGTACAGCAATTATGCTCCATTAAGACTCTTATTTTTTTTCTGCAATAATCTTTAACATTCTTCCAACTTCTTTGTTGTAATACTGGTTTGGACGTATACTATTTGCTCCAGGCAATACACCTCTAACAATATATGAGCCAAGATGTTTTTCTACTGCTGACTTTTCTAATTCACTCCACATTTTTTTGGACTTAGAGACTTTAATTTTAGATGTCTTACTCTTACCTATATTAAAGAAAAGAATCCTTTAAATACTTGTTTACAAATGTCATCCAAATAAATTGTCTTATTTTTAAATTGATCCATAAATATGCGTTAAAAATATACATAATCGACTTATATATATACAATGCTGAAAGGCAATCTTATTAAAGTAAGTCTGAATATCAAATTGTATTTTGATGCCAACTTTTTTGTAGAACTATTGTAAGAAGCGTTTACTAAATTTATAAAAAGAAAAAAATCACTAATTGAAACTGCTATTTTCTTTTAAGAAAAATGATGAATCATTTACAAACAGAAAGCATTAAATTCAAGTCTATATTATACATAAAAACTGTTTACATATTCTAATATTTATTAACTTTAACTTTGAAATATTAATATGCGATTGAAATTATTAATTAACTATAGATTTGCATTGCACACTAACATGCATAATCTTACAAAAGTTATAAAATTTCTTCTTCGCCTAAAACAGTCCCTTCAGCTTCTGATTGGCATTGCACTAAAATAACTATATAAAAAATATAAATACATAATAAAGGAAAGTACAGCAATTATGCTCGATTAAGACTGCTTATTTTATTTCTGCAATAATCTTTAACATTCTTCTAACTTCTTTGTTGTAATACTGGTTTGGAGCTGATGCATTGACGTATACTATTTGCTCCAGGCAATATACCTCTAACAATATATGAGCCAAGATTTTTTTCTATTGCTGACTTTTTTAATTCACTCCACATTTTTTGGACTTAGAGACTTTAATTTTAGATGTCTTACTCTTACCTATATTAAAGAAAAGAATCCTTTAAATACCTGTTTACAAATGTCATCCAAATAAATTGTCTTATTTTTAAATTGATCCATAAATATGCGTTAAAAATATACATAATCGACTTATATATATACAATGCTGAAAGGCAATCTTATTAAAGTAAGTCTGAATATCAAATGGTATTTTGATGCCAACTTTTTTGTGGAACTATTGTAAGAAGCGTTTACTAAATTTATAAAAAGAAAAAAATCACTAATTGAAACTGCTATTTTCTTTTAAGAAAAATGATGAATCATTTACAAACAGAAAACATTAAATTCAAGTCTATATTATATATAAAAACTTTTTACATATTCTAATATTTATTAACTTTAACTTTGAAATATTAATATGCGATTGAAATTATTAATTAACTATAGATTTGCATTGCACACTAACATGCATAATCTCACAAAAGTTATAAAATTTCTTCCTTGCCTAAAATAGTCCCTTCAGCTTCTGATTGGCATTCCTCAATATCATTCTCAAGACCTGAAAATAGAAATATCCACATTTTAAAACAATATAATTAAAAAATCTTTAATTTTATTACTCTCTGTTAATTAAAATATAAAGACAAAATATTGGAGGAAAGTTTATATGTTATCCTCAATTAAATTAAATTGGATGTCTTCTAATGACTTCCCACTTTCTTTAACAAGTTTGCCTCGTTCTAGTCATAAAAGTAATTTTGACAGTTTGGCAATTTGAACTGTATTATCTGGGACATGATAGAATTCCCTGTGAATTCTTATATCATGTCCCATGAATTTTGCTAATGAATCCAGTTCATTATTTTTTAAATTCAATACCTGTGATAATGAAGCAACATGTTTTCTGAGTTTAGTGGATCTTAATCTTTCTGGGCACTTTGCTCCACATTCCTCGTAATATTTTCTCAAGCATGCTGAACCCCTTAAATGTAAACGTGCTCCATGATTAATGCTGGCAAATAAATAGGGATAGGGATTACTCGATATTAAACGTAAATTTAATTCAATTGAGTAATTTTTCATCGAAAGCGAGTGTGCAATATATGATTTATATCTGATTTTATGTGATATAATATTTTACAGCATATAAAGTGTAAAACATTTAAGTTATGTCTATATTAATAATGCAATATGATTTAACTTTGCTGATCAAAGTATCATTATAGAATTTTTTAAAAGCACTACTGATATTTATTAAAAGACTTGAATATCAACTTATATAAAGTATTTTTCTGTGTTTATACCAATATTGGCGCAACATTTCCCGAAAATAAATGTACTAACGTCATGAGTCCTTTTGTATTCAACACTAAAAAGGGTGCTTCCTGTTTCCCACCACTTGTTTCATTAATCAGTAGCTACATAAAATTACCCCCGAAGTTTTAGAGCACGGGCGGAGGATGAAAAGAGCTACTTCAAATGGTCGCCGAAAATGACACCGGAATCAGGCGACATTATCAGGCATTAAGGGAGAATATATTTCCCCTCTTCCGCTGATACTTCTTCTGATAAAACATACATTTCAGAGTACGGTTTTTAATAATCATAATAAAAAATTATGCATTGCCTCGCACACACATTGAATGATTTTAGTTTTTCATTAAATGGTCACAAATAATTATGAATGTTTAAATATAAAATTGGAAACATGAATTATTAAAAATGTATGTATCTATCATTTCAATTGCCTGTATAAACGAGCATGAGCTTTGTAAATTTCGTTTTAATAATATTCAGTTAATTTATTAAGATTGTAGTTCATTTATTAGTTTTTCAATAGCTTTTCTTCCCTTACAAAACGTGAGTCAATAGCAAACAGCCTTTATATGAACTCTTGACTTAATTTTTCTTTTCAAATAATTATTTCTTATTCTATCAGCAAAAATCAAAAGTTTTTAAAGCTAATAACCTATCGTGATATAGTTTAAAGATGTCAAGTTGTAATTTTTTTATTTTCCTCATCTTTACAGAAATAAAATATTTCTGTCCATCTTCATGATTTCAATATTTTTTGACGTTATTTTATATATCCTGATTTTTAACTTCTGTATTTTGTTAAATAGCTCTTTTTAATTCCAATCACTTAATGTATTTCGCAATTAAACTAAGATTTCTTTTTTACTTTAAATAATCTTCAAGTTATTTTCTGCAAATAATAATCTATTTTTTAAAATACTTATTGAATTTTATAAATGGAATATCAGTGTTACATCTGCTTGCATCTGATTCCTTCAAAAACTTCTTATAATGTTTTCCTTTTCATTTGTTCGTGTTCTCTAAGGAAATCAAATGTTTAAAATTGTTAATTAAAGATTAGGGAGAGTGTTGCAAAAAGGTTTTAATGTACAAGAGCTTAATATAGTAGATTTGATTATACCTTTGTATTACCGATTAATAATATGCGATTATATAAATTTTGTCTCACTGCAAAATAGTCATGATATTTTTTAAATATTTTAGCATTTATTTTATATAATCAACTGTCTAACAAGGAAGCATTATTAATTGAAAATAAAAACTTAGTAGGAACAGTTTATTTGGAGCCGCGCGTAATTATGTCTTCCATCCGCGTCACATAAGGTGCATCTGTTGTGCAACATTTAAAGAATATTTGGAATAAATTACAATCTGGGAAAATTCAGTTCAATCAGATAAACAAAAAAGAAAAATTTTATACTGAAGGCGGTGAAAATGAAGACAATAGAAGACTTTTTTTAAAAGTAAAAAAAAAAACACTAGCAATGAAACTTATAAATCACTTATTTTTAACCAAAATGATATTGAATTCATTTTAAATATTTGTGACAATGAACGAAAACTCGATATAAAACATGACAGTTTAAATTTCTGGGAAATATATATTTACCTATGCTGTCTTGATTGAAATTACAATGGTGGTTTTGAAATCTCTCGTTAGAGAAGTTAAAAAGGCATTTGCACGTTTGAAATTTATTCTCCGAGACAAGAAAGACGAGTAATCTGAGTGAAACCATGGGTAGAAAATATTTTAAAAATTAAAGGCCATTTTAAGTAAATAATAAATGTATTTGTTACATAAATATCGCACAAAGCTAAGTGAACCATATGATCGGTTGGTTGGTTGGGTTTTATGGCGCAAGGTCCGAAATTGGACATGCTGCGCCAAGAGTAAGTTTTTTGTAGCTTTATATAATTTTAATTTTATTTATTTATTTTTCAAAAAACCCAAGCAACATCAAAACTTTAAAAAACCAAATCAGTGTATATGTTATTTTAAAGTCTAGTTATAAAATATAGAAAAGGAAAATAACAAATATTTGTATAATTTTAAAATTTAATTACAGATTAAATGTAGTGTATGAAACCTATTGCCCTCAAAAAAGCGAATACGTTTTTATGGGGTGAATCCCCTAATCTATATAATAAAATTATATAATCAGTTTTAAAAAAGTGTAGACGTTGTTTGTTAAAAGCACTACATGAAATTAAAATATAATTAACAGTGAATGGTTCATCACACGTCTCACACCATAGATTTAGTTCACTTAAAAAAAAAGGCCTGTTTGTGAAACGTGTATGTCCGATACGAAGGCGAGTTAATCTAACATCAGCACTTCGTAAATGTTAAACTGGTAATGAGGTGAGGGATGAAAAAATAGTATGCAACTTGTTGCCGACCAGCAAGTTCCATGATTCCTGCCAAAGACCATATATAAAACTTTTTGTAACCTTTCTCACATCTGAGAGAAGAACAAATAGTAAAATTGGATCTGATGCAGTCTTTGCCCCGCATCTGCTCTCTCATTTCCTTCGAGAGTTAACTGACTTGCGCTGGTTGCACAGCAGTTGGCCACGACAGTTCGTCTTGTACTGCAAAGGAAAGGTGTGTCAACTGTTAGGGTGACCCCCCCCCTCCAACGCTAGAAGTTGTCCTATATGGATACTGGAAAAAGAGATCCTATCCTGAGGCGAGACGAGCTGTATAGTATAGTATACACCAGCAAAATCCCCTGTACCTAACCCAAGAAGGGTTCTACCAGTTTAGATGGGACTTGCTGGAAAGAAGAAAAGAAAGTGGCACCGCCGGGAGCCCCGCCGCTGTGACGGAGCCAAGCTCCAAAATGCAACAGCTTCACACGCTAGTGGAGGGTACCCGCCAGCTGTCCCCATTGGACTAGTTTATTGTGTGAGCAAAATAAAAATAACATTACTAGACAGCACAAGTACAAGGTGAGTAATTGTGTGTGAGTTTACACTATTTGTAAGGTCAAATTGGGACAAAGACAAAATTTACAGACAATCATTAAAACAAAACAAACTGAACAATTAAAAGGTACGTGACAGAGTATGGGTGCAAACAAATGGGAATAGCAAGGAGGGAAATGTTTATAGAAATTCAACAAAAGGATTACAAAAATATTTAAAATAGCTTAAGCACAAAGAGGCAAGGGTTTTAGGGAATTATCCACTGGGAGAATCTAGTAAATAACATCAATGCAAATTTTACAAATTCTAGTAGTTTGTTGTTTATGGGTACTTTAGTTATTGGCACTAGAGAAGGGTCAGGTATCAAAGCATCACTAACTATGGAGAAGATAGGTATCATTTGTAGTCTAAATAGAAAATAAATTAATTAATAATGCTCCTTAGAGCATTAGGAAGTGGAGGTATCTAGAAATTAGAGCAGCGTTATAGGACATGACATATAGATGGCTTAGGTTGTACAGTCTTAAAACTAAGCGCAGTTCCTGATAATTATGGCAATGCATACGATTTGGAAAATGAAACAAATTCAATTATAACAGGAAAATTTAGAGAGTAGGCTGACCCTAATTCCCTTAATAATTGGTGTAACTTAGTTAAGTAGTTTATGGAGGGAAAAGAGAATAGTGTATAGCATAGTAGCTACAGATGCTGGGAGCAGTTGCACATCTATGGTTCCGGATCTATTTAGTCCTCCCCTTCATCTTCATTATAGCTTGGAATGTACAGGTCTCTGTGGTCTATAAGAAAGTTTACTAGTGCTATTAGCTTGGACCTAGCATAGTTGTTAGTTACCAGATTTTTTGTCCATTCCTTGATTAGATGGGTGCTCGGCTTAGTGAAGTGCCACGAGCTGGTTATCGGACATGTGGTTGCATAATGTGTTAGGTTACCAACATCTCCACAGTTATCACTCGGGAGAACGCCAATTCTGAGTAGAATGGAAAGGGCCCATTCCCGGTGACAAATAAGGTGACCTGTCTAGGCCAGCATTGATGCATTTGTTTGACCTTTGGCAAAACTTCGTAAACTGGTCTTCCTGTTGTTGCCTGATCCAAACTGGTCTGCCATGTTTCATAAGCCTCCTCTGTAGTGATTCTTCTATGAAATGAGCGCGGGTTCGGTAGTGACACATACGGGCCCTCAAGAGAGGTAGCTTCTTTGGCCAAGCTGTCTGCAATTTCGTTGCCCTCAAGACCCACATGGGCCTTGATCCAGGACAGCTTTATAGTGTATGTTGAATTAAGGTTGTTCTGAATTGATCTTGCAAGTGGGCTGGTGGTGGAAGGGTTGCCGATTGCCATGATCCCTGATTGGCTGTCAGACCAGATGGTACATGCTTGGCTCCACTGGGTTGCCCAGTTTACCGCTTGCTGTACCGCATATAGCTCCGCTTGGAAGACCGTGTTGTTGTTACAAATGGGAAATTTCTCTGTGTGCTTGATAATTCCATTGTGGATTACCACAAATGCAGCTCCCACTTTGTCTTCCATTTTGGAGCCATCTATAAAGATGTGGTACGTTCCATCATTGAGATTTGGGTGGTCTTCCATATTTAACTTGATCTTGGTGTCAACGTTAAATTTTCCAGGATGGATGGACAGTTTGGCTATTTTGTCCTCGATATTATGGTCTCCACTGGAGTCGAACAAATACTTTAGCCAATTTGCCTCCTTGCAGATATTCACATGCAAGGGCAGGATGCCTGTTATAAATTGAAGTGCCGAGGTAGCTGTTGTTCTGAAAGCCCCAGTAATATTTAATAGAAACTGCCTTTGGATTTTATCCAAGAGTAACTGATTCTAGACTCGAAGGTCACGCCCCCAGACAAGGGACCCATGAGCGATAATCTTCTCGGCAATAGTCTTGTAGAGTATAATCCTCTGCTTTTGTGAGAAGCCCCAACTAGTGCCTGCCAGCCTGAGCAGTTGTTGGTAAATTCTGGAGGCTTTTGCTCCCTGGGATTTAATGTGTTTTGACCAGTTGAGCTTCTTATCTATGATGACACCTAAGAGTTTGATAGCTTGTGACCTCTTGATCTTCAGATTGTTAAGGTATATCTGAGGGCCACACTGTAGTTTGGTGAGTAATAGATATGTGGATTTATCTACTGAAATTCTCAGCTGATGTTTGCTGGCCCACTGATGGAAGATTGTCAGTGCTTCAATTGCAATGAGACCCAATTTTCTTTCATTGCTTGCAGCCACCACAAAAGTGAAATTGTCAGCAAACGCCTGCAACATGACACTGGATTGTGATCGGTAGATTTCCCAACTGATGACCAGTCCATTTGTAGGGGTTCATCTGCCAGTAGATTCCACATGATGGGACCACTGCAGGAGCCTTGCGGGTAGCCAATTTGTTGGTTGGTTGGGTTTTATGGCGCAAGGTCCAAAAACGGACATGCTGCGCCAAGAATAAAGTTTTAAAGCATATATTTAATTAAATTTTTTATTTTATATTATTTATATTATTTTTTTTAAAAAAACCCAAGCAACATTAAAACTTTAAAACAAAAATTAGTGTATATATTTTACATTAAAATCCAATTTTAAAGTATAAAATGAAAATCAAAATGTATATACTTTTAAAATTTAGAAAAACATAAATTATATATTATGTAAAAAACCTATTGCCCTTAAAAAGGCAAATAGGTTCCTATGGGGTGATTCCCCAAGCAAATCATATAATGTTAAAATATCACAGTTAAAAAAGTGTAAACGATATTGGTTAAAATATGAACATGAAATTAAAATATGATAAACAGTGAATGGTTCATCACACGTTTCACACCATGGATTTAATTCATTTAGAAACAAGTGTCTGTGTGTGACACATGTGTGTCCGATACGAAGGCGGGTTAATCTTACAGCAGCACTTCGTATCGGTTGGTTGGTTGGTTGGTTGGGTTTTCTGGCGCAAGGTCCAAACAGGACAAGCTGCGCCAAGTCTAAAATTATTGTTGATTTACATTTTTTTATTATTTTTATTTATTTATTTATTTATTTATTATTTTTTTTTTTTGCAAAAAAACCCAAACAACATTAAAATTTTAAAAAACAAAAATCAGTGTAAATATAGTTTTAAAATCTTTTTATGAAATATAAAAAGTAAATAATTTAGATATATATATATTTTAAAATTCATAACATATATTTAAATAAAATTTAAGAAACCTATAGCTCTCAAAAATGCAAATAGGTTTCGATGGGGTGGATGCCCCAATAAATCAAATGAAGTTAAAATGTCAGTTTTAAAATAGTGTAAACGTAAATGGTTAAAATCTTGACATGAGATTAAAATATGATATACTGTGTAGGGTTCATCACACGTTTCACACCATGGACACAACTCACTTAGAAATAAATGCCTGTGTGTGAAACGTGTGTGTCCGATACGAAGGCGAGTCAAACGGACATCAGCACTTCGTAACGGTAAAACTGATAATGAGGTGAGGGATGAGAAAATGCTATGCAGTTTGTTTCCGACCTGCAAGTTCCACGATTCCTGCCAAAGACCATATATAAATCTTTTTATACCCTTTCTCACATCTGAGAGCGGAACCGATGGTAAAATTGGTTCTTCAGCAGCCTTTGCAGCTGCATCCGCTCTCTCGTTTCCATCAAGACCCATGTGGCTTGGTATCCAACAAAATACAATTTCTTTTCCCTTGCCAGCAAGGGAATCTAATACTTTAAAAATTCTGGACACAACTGGATGACATGTAACGCTATTGTTCTTCAAAGCCTCTAAAATACTCATGCTGTCAGTATAGATACAGTATTGAAGATAATCATCTGTATTCACATGCTGAAGCGCATAATAAATAGCTGTGGCTTCAGCAGTAAAGATGGAGCAGGACGAATGTAGGCTGTAGCTAAAAGTCATGTTATTGATAAAAATTCCACAGCCGACATGTCCTGAGGTCTTAGATCCATCCGTGAATACAGGTTTGTAAGATTGGTTCTGACAGCGATGAGAACAATATAGCTGTTGAAAAACAATAGGTGTTGTGTCCGATTTTCTAAATTGTGCAAAAGTATTTATAAATGTATTTGTTGGTTGATACCAAGGTGGATAGAGATTTTGGTCTATAGTCTCTATCTGAACATCACATAGGTCTGTGAGCCACAGATGTGATTTGGCTCGTGTGAGAAAAGGTGGGATGCTCATTGGTCGAGCATCAAACAGTCTATTAAGAGAAGCATTAGGAACCATGGAACGTAATGGGTGATGCGGGGCCGATATAATTTTTGCATAATAATTGAGAGTTTGCTGCATTCGTCTCAGGTCCAACGGTAGTTGATGGCATACAACGTATAGACTCTGGACGGGTGATGTGCGGAATGCCCCGGAACATATCCTCAAAGCAGAGTGATGGACTGTGTCCAGTCTTCGTAGAACAGAAGATCTAGCTGATCCGTAAACAACACATCCGTAGTCAATGCGGGATAGAATCAATGACTGATAAATTCGCAGTAGTGATGTGCGATCTGCACCCCAAGATGTATTTGATAACACCTTGAGGATATTAAGCGATCGCTCACACTTCTTCCGCAAATGTAAAATATGCGGAAGAAAGGTTAATTTTCGGTCAAAGATAATACCCAAGAATTTTATTTCATTGACTACTTGTATTGGAGTGTTGTTGATATAAATAGTTGGATCATTATGCAGGCTAGTCTTTCTGCAGAAGTGGACACATTTACTCTTGCTTGGTGATAAGGTATGGCCATTCTCAGCACACCATGCAGCAAGTTTATTAACTGCTGTTTGCAGTTGTCTCTCAATTAATCGCATATTGGACCCCTCGCATGATATTTGCAGGTCGTCAACAAACAAAGTACCATTTACTGATGATGGAAGTTGATGAAGAATGTTACTGATGAAGAGGCTAAAAAGTGTGACGCTTAAAATAGAGCCCTGAGGAACACCCTCAGATTGTGTAAAAGTATTGGACGTATGGCGTCCAATACGTACTTTAAAACCACGGGAGCATAAAAAATTCTGTAGAAATATCGGCAGATTACCCCGAAAGCCAAAATCATATAATGTACGGAGAATTCCATATCGCCATGTACGGTCGTATGCCTTCTCGATGTCAAAGAAAATGGAGACCAGATGGTTTCTCCGCACAAAAGCATTGCGGATTTGGGTCTCCAAATATGTGATATTATCAAGAGTGGATCTCCCTTTACGGAAGCCACTCTGATTATTATGTATACATTTATTTTTTTCTAAGACATATACGAGACGGGCGTTGACCATACGTTCGAGAGTCTTACAGAAGCAACTCGTCAGAGCAATTGGTCGATAATTTGAAGGATCAGAAGGATCCTTACCAGCCTTTAGGACAGGAATCACTATTGCTTCTTGCCATAAAGATGGAAATTCATTTTCCGTCCAGATCCTATTGAACAGGTAAAGTAAGTTCAACAGGGAGTCTGGACTCAAATGTTGAAGCATGAGATAACTGATTCCATCAGGTCCTGGACTGGTGTTTTTGGCCTGCTGTAAAGCTTTCTTCAATTCAAACATTCCAAATTCACAGTTGTACGGTAAAGTTTGTCGATGGTTGAAGCGAATTGGTACTCGCTCAGCACGACTCTTAGTCCTCAAGAACGAAGGACTATAAGAGTTCGAGCTTGAGACGTTAGCAAATGCTTCACCAAGGACGTTAGCAATATCCGTAGGAGAAGAGTATATAGCAGCTCCGGACTTTAAAATAGGAATAGAAAATTCTCTATAAATTCCATTGGCTGCTTTCACCCTTCTCCACAACTGCTTACTGGAAGTTGAAGATGTTATTGAAGATACATAGCAGGACCAGGATTCCTTCTGACTTCGACGACGAGCTCTGCGAGCTAGTGCTTTTGCTCTCTTAAAGGCGATAAGATTCTCCGTTGTGGGGTACCTCCGAAATAACCCCCATAACTTCCTTTGTTTTTTATAAGTTTGTTTACATTCATCATTCCACCATGGTTTGCAACGCCGGTGTGGTAAAGAGGAACTTTTTGGTATTGATGCCTCAGCTGCATTTATAATTGTTTCAGTGACTTTAGATACGGAATTATCAATATCATCGATCGTAACCATTTCGTTATCAACAACTGCCAATTGTGTAAATAACGTCCAATCTGCCCGACTGTACACGTAAGTAGGTAAGCGTTGTCTTACACTACTACCTCCAGTCTGGGAGATGACGAGAGGAAAATGATCGCTGTTATGCAGATCATTTCCTACTATTAGATTTAACAATGGCAGAAGAGATGGAGAACAGATGGCTAGATCGAGTGAATGAAACGTTCTTGTGGGTACATGGAAATATGTCTTCTCGTCGGTATTTAGCAGACAGAGACTATTATCTGAAATAAACCGCTCTATCTGCCGACCGCGAGAATTAGTATCATCATTTCCCCACAAAGAACTATGGCCGTTAAAGTCACCTAACAACAAAAATGGTGTTGGCAGCTGATCTATTAATGCATCGAGTTCCTCTTGGCGGATGACATCGTGTGGTGGCAAATATAAACTACAGACTGTCAACAAACATGATGTGTGAATTCGGACAGCTACAGCCTGTAGTGTAGTATTTAAATCTTGGGCAGTGCTGGGATAGTTGTTGGATGTTAATATGCAAACACCTCCAGACACTGCACCATCGTCACCACAGTCTTTTCTAAAGCTTTTAAACCCACGCATGGAAATGTTATTGCTGGACTTCAGGAATGTTTCCTGAAGTGCAACACATGCGGGGTTGTAGGCTGAAATTATGGACTTGATGTCATCATGATGGGAACGCAAACCATGGCAGTTCCAAGAAACAAAGGAAGTTATTGTTCAAATTGAAAAGCTCCTTTCCCGGAGCTGGAAGGCATGTCATCCGACATCTCCTCGAGCGATAAATCTTCGTCCGAGGGATGTAAGGAAACAGCGTCAGCCTCCAGGTTTAAGGCTTTTCGGGTGGATATAGAGGGCCTAATTTTGCCCTCTTTTGCAGATTTTAATTTTAAGGCCTTCATGGCTTTAGACTTAGCCATCGGAGCTTTTCTACGTTGAATAGTTGTGGAGGTTGATCTTGGGCTTTTTTCAGATGTAGGGGGTAATTTGACTATTGGAAGTGAAAGAGCATCCGTTTGTGTACTTGTCGTTCTGGTGACCTTTGCGGCGACAGAAGCATAGCTAACTCCTGCTTGAGGTGTACGTGATGTAACAGTACGTCTCGCCTCAGGATATGAACAATTGTTCTTAACTTTAGTGGTTGTGATCTCCTTTTCCAGTATCCAGATAGGACAACTCCTAGCGTAGGAGGGGTGGTCACCCTTACAGTTGACACACCTCTCCTTTGCAGTACAAGACGAGCTGTCGTGGCCAACTTCTGCGCAGCGAGCGCAAGTAAGTTTGCCTCTGCAAGTCGCTTTGGAGTGACCAAATCTCTGGCACTGGAAACAACGCAAAGGATTTGGAATAAACGGCCTAACGGGTAGATGCATATAGGCAGCTTTAATATGCTGCGGTAGGTCTGGCGTCGCAAAAGTCAGTACGAGATGTTTAGTATTAATAATCTGCCCATCTCGTCTGATAGTTATGCGTCTTACAGCACAGACCTTTTGATCTTTGAGATTTTCTAAGATCTCATCCGTAGGCGTGTTAAGCAAATCCCTTGCGGATACCACACCACGAGAAAAGTTAAGGTTCATATGAGGAGAGACAGACACCTCAATGTTAGCAAGCATAGTCAAGTTGTTTATAGCGTTAGCTTGTGCTTCTGAAGCGACCTCAACCATTAAGTCTCCAGAACGAATTTTTCTAATGCTCTTCACTTCGCCGATATTTCCACAGATACCTTTTTGTATTAGGAAAGGGGATACATTATCGAAAGTACCCTCTTTCCGTTTTACAACATAAAATTTTGCTTTTAGTAGTGATAATGAGTGCTCCCGTGGGAGAGAAGAAATAGTTAATGTTTCCATATTAGGAATGGAAAATTCGGGACCTGACGGCACCACCCACCACCGAGTCCAACAAGGGGATGCAGACCAGCTGCACCAGTGCTAGCCAGGTCCTATACGCTCACAGTACATCCCTGAAGTGGCCTCCACCCTTAACGAGTCACCCAGTAGATGTACCGATCGCTTGATCCATAAAGCCGATTGATGTGCTGAGGACCACAACACACCTCCCGTTTACCTGAAGCAGAGGCCAAAGTAATGTGTTGGTCTCTGGAGGCCTCAATTACCAGGACCCTCCTTTCCAGGGACACGGGTCTCCACGCACGGCAAACACGTGGGTGATTTAGTCCTCAAGAGTAGCTAATAGCAACAGAGCGGCGAAAGCTACTCAAGGGGAGCCCTCAACCTCTTACGAGGCAACCACACTGAGGGAGAAGAGGAAGAAAAAGCAGAAGAGTAGAGGAGAGAGGAAAAGAAAGAAGAGGACAGATCACTAGGGTACCTCGGGATTGTGACACCCGTGTTTACCTAAAGAAGGTAAACCCCCTGAGGGGCACTTCGTATCGGTAAAACTGCTAATGAGGTGATGTATGGAAATATGGCACGCAATTTATTGTTGACCTGCATGTTCCATGACTCCTGCCACAGACAATAGATTAGTTTTTTAACATTTCTTCTCACGTCAGACAAAGGAACTGATGGAAAACATGGGCCAGATGCAGATTTAGCAGCTGCATCCGCCCTTTCATTGCCATCAAGACCTACGTGACTTGGGATCCAGCAGAAAATAATGTCATATCCCTTGCCAGCAAGGGAATCTAATGCTCGGAAAATTCTAGACACTACAGGATGACAGTCAAAACTACTGTTCCGCAAAGCTTCCAACACACTCAAACTGTCAGTATAAACACAGTATTTGGAACTATCACATGTATTCATCTGCTGAAGAGCTTGATAAATGGCTAATGCTTCAGCAGAGAAGATGGAACAGGATGGATGGAGGCTGTAGCTAAGAGTTTTATTCTCAATAACTACAGCAGAAACAACATGTCCTGCAGATTTTGCTCCATCGGTGAAAACCGGTGTATACGTGGTATACTGACAGCGATGTGAGGCATATAGCTGCTGGAAGACAGTAGTTGTTGTGTCTGATTTTCTGTAACGAGCAAAAGCATTTATGATTTGAATCTGTGGATCATACCAAGGTGGATGTAGAAGAAAGTCCGTTTTTTCGAAACGGACATCACATAGGTCTGAAAATAATATGTTGCACTTTGTCCGAGTGAAAAAGGTGGAATGCTGTATGAACGTGCGCCATACAGCCTTATAAGTGCAGGTGTAGTAGTCATGGAACGTAATGGATGATGAGAGTCAGACATGATTTTTGCATAATAACTGAGAGACAGCTACATTCGTCTCAGGTCTAAAGGCAGTTGTTGACATATTGCATATAGACTCTGGACGGGTGATGTGCGGATTGCGCCTGAGCATATTCTCAAAGCAGAGTGATGTATTGTATCCAATCTGCGTAGAACAGAAGACCTAGCAGATCCATATACAGCACACCCATAGTCAATACGAGATAAAATTAAGGACTGGTAGACGCGAAGTAGTGCCGTGCGATCAGCACCCCAAGATGTATTAGACAGCACCTGGAGGATATTAAGCGATCGCTCGCACTTTTTCCGCAAATGAAGAACATGCGGAAGAAAATTTAACTTTCGGTCAAATGTTATACCCAAAAATTTTATCTCGTTGACAACAGGAATAGGTGTATTGTTTATGAAAATAGTAGGATCATTATGTAGGCTAGTCTTCCTGCAGAAATGGACACAATTACTCTTGCCAGAAGACAGCGTGTGGCCATTCTCGCATGCAGCAAGTCACCATGCAGCAAGTTTGTTGACAGTTGTTTGTAGTTGTCTCTCAATTAAACGCATGTTAGAACCCTCACATGATATTTGCAGGTCATCATCATAAAGCGTGCCATAAACAGGAGGTGAAATTTGATGAAGAATGCAACTGATGTAAAGGTTAAAAAGTGTGACACTTAAAATTGAGCCTTGGGGCACACCCTCGGCCTGAATAAAAGTATTGGATAAAACAGAACCAATACGAACTTTAAAACCACGGGAGCGTAAAAAGTTTTCAATAAATATTGGCAAATTACCCATAAAGCCAAAATCGTACATCCTACGGAGAATTCCATAACGCCACGTACGGTCGTAAGCCTTCTCTATGTCGAAGAAAATGGAAACGAGATGATTCCTGCGCACAAAGGCATTGCGGATCTGCGTTTCCAGATAAGTAATATTATCAAGAGTGGATCTTCCTTTACGGAAGCCACTCTGATTGATATGGATACATTTATTTGTTTCTAAGACATAGATGAGACGGGCGTTGACCATACGTTCGAGAGTCTTACATAAGCAACTCGTCAGAGCAATTGGTCGATAACTTGAAGGAACAGAAGGATCCTTATTAGCCTTAAGGATCGGAATCACTATTGCTTCGCTCCAAAGTGATGGAAATTGGTTTTCAGTCCAGATCCTATTAAACAAAAACAGCAAGTTCAACAGGGAATCTGGACTTACATGGCGAAGCATTTGATAGCTGATTCCATCTGGTCCTGGGCTAGTATCATGGGCCTGCTGTAATGCTCTCTTCAATTCCAACATCCAAAATTCACAGTTGTAAGGCAAAGCTTGTCCATGGTTGAAACGAATTGGTGTTCGCTCAGCAAGACTCTTTGTCCTTAAGAACGAAGGACTATAAGAGTCGTTGCTTGAGACGCTAGCAAAGGTTTCACCAAGGACGTTAGCGATGTCCTTAGGAGAAGAGTGCACAGCAGCTCCGGATTTTAGAATAGGAATAGAGAACTCCCTATACTTTCCATTGGCTGCCTTTACTCTTTTCCACAACTGTTTACTGGATGTGGAAGAAGTTATTGATGATACATAGCGAGACCAAGATTCCTTCTGACTTCGTCGACGAGCTCTGCGAGCTAATGCTTTTGCTCTCTTATAGGCGATAAGATTCTCCGTTGTGGGGTATCTTCTGAATAGCCCCCATAACTTCCTCTGTTTCTTATAAGTGTTTTGACATTCATCATTCCACCAAGGTTTGCAACGCCTGTGTGGTATAGAGGAACACTTAGGTATTGATGCATCAGCTGCATTTGTAATTGTTTCAGTGACTTTAGATACGGCATTATCAATATCATCGATCATAACCATTTCATTATCAACAACTGCCAATTGTGTAAATAACGTCCAATCTGCCCGACTCTACACGTAAGTAGGTAAGCGTTGTCTTACACTACTACCTCCAGTCTGGGAGATGACGAGAGGAAAATGATCGCTATTATGCAGATCATTTCCTACATTTAAATTTAACAATGGCAGAAGAGATAGTGAACAAATGGCCAGATCGAGAGAATGAAATATTCTTGTGGGTATATGGAAATATGTTTCTCGTCGGTATTAAGCAGACAGAGACTGTTATCTGAAATAAACCGCTCTATCTGCCGACCGCGAGAATTTTTATCACCATTTCCCCACAAAGAATTATTGCCGTTAAAGTCACCTAACAGCAGAAATGGTGCTGGCAGCTGATCTATTAATGCATCGAGTTCCTCTTGGCGGATGACATCGTGTGGTGGCAAATACAAACTACAGACTGTCAACAAGCATGATGTATGAATTCTCACAGCTACAGCCTGTAGTCTAGTATTTAAATGTTGGGCAGTGCTGTGATAGTTGTTGGATGTTAATATGCAAACTCCTCCAGACACAGCACCATCGTCACCACAGTCTTTTCTAAAGCTTTTAAACCCACGCATGGAAAAGTTATTGTTGGACTTCAGGAATGTTTCCTGAAGTGCAACACATGCGGGGTTGTAGGCTGAAATTATAGACTTGATGTCATCATGATGAGAACGCAAACCATGGCAGTTTTAAGAAACAAAGGAAGTTATTGTTGAAATTGAAAAGCTCCTTTCCCGGAGCCTGAAGGCATGTCATCTGACATCTCCTCGAGTGACAGATCTTCGTCCGAGGGATGTAGATATACGGCGTCAGCCTCCAGGTTTAAGGCTTTACGGGTGGATATGGAGTGCCTGATAATGCCCTCTTTTGCTGATTTTAGTTTTAAAGCCTTTACGGCTTTAGATTTAGCCATCGGAGCTTTTCTACGAGCAGTCGATGTGGATGTCGATTTTGGCTTCTGTACAGATGTAAGGGGTAATTTAACAATCGGTAGTGAGAGAGCATCTGTTTGTGTACTAGTCGTTCTGGTGACTTTTGCGGCGGCAGTTGCATAGCTAACTCCTGCCTGAGGTGTACAAGCTGTAACAGCACGTCTCGCCTCAGGATATGAAATACTATTCTTTACTTTCGTGGTGGTGATCTCCTTTTCCAGTACCCAGATAGGACAACTTCTAGCGTAGGAGGGGTGGTCACCTTTACAGTTGACACACCTCTCCTTTGCAGAACAAGACGAACTGTCGTGGCCAACTGCTGCGCAGCGAGCGCAAGTCAGATTGCCTCTGCAAGTAGCTTTGGAGTGACCAAATCTCTGGCACTGGAAACAACACAAAGGATTTGGAATAAATGGCCTAACGGATAGCTGCAAATACGCAGCTTTAATATGCTGCGGGAGGTCTGGCGTCGCAAATGTCAGGATTAGATGTTTAGTATTAATAACTTTATCATCTCTCCTGACAGTAATGCGTTTTACAGCGCAAACCTTTTGCTCTTTTAGATTTTCTAATATCTCATCCGTAGGCGTGTTAAGCAAATCCTTGGCGGTTGGTTGGTTGGTTAGTTGAGTTTTATGGCGCAAGGTCCAAATAAGGAAAGCTGCGCCAGAATATTTTTTTTATATAATAGTTTTTAATTAATTTTTTTTTTGAAACCAATCAACTTTTAAAATTCCTTTAAAAATATTAGTAATATTTATAAGATAATTAACATAAAAAATAGACAAACACCCAACATATAAATGGTTAAATTATATCTAAAACATATAAGATAAAGAAGACTAAACTAAATTTGTAAAATGATATATGTATATAATTAAAAATCTTTAATTTAAAATTATATATAATCTATAAAACCAATATTTCTTAAAAAAGCAAAACTATTTTGAAGCGGTGGTTCGCCCAGCAAATCCCGCATCGTTAAAAGATCAGTTTTAAAATATTTAAAACGATGTTGGTTAAAATCAGAACATGAAATTAAAATATGAAACACAGTGTATGGTTCATCACACGTTTCACACCAAGGTTTTAATTCATTTAGGAATAAATGCTTATGAGTGAAACGTGTGTGTCCAATACGAAGGCGAGTTAATTTAACATCCGCACTCCGTAAAGGTAAAACTGGAAATGAAATGAGAAATGAGAGTTATGGTATACAATTTGTTGCTGACTTGCATTCTCCATGATTCCTGCCAAAGTTTATGTACAAAACTTTTCACACCTTTTCTCGCATCACAAAGTGGAACGGTTGGTTGGTTGGTTGGGTTTTATGGCGCAAGGTCCAAAAATGGACATGCTGCGCCAAAAATAAAGTTTTGAAGCATATATTTAATTAAATTTTTATTTTATTTTATTTACATTATTTATTTTTTTTAAAAAACCCAAGCAACATTAAAACTTTAAAAAACAAAAATCAGTGTATATATTTTACATTAAAATCCAATTATAAAATATAAAATGAAAATCAAAATTATATATATTTTTAAAATTTAAAAAACACAAATTAAATATTATGTAAAAAACCTATTGCCCTCAAAAAGGCAAATAGGTTCCTGTGGGGTGATTCCCCAAGTAAATCATGTAATGTTAAAATATCACAGTTAAAAAAGTGTAAACGATATTGGTTAAAATATGAACATGAAATTAAAATATGATAAACAGTGAATGGTTCATCACACGTTTCACACCAAGGATTTAATTCATTTAGAAACGAATGTCTATGTGTGAAACGTGTGTGTCCAATACGAAGGCGGGTTAATCTTACATCAGCACTCCGTATCGGTAAAACTGCTAATGAGGTGATGTATGGAAATATGGCACGCAATTTATTATTGACCTGCATGTTCCATGACTCCTGCCAAAGACAATAGATCGATTTTTTAACATTTCTTCTCACATCAGACTAAGGAACTGATGGAAGATATGGGCCAGATGCAGATCAAAGTGGAACGGAAGGCTGAAGTGGAATAGATGCAGACTTTGCAGCTGCATCAGCCCTCTCGTTACCATCAAGACCTACATGTCCTGGGATCCAACAAATGATAATATCAAATCCCTTGCACTTCAGAGAGTCTAATGTGCAAAAAATCTCCGACACAACAGGGTGAAAGTTGACATTAATATTCTCCACAGCTTCTAATACACTCATGCTGTCAGTGTAAATACAAAATTTATGTGATTCTTTACTACCCACATACTGAAGCGCACTTAGTATAGCAGTTGCTTCAGCAGTGAAGATGGAGCAGGACATATTAAGGCTGTAACTAAAAGCTATATTATCAATATAAACTCCACAGCCAACATGTCCTGCAGATTTTGAACCATCTGTAAATATAGGTTGATAAGAATCAAACTGACAGCGATGAGAAGAATAGAGCTGATGGAAAACAATAGGAGATTGTCGGATTTTTTGAATTCTGCAAAGAGATTGATTATTCTACATTGTGGCTCATACCAGGGTGGATGGTTGGTTGGTTGGTTGAGTTTTATGGCGCAAGGTCCAAATAAGGACAAGCTGCGCCAGAATATTTTTTTTATATAATAATTTTTAATTAATTTTTTTTTGAAACCAATCAACTTTTAAAATTTCTTTAAAAATATAAGAAATATTTATAAGATTATTAACATAAAATATAAACAAACACCCAACATATAAATGATTAAATTATATCTAAAACATATAAGATGAAAAAAACTAAACTAAATCTGTAAAATGTTATAAGTAATTAATTAAAAATCTTTAATTTAAAATTATATATAATCAATAAAACCAATGCTTCTTAAAAAAGCAAAAATATTTTGATGCGGTGGTTCGCCCAGCAAATCCCGCATCGTTAAAAGATCAGTCTTAAAATATTTAAAACGATGTTGGTTAAAATCAGAACATGAAATTAAAATATGAAACACAGTGTATGGTTCATCACACGTTTCACACCAAGGTTTTAATTCATTTAGGAATAAATGCTTATGAGTGAAACGTGTGTGTCCAATACGAAGGCGGGTTAATTTAACATCCGCACTCCGTAAAGGTAAAACTGGAAATGAAATGAGAGATGAAGTTATGGCATACAATTTGTTGCTGACTTGCATTCTCCATGATTCCTGCCAAAGTTTATGTACAAAACTTTTCACACCTTTTCTCGCATCACAAAGTGGAACGGAAGGCTGAAGTGGAGTAGATGCAGACTTTGCAGCTGCATCAGCCCTCTCGTTACCATCAAGACCTACATGTCCTGGGATCCAACAAATGATAATATCAAATCCCTTGCACTTCAGAGAGTCTAATGTGCAAAAAATCTCCGACACAACAGGGTGAAAGTTGACATTAATATTCTCCACAGCTTCTAATACACTCATGCTGTCAGTGTAAATACAAAATTTATGTGATTCTTTACTACCCACATACTGAAGCGCACTTAGTATAGCAGTTGCTTCAGCAGTGAAGATGGAGCAGGACATATTAAGGCTGTAACTAAGAGCTATATTATCAATATAAACTCCACAGCCAACATGTCCTGCAGATTTTGAACCATCTGTAAATATAGGTTGATAAGAATCAAACTGACAGCGATGAGAAGAATAGAGCTGATGGAAAACAATAGGAGATGTGTCGGATTTTTTGAATTCTGCAAAGGGATTGATTATTCTACATTGTGGCTCATACCAGGGTGGATGTGAAGTTCGATTTGTGGCAGTTATTCGAACGTCATGCAGGTCAGATAATATGAGATGAGATTTTATTCTAATGAGAAAGGTGGAATGCTCCTGGGACGAGCATTATAAAGTCTTTTAAGGGTAGATGTAGGAATCATGGCACGTGATGGATGATGAGGGTCAGACATGATCTTAGCATAATAATTGAGATACTGCTGCATTCGTCTCAGGTCTAAGGGCAGTTGTTGGCAAATTGCATATAGACTCTGGACGGGTGATGTGCGGAATGCGCCGGAACATATTCTCAGAGCAGAATGATGGACAGTATCCAATCTGTGTAAAACAGAAGACCTAGCAGATCCATAAACAACACAACCATAGTCTATGCGAGATAAGATTAATGTTGTTAACAATGTTTGTGGCGGCACTTTTGTTAGCTGAGGCACTAGTGTTATTCATTTTAGATTTTTCTTTGATTGTTTTTTTTAAATTTATTGCAGGTGTAATCTATAGACTGGGCACTTTGATGAGAATGCTGTGTGGTTAGCATTGTAGTGGGCGCCATTCTTGTTGGCCACTAGACAGTTGATACACTTCGGATATTTGGCCTTGCACTGCTGCATGGCTGTAGCCGCAATTACCGCACGTTCTGCTGAACTTACAGTTTTTCCCTATATGGCCATAATCGTGGCAGTTGTAACATCTAGTTATTTGCCTATATGGTCTTATGTAGACTGCATTAAATCCTATATATATTGTTTTGCTCTTGATGAGCAAGTAGCCTACGGCTTTATCAGTCTCTATAACTAAGTGCTGAAGATTTTCATTAATTCTGTGTGATTTAATTTCTGTTATTTTGATGTTGGCGTCTGGATGGATTTCTGGATTGTTTGATTGCAAATACTTGTTTATGTTATCTTCGCTTACGTGATTGGGTGTGCTGAGCAGGATGATCTTCCGGCGCTGATCAGTCGGCTCTTCCGAGTTAATTTTATGCTTGGCTAGTTGTTGTTTTAAGCGCTCCTTTGTTTCTACCGTGCTGCATTGAATTTTTGCAACTCTTTTGGCCCAGATAACTTTTCTAGGGCAAACTTCGCTGTTTAGGTTTAGTAAGTTACTCTAAGCGTCTTCACATTTTCGGTTTCCTGCGGTTTGACTATGAGTGCCGTCTTACTGTCAGTTTCTATGCGCTTCTTGAGCACTGCACTGTAAGACAATTTAGGAGGGTTTTGAAGGTTTTGCTGATTCATAACTATGGCTTTGGTGTCTTCCTGTATGTTCTTAATGGTTTGAATATTGTCATTTATTTGCTCTATTTGAGAGGACAATAATTCCATAGTGTCCTGTTCTTTCTGTTCGTTGGTTGGGTTTTATGGCACAAGGTCCAAAATTGGACATGCTGCGCCGAAACTATGATTTAAAGTTTTTTTATATATTCTTTATAAACCCAAGCAACATTAAAACTTTAAAAAATAAAAGTAAATGTATATGAAGTAATTAAAAACCTTAGGTACATATAGAGACAGACACATAAATATATATAAAAAATATATATAAATAATAAAAAAATTTAAAATTAAATCAAATATATGGTAAAAAACCTATTGCTCTTAAAAACGCAAATAGGTTTCTGTGGGATGGATCTCCCAATAAATCACATAAAGTTAAAATATCTGTATTAAAAAAGTGTATACGTAAATGGTTAAAACATGAACATGAAATTAAAATATGATGCACAGTATAAGGTTCATCACACGTTTCACAACAAGGATTTAATTCACTCAAAAACAAATGTCTATGGGTGAAACGTGTGTGTCCGATACGAAGGCGAGTCAATCTAACATCTGCACTTCGTAACGGTAAAACTGATAATGAGGTGAGGGATGAGAAAATGTTATGGAGTTTGTTTCCGACCTGCAAGTTCCATGATTCTTCCCTTAGGGAATATATAAATCTTTTTATACCCTTTTTCACATCTGAGAGCGGAACCGATGGTAAAATTGGATCTTCAGCTGCCTTTGCAGCTGTATCCGCTCTCTCGTTTCCATCAAGACCTACATGACTTGGTACCCAACAAAATATTATTTTGTATCCCTTGCCAGCAAGGGAATCCAATGTTGAGAAAATTCTCGACACAACAGGATGACAGGAAACACTATTGTTTTTCAAGGCTTCAATAATACTCATGCTGTCAGTGTAAATACAAAATTCATGACAATCATCTGTATTCACATGCTGAAGCGCGTAGCAGATGGCAGTTGCTTCAGCAGTAAAGACGGAGCAGGATGTATGTAGGCTGTAACTAAATGCTGTATTATTGATAAAAACTCCACAGCCTACATGTCCTGCTGTTTTAGAACCGTCTGTGAATACAGGTTTGTATGATTGATACTGACAGCGATGAGAAGAATATAGCTGTTGAAAAACAATAAGTGTTGTGTCAGATTTTCTGTAGTGAACAAAGGTATTGATAAAAGTATATGTTGAGTTATACCAAGGCGGATGAGCAAATTGATCTACAGACTCATTCCGAATATCATGTAGGTCTGTGAGCCACAGATATGATTTGGCTCTTGTGAGAAAAGGTGGGATGCTCATTGGTCGAGCATTAAAAAGTCTTTTAAGAGAGGCATTAGGAATCATTGAACGTAATGGGTGATTCGGGGTCGACATAATTTTTGCGTAAAAATTGAGAGATTGCTGCATTCGTCTCAGGTCTAACGGTAGTTGTTCACAAACAGCAAATAGACTCTGGACGGGTGATGTGCGGAAGGCGCCAGAACATATCCTCAAAGCAGAGTGATGAACTGTGTCCAGTCTTCGTAAAATAGAAGATCTAGCCGATCCATAAACAACACTTCCGTAGTCAATGCAGGATAAAATCAATGACTGATAAATTCGAAGTAGTGATGTGGGATCTGCACCCCAAGATGTATTTGACAACACCTTGAGGATATTAAGCGATCGCTCACACTTCTTCCGCAAATGTAAAATATGCGGAAGAAAGGTCAATTTTCGGTCAAAGATAATACCCAAGAATTTTATTTCATTGACTACTTGTATTGGAGTGTTGTTGGTATAAATAGTTGGATCATTATGCAGGCTAGTCTTGCTACAGAAGTGGATACATTTACTCTTGCTTGGTGATAAGGTATGGCCATTCTCAGCACAACATGCAGCAAGTTTGTTAACTGCTGTTTGCAGTTGTCTCTCAATTATTCGCATATTAGACCCCTCGCATGATATTTGCAGGTCGTCTACAAACAAAGTACCATGTACTGATGATGGAAGCTGATGAAGAATGTTAGTGATGAAGAGACTAAAAAGTGTGACGCTTAAAATAGAGGCCTGAGGAACACCCTCAGATTGTGTAAAGGTATTGGAAGTATAGTTTCCAATACGTACTTTAAAACCACGGAAGCATAAAAAATTTTGTAGGAATATCGGCAGATTACCCCGAAAGCCAAAATCATATAATGTACGGAGAATTCCTTATCGCCATGTACGGTCGGTTGGTTGGTTGGGTTTTATGGCGCAAGTTCCAAATGAGGACAAGCTGCGACAGAATTTTTTTTTGTATAAAATTTTTATTTTATTATTTTATTATTTATTTATTTTTTAAACCAATCAACTTTTAAAATTCCTTTAAAAATGTAAGAAATATTTATAAAATTATTAACATAAAAAATAGACAAACATCAAACATATAAATGATTAAATTATATCTAAAACATATAAGATAAAAAAACCTAAACTAAATCTGTAAAATGTTTTATGTATTTAATTAAAAATCTTTAATTTAAAATTATATATAATCTATAAAACCAATGCTTCTTAAAAAAGCAAAAATATTTTGATGCGGTGGTTCGCCCAGCAAATCCCGCATCGTTAAAAGATCAGTTTTAAAAAATTTAAAACGATGTTGGTTAAAATCAGAACATGAAATTAAAATATGAAACACAGTGTATGGTTCGTCACACGTTTCACACCAAGGTTTTAATTCATTTAGGAATAAATGTTTATGAGTGAAACGTGTGTGTCTAATACGAAAGCGGGTTAATTTAACGTCCGCACTCCGTAAAGGTAAAACTGGAAATGAAATGAGGGATGGAGTTATGGTATACAATTTGTTGCTAACTTGCATTCTCCATGATTCCTGCCAAAGTTTATGCACAAAACTTTTCACACCTTTTCTCGCATCACAAAGTGGTACGGAAGGGTGAAGTGGAGAAGATGCAGACTTTGCAGCTGCATCAGCCCTCTCGTTACCATCAAGACCTACATGTCCTGGGATCCAACAAATGATAATATCAAATCCCTTGCACTTCAGAGAGTCTAATGTGCTAAAAATCTCCGACACAACAGGGAGATAGTTGACATTCATATTCTCCACAGCTTCTAATACACTCATGCTGCAGTGTAAATACAAAATTTATGTGATTCTTTATTACACACATACTGAAGCGCACTTAATATAGCAGATGCTTCAGAAGTAAAGATGGAGCAGGACATATTAAGGCTGTAACTAAGAGTGATATTATCAACATAAACTCCACAGCCAACATGTCCGGCAGATTTTGAACCATCTGTAAATATAGGTTGATAAGAATCAAACTGACAGCGATGATAAGAATAGAGCTGATGGAAAACAATAGAAGATGTGTCGGATTTTTTGAATTCTGCAAAGGGATTGATTATTTTACACTGTGACTCATACCAGGGTGGATTTAAAGTTCGATTTGTGGTAGTTATTCGAACATCCTGCAGGTCAGATAGTAATACATGAGGTTTTATTCTAAGGAGAAAAGGTGGAATGTTCCTTGGACGAGCATTGTAGAGTCTTTTAAGGGCAGATGTAGGAATCATGGCACGTGATGGATAATGAGGGTCAGACATGATATTAGCATAATAATTGAGAGACTGCTGCATTCGTCTCAGGTCTAAGGGCAGTTGTTGACAAATTGTATATAGACTCTGGACGGGTGATGTGCGGAATGCGCCCGAACATATTCTCAGAGCAGAATGATGGACAGTGTCCAATGTGTGTAAAAGAGAAGACCTAGCGGATCCATAAACAACACAACCGTAGTCTATGCGAGATAAAATTAGTGATTGGTATACTCGGAGGAGTGACATGCGATCAGCACCCCAAGATGTATTTGAAAGCACCTTGAGGATATTGAGCGATCGCTCGCACTTCTTCCGCAGATATAATATATGCGGAAGAAAGGTTAATTTACTATCAAATATCACTCCGAGGAATTATACCTCACTGACCACTGGTATAGGTGTGTTGTTTATACGAATAACGGGTCGGTTGGTTGGTTGGGTTTTATGGCGCAAGGTCCAAAAATGGACATGCTGCGCCAAGAATAAGTTTTCGAAGAACATATTTTATTATTTACTTTTTTTTATTTATAAATATATATTTCCTTTGAACACCCAAGCAACATTAAAATTCTAAAAAACAAAAATCAGTGTATAAATTATTTTAAAATCCATATATAATAGTAAAATTTAAAAATGTACAAATATAAATTATATAAAATTTAAAAAACCTATTGCTCTTAAATATGCAAATAGGTTTCTGTGGGGTGGTTCCCCCAGCAAATCAAACATAGTTAAAAGGTTTGTTTTAAACAATTTAAAACGGTAGACGTTATAAGTGGAACATGAGATTAAAATGTGATAAATAGTAAATGGTTCATCACACGTTTCACACCATGGATTTAGTTCATTTAAAAATAAATGTTTGTGTGTGAAACGTGTGTGTCCGATACGAAGAAGAGTTAATCTAACATCAGCACTTCGTAACGGTAAAACTGATAATGAGGTGAGGTATGGGAAAATGGTATGTAATTTGTTGACGACCTGCAAGTTCCATGATTCCTGCCAAAGACCATATATAAAACTTTTTATAGCCTTTCTCACATCTGAGAGAGGAACTGATGGTAATATTGGATCTGATGCAGCCTTTGCAGCTGCATCTGCTCTCTCATTTCCTTCAAGACCCATGTGGCTTGGTATCCAACAAAATACAATTTCTTTTCCCTTGCCAGCAAGGGAATCCAATGCTTTAAAAATTCTCGACACAACAGGATGACAGATAACGCTATTGTTTTTCAAGGCTTCAATAATACTCATGCTGGTAGTATACATACAATATTGATGATAATCGTCTGTATTCACATGCTGAAGCGCGTAGTAGATTGCGGTTTCTTCAGCAATAAAGATGGAGCAGGGTAATTAAAATCTGTATTATTGGTAAAAATTCCACAGCCCACATGTCCTGCTGTTTTAGAACCATCTGTGAATACAGGTTTATATGATTGATACTGACAGCGATGAGAAAAGTATAGCTGTTGAAAAACAATAGGTGTTGTGTCGGATTTTTTAAACTGAGCAAAGGTATTTATAAAAGTATTTGTTGGTTCATACCAAGGTGGATAGAGAAATTGATGAATTGACTCTATCCGAACATCACATAGGTCTGTGAGCCAAAGATGTGATTTGGCTCTTGTGAGAAAAGGTGGGATGCTCATTGGACGAGCATCATATAGTCTTTTAATTGAGGCATTAGGTATCATGGAACGTAGTGGATGGTCAGGGGTCGACGTGATCTTAGCATAATAACTGAGAGACTGCTGCATACGTCTCAGGTCTAACGGTAATTGATGGCAAATCACGTATAGACTCTGGACGGGGGATGTGCGGAAGGCCCCAGAGCATATTCTCAGAGCAGAATGATGGACAGTGTCCAGTCTGCGTAAAACAGAAGACCTAGCGGATCCGTAAACAACACAACCGTAGTCTATGCGGGATAAAATTAGTGATTGGTAAACTCGGAGGAGTGACGTGCGATCAGCACCCCAAGATGTATTTGAAAGCACCTTGAGGATATTGAGCGATCGCTCGCACTTCTTCCGCAGATATAATATATGCGGAAGAAAGGTTAATTTACGGTCAAATATCACTCCGAGGAATTTTACCTCACTGACCACTGGTATAGGTGTGTTGTTTATACGAATAACGGGATCATTGTGGAGGCTAGTCTTCCTGCAGAAATGGATACAATTCCTCTTGCTAGGAGATAGTGTATGGCCATTCTCAGCACACCATGCAGCAATTTTATTAACAGATGTTTGTAATTGTCTCTCAATTAAATTCATGTTAGACCCTTCACAAGATATTTGCAGGTCATCAACGTACAAGGTACCATGCACATGAGGTGAAAGTTGATGAAGTATGCTACTGATATGAAGATTAAAAAGGGTGACACTTAAAATACTTCCCTGAGGAACACCTTCAGGTTGGTTAAAAGTATTGGACAAAAAAGTACCAATACGAACTTTAAAACCACGGGAGCGTAAAAAGTTTTGAATAAATATCGGCAAATTACCCCGAAAGCCAAAATCATACATTCTACGGAGAATTCCATAACGCCACGTACGGTCATATGCCTTCTCTATATCAAAGAAAATGGAAACGAGATGATTCCTTCGCACAAAGGCGTTTCGTATCTGCGTTTCCAAATAAGTGATATTATCAAGAGTGGATCTCCCTTTGCGGAATCCACTCTGATTGATATGTATACATTTGTTTCTTTCTAAGATATATACGAGACGGGCATTGACCATACGTTCAAGAGTCTTACATAAGCAGCTCGTCAGAGCTATTGGTCGATAACTTGAAGGAACAGAAGGATCCTTACTAGCCTTAAGGATCGGAATCACTATTGCTTCGCTCCAAAGTGATGGAAATTTATTTTCAGTCCAGATCCTATTGAACAGGTAAAGTAAGTTCAACAGGGAATCTGGACTTAAATTACGAAGCATTTGATAGCTGATTCCATCAGGTCCTGGGCTAGTATCATTGGCCTGCTGTAATGCTCTCTTCAATTCCAACATCCGAAATTCACAGTTGTAAGGCAAAGCTTGTCCATGGTTGAAACGAATTGGTGTTCGCTCAGCACGACTCTTTGTCCTTAGGAACGAAGGACTATAAGAGTCGTTGCTTGAGACGCTAGCAAAGGTTTCACCAAGGACGTTAGCGATGTCCTTAGGAGAAGAGTATATAGCAGCTCCGGATTTCAAAATAGGAATGGAAAATTCTCTATATATTCCATTGGCTGCTTTCACTCTTCTCCACAACTGTTTACTGGATGTGGAAGAAGTAATTGAGGATACATAGCGAGACCAGGATTCCTTCTGCGAGCTAATGCTTTTGCTCTCTTGAAGGCGGTAAGATTCTCCGTTGTGGGGAACCTCCGAAATAACCCCCATAACTTCCTTTGTTTTCTATAAGTTTGTTGGCATTCTTCATTCTACCAAGGTTTGCAACGCCTGTGTGGTATAGAGGAACTCTTAGGTATTGATGCGTCAGCTGCTTTAATAATTGTTTCGGTGACTTTACAAACGGCATCATCAATATTTTCGATCATAACCATTTCGTTATCAATATCTGCCAATTGTGTAAATGACGTCCAATCTGCCCGACTGTATACCTAAGTAGGTAAGCGTTGTCTTACACTACTACCTCCAGTCTGGGAGATGACGAGAGGAAAATGATCGCTGTTATGCAGATCATTTCCTACTATTAGATTTAACAATGGCAGAAGAGATGGAGAACAGATGGCTAGATCGAGAGAATGAAACGTTCTTGTGGGTACATGGAAATATGTCTTCTCGTCGGTATTCAGCAGACAGAGACTATTATCTGAAATAAAACGCTCTATCTGCCGACCGCGAGAATTAGTATCATCATTTCCCCACAAAGAACTATGGCCGTTAAAGTCACCTAACAACAGATATGGTGTTGGCAGCTGATCTATTAATGCATCAAGTTCCTCTTGGCGGATGACATCGTGTGGTGGCAAATACAAACTACAGACTGTCAACAAACATGATGTGTGAATTCTTACAGCAACAGCCTGTAGAGTAGTATTCAATGGATGGGCAGTGCTGGGAAAAGTATTAGATGTTAATATACAAACACCTCCAGACACTGCACCATCGTCACCACAGTCTTTTCTAAAGCTTCTAAACTCACGCATGGAAATGTTATTGCTGGACTTCAGGAATGTTTCCTGAAGTGCAACACATGCGGGGTTGTAGGCTGAAATTATGGACTTGATGTCATCATGATGAAAACGCAAACCATGGCAGTTCCAAGAAACAAAGGAAGTTATTGTTCAATTTGAAAAGCTCCTTTCCCGGAGCTGGAAGGCATGTCATCCGACATCTCCTCGAGCGATAAATCTTCGTCCGAGGGATGTAAGGAAACAGCGTCAGCCTCCAGGTTTAAGGCTTTACGGGTGGATATAGAGGGCCTAATTTTGCCCTCTTTTGCAGATTTTAATTTTAAGGCCTTCATGGCTTTAGACTTAGCCATCGGAGCTTTTCTACGTTGAATAGTTGTGGAGGTTGATTTTGGGCTTTTTTCAGATGTAAGGGGTAATTTGACTATTGGAAGTGAAAGAGCATCCGTTTGCGTACTAACCGTTCTAGTGACCTTGGCGGCGACAGATGCATAGCTAACTCCTGCTTGAGGTGTACGTGCTGTAACAGCTCGTCTCGCCTCAGGATATGAAACGTTATTCTTAACTTTAGTGGTTGTGATCTCCTTTTCCAGTAACCAGATAGGACAACTTCTAGCGTAGGAGGGGTGGTCACCTTTACAGTTGACACACCTCTCCTTTGCAGTACAAGACAAACTGTCGTGGCCAACTGCTGCGCAGCGAGCGCAAGTCAGTTTGCCCCTGCAAGTCGCTTTGGAGTGACCAAATCTCTGGCACTGGAAACAACGCAAAGGATTTGGTATAAACGGCCTGACGGATAGATGCATATACGCAGCTTTAATATGCTGCGGTAGGTCTGGCGTCGCAAATGTCAGTACGAGATGTTTAGTATTGATAAACTGCCCATCTCGTCTGATAGTGATGCGTTTTACAGCACAGACCTTTTGATCAATGAGATTTTCTAAGATCTCATCCGTAGGCGTATTTAGCAAATCCTTGGCGGATACCACACCACGTGAAAAGTTAAGATTCAAGTGAGGAGAGACAGACACCTCAAGGTTAGCTAGCGTATTCATGTTACCAATCAGAGTTGCTTGTGCATCTGAAGCAACTTCTACCATCAAATCACCAGAACGAAGTTTCCGGATGCTCTTCACTTCGCCGATATTGCCACTAATACCTTTTTGGATTAGGAAAGGGGATACATTATCAAATGTACCCTCCTTCCGCTTCACAATATAAAATTTGGCTTTTAAATTTTTCAATGTATGCTCCCGTGGGAGAGAAGAGAATAATGTTTCCATGATAGAGATGGAAAATTCGGGACCTGACGGCACCACCCACCACCGAGTCCAACAAGGGGATGCAGACCAGCTGCACCAGTGCTAGCCAGGTCCTATACGCTCACAGTACATCCCTGAAGTGGCCTCCACCCTTAACGAGTCACCCAGTAGATGTACCGATCGCTTGATCCATAAAGCCGATTGATGTGCTGAGGACCACAACACACCTCCCGTTTACCTGAAGCAGAGGCCAAAGTAATGTGTTGGTCTCTGGAGGCCTCAATTACCAGGATCCTCCTTTCCAGGGACACGGGTCTCCACGCACGGCAAACACGTGGGTGATTTAGTCCTCAAGAGTAGCTAATAGCAACAGAGCGGCGAAAGCTACTCAAGGGGAGCCCTCAACCTCTTGCGAGGCAACCACACTGAGGGAGAAGAGGAAGAAAAAGCAGAAGAGTAGAGGAGAGAAGAAAAGAAAGAAGAGGACAGATCACTAGGGTACCTCGGGATTGTGACACCCGTGTTTACCTAAAGAAGGTAAACCCCCTGAGGGGAGCAACAGAGCGGCGGAAGCTACTCAAGGGGAGCCCTCAACCTTTTGCGAGGCAACCACACTGAGGGAGAAGAGGAAGAAAAAGTAGAAGGATAGAGGAGAGAAGAAAAGAAAGAAGAGGACAGATCACTAGGGTACCTCGGGATTGTGACACCCGTGTTTACCTGAAGAAGGTAAACCCCCTGGTTGGTTGGTTGGTTGGTTGGGTTTTATGGCGCAAGGTCCAAAATTGGACATGCTGCGCCAAAAGTAAGTTTTTTTACCTTTATTTATTTATTTATTTTTTTAAACCCAAGCAACATTAAAATTTTTTTAAAAAAACAAAATTCTGTGTATATATTATTTTAAAATCAATTTATAAAATATAAAAAAGAGAAATCAACTATAAACACAATTTTTAAAATTTAACATGTAAATCAGATATAATGTATGAAACCTATTGCCCTCAAGAAAGCGAATAGGCTTTTATGGGGTGGATCCCCTATGATATCAAATAAAGTGATAAAATCAGTTTTAAAAAATTGTAAACGTTGTTGGTTAAAATCATGACATGAAATTAAAATATGATAAACAGTGAATGGTTCATCACACGTTTCACACCATGGATTTAGTTCATTTAAAAACAAATGTCTGTGTGTGAAACGTGTGTGTCCGATACGAAGGCGAGTCAATCTAACATCTGCACTTCGTAACGGTAAAACTGACAATGAAATGAGGGATGAGAAAATGGTATGTAATTTGTTGCCGACCTGCAAGTTCCATGACTCCTGCCAAAGACCATATATAAAACTTTTTATAGACTTTCTCACATCTGAGAGAGGAACCGATGGTAAAATTGGATCTGATGCAGCCTTTGCAGCTGCATCTGCTCTCTCATTGCCTTCAAGACCCATGTGGCTTGGTATCCAACAAAATACAATTTCTTTTCCCTTGCCAGCAAGGGAATCCAATGCTTTAAAAATTTTGGACACAACAGGATGACAGGTAACACTATTGTCTTTCAAAGCTTCAATAATACTCATGCTGTCAGTATAGATACAATATTTATGATAGTTGCCTGTATTCACATGCTGAAGCGCATAATATATAGCAGTTGCTTCAGCAGTAAAGATGGAGCAGGACGAATGTAGGCTGTAATTAAAATCTGTATTATTAATAAAAACTCCACAGCCCACATGTCCCGCTGTTTTAGAACCATCTGTGAATACAGGTTTGTATGATTGATACTGACAGCGATGAGAATAGTACAGCTGTTGAAAAACAATAGGTGTTGTGTCCGATTTTTTAAATTGAGCAAAGGTATTTATAAAGGTATTTGTTGGTTCATACCAAGATGGATAGAGAAAATGATTAATTGACTCTATCCGAACATCACATAGGTCTGTGAGCCAGAGATTTGATTTGGCTCTTGTGAGAAAAGGTGGGATGCTCAATGGACGAGCATCATATAGTCGTTTCAAAGAGGCATTAGGAACCATAGAACGTAACAGATGGTCAGGGGTCGACATGATCTTTGCATAATAACCGAGAGACTGCTGCATACGTCTCAGGTCTAACGGTAATTGATGGCAAATCACGTATAGACTCTGGACGGGTGATGTGCGGAATGCCCCAGAGCATATCCTCAAAGCAGAGTGATGAACAGTGTCCAATCTTCGTAAAACAGAAGATCTAGCCGATCCATAAACAACACATCCGTAGTCAATGCGGGATAGAATCAATGACTGATAAATCCTAAGTAGTGATGTGCGATCTGCACCCCAAGATGTATTTGACAACACCTTGAGGATATTAAGCGATCGCTCACACTTCTTCCGCAAATTTAAAACATGCGGAAGAAAGGTTAATTTTCGGTCAAAGATAATACCCAGAAATTTAATTTCATTGACTACTTGTATTGGAGTGTTGTTGATATTTATCATTGGATCATTATGAAGGCTAGTCTTTCTGCAGAAGTGGACACATCTGCTCTTGCTAGGAGATAAAGTATGGCCATTCTCAGCACACCATGCAGCAAGCTTATTAACTGCTGTTTGCAGTTGTCTCTCAATTAACCGCATATTCGAACCCTGACATGATATTTGCAGGTCGTCAACATAGAGTGTACCATTTATTGATGGTGGTAATTGATGTAGAATGTTACTGATGAATAAATTAAAAATAGTGACACTTAAAATGGAGCCTTGGGGGACACCCTCGGCTTGAATAAAAGTATTGGAAAAAACTGTTCCAATACGAACTTTAAAAACACGGGAGCTTAAAAAATTCTGAAGGAATATCGGGAGATTACCCCGAAAGCCAAAATCATATAATGAACGGAGAATTCCATATCGCCATGTACGGTCGTATGCCTTCTCGATGTCAAAGAAAATGGAGACCAGATGGTTTCTACGCACAAAAGCATTGCGAATTTGGGTCTCCAAATATGTGATATTATCAAGAGTGGATCTCCCTTTACGGAAGCCACTCTGATTAATATGTATGCATTTATTTTTTTCTAAGACATATACGAGACGGGCGTTGACCATACGTTCGAGAGTCTTACAGAAACAGCTTGTCAGAGCTATTGGTCGATAATTTGAAGGATCTGAAGGATCCTTACCAGCCTTAAGGATCGGAATCACTACCGCTTCATTCCAAGCTGATGGGAATTTCTTTTCAGTCCAGATCCTATTGAAAAAATATAATATGTTCGATAGGGAGTCTGGACTTAAATTTCGAAGCATTTGATAGCTGATTCCATCAGGTCCTGGACTGGTATTATTGGCCTGCTGTAATGCTCTCTTCAATTCCAACATCCGAAATTCACAGTTGTAAGGCAAGGCTTCACCTTGGTTGAAACGAATTGGTGTTCGCTCAGCACGACTCTTTGTCCTTAGAAACGAAGGACTATAAGAGTCGTTGCTTGAGACGCTAGCAAAGGTTTCACCAAGGACGTTAGCGATGTCCTTAGGAGAAGAGTATATAGCAGCTCCGGATTTCAAAATAGGAATGGAAAATTCTCTATATATTCCATTGGCTGCTTTCACTCTTCTCCACAACTGTTTACTGGATGTGGAAGAAGTAATTGAGGATACATAGCGAGACCAGGATTCCTTCTGACTTCGACGACGAGCTCTGCGAGCTAGAGCTCTTGCTCTCTTAAAGGCGACAAGATTCTCCGTTGTGGGGTATCTCCTAAATAACCCCCATAACTTCCTTTGTTTTCTGTAATGCTCTTGGCATTCTTTGTTCCACCAAGGTTTGCAACGCCTGTGTGTTGTAAAGGAACTCTTAGGAATAGATGCATCAGCTGCATTTAATATTGCTTTGGTGACCTTATATATAGCATCATCAATATCATCGATCATAACCATTTCATTATCAACAACTGCCAATTGTGTGAATAGCGTCCAATCTGCCCGACTGTACACGTAAGTAGGTAAGCGTTGTCTTACACTACTACCTCCAGTCTGGGAGATGACGAGAGGAAAATGATCGCTGTTATGCAGATCATTTCCTACTATTAGATTTAACAATGGCAGAAGAGATGGTGAACAAATGGCCAGATCGAGAGAATGAAATGTTCTTGTGGGTACATGGAAATAAGTCTTCTCGTCGGTATTAAGCAGACAGAGACTGTTTTCTGAAATAAACCGCTCTATCTGCCGACCGCGAGAATTAGTATCATCATTTCCCCACAAAGAACTATGGCCGTTAAAGTCACCTAACAACAGAAATGGTGTTGGCAGCTGATCTATTAATGCATCGAGTTCCTCTTGGCGGATGACATCATGCGGTGGCAAATACAAACTACAGACTGTTAACAAGCATGATGTGTGAATTCGCACAGCTACAGCCTGTAGTGTAGTATTTAAATGCTGGGCAGTGCTGGGATAGTTGTTGGATGTTAAAATGCAAACACCTCCAGACACTGCACCATCGTCACCACAGTCTTTTCTAAAGCTTTTAAACCCACGCATGGATAAATTATTGTGGGACTTCAGGAATGTTTCCTGAAGTGCAACACATGCGGGGTTATAGGCTGAAATTATAGACTTGATGTCATCAAGATGGGAACGCAAACCATGGCAGTTCCAAGAAACAAAGGAAGTTATTTTTTAATTTGAAAAGCTCCTTTCCCGGAGCTGGAAGGCATGTCATCTGACATCTCCTCGAGCGATAAGTCTTCGTCCGAGGGATGTAAGGAAACAGCGTCAGCCTCCAGGGACAAGGCTTTACGGGTGGATATGGAGGGTCTAGAAGAACCCTCCCTAGAGGATTTTAGCTTATAAGCCTTGAAGGCTTTAGATTTAGCCGAAGGAGCTTTTTTCTTAATAGTTGATGTTGATGAAGATTTTGGCTTCAAGGTTGGTAATAGGGGTAATCTAGTCAAGGGAAGTGAAATAGTTTCAGTTTGAGTACTGATTGATTTGGTGACTTTCTTTGCTGCGGTTGCATAGCTAACACCAGATTTAGGACATCGAGAGGCAACTTGTCGCCTAGCCTCAGGGAATGAACAGTTATTTTTTACTTTTACAGTGGTGATTTCTTTTTCAAGTACCCATTGAGGACAATTTCGAGAAAAGGAGGGATGGTCGCCCTGGCAGTTGACACATCTCTCCTTTGCTGTGCAGTTCGAGTTATCGTGGCCAACTGCTGCGCATTGTGCGCAAGTCAGTTTGCCCCTGCAAGCATTCTGCGAATGTCCAAAACGTTGGCACTTGAAACAACGCAAAGGATTAGGGATATATGGCCTGACGGGTAGATTCAGATAAGCAGCTTTTATATTCTGCGGAAGGTCTGGGGACGCAAAGGTCAGAATGAGATGTTTAGTGTCTATGTACATTCCATCTCTTCTGACTCTTATACGTTCAACACCACAGACCTTCTGATCCTGCAGATTTTCCAGAATCTCATCCGTCGGCGTATTTTCCAAATCCCTTGCGGAAATAACACCACGTGTAAAATTGAGGCTACCATGAGGCAAGACGGATACCTCTAGGTTAGCTAGCATTCGCATATTGCTGATGGTTGTAGCTTGAGTGGAATTTGCAATTTCCACCAGCAAGTCACCAGACCGAATTTTTTAATATTTCGTACTTCCCCTACAATTCCCGATATTCCCTTCTGAATTAAAAAGGGGGACACATTTTGAAACGTTCCCTCCTTTCTTTTAATTATAAAAAATTTGTTATCTTTATTTTGCAAAAGCTGCTCCCGTGGGAGAAAAGAATTTTTTTATTTTCCATAATTTGTTTTAAAATTTCGGGACCTGACCGCACCACCCACCACCGAGTCCAACAAGGGGATGCAGACCAGCTGCACCAGTGCTAGCCAGGTCCTATACGCTCACAGTACATCCCTGAAGTGGCCTCCACCCTTAACGAGTCACCCAGTAGATGTACCGATCGCTTGATCCATAAAGCCGATTGATGTGCTGAGGACCACAACACACCTCCCGTTTACCTGAAGCAGAGGCCAAAGTAATGTGTTGGTCTCTGGGGGCCTCAATTACCAGGACCCTCCTTTCCAGGGACACGGGTCTCCACGCACGGCAAACACGTGGGTGATTTAGTCCCCAAGAGTAGCTAATAGCAACAGAGCGGCGAAAGCTACTCAAGGGGAGCCCTCAACCTCTTGCGAGGCAACCACACTGAGGGAGAAGAGGAAGAAAAAGCAGAAGAGTAGAGGAGAGAGGAAAAAAGAAAGAGGACAGATCACTAGGGTACCTCGGGATTGTGACACCCGTGTTTACCTAAAGAAGGTAAACCCCCTGAGGGGTATAAACTGACAGCGATGAAAGAAGTAAAGCTGTTGAAAAACAACAGTATTTGTGTCCGATTTTATATATTTTCCAAAGATATTCAGCACAATAATGTGTGGATCATACCAAGGAGGATGTGCGAACAAGTCTATAAACTCAACCCGGACATCACTTAGGTCTGAGAGGTATAGATGTGATTTAACACGAGAGAGAAAAGGTTGAATGCTTGATGGTCTAGCATCACATAATCTCTTAAGAGCAGCACCTGAAATCGTGGAACGCAAGGGATGATGAAGAGTGGACATGATTTTAATATAATAATTAAGAGACAGCTGTATCCGCTGCAAGTTTAATGCTTGCTAATGGCAGATTACATATAAACTCTGCACGGGTGGTACGAAATGCTCCACAGCAAATCCTTAAAGCAGAATGGTGGACGGTGTCCAATCTGCGTAAAATGGAAGATCTAGCCGATCCATAAGCAACACAACTGTGGTCAATACGAGATAAAATGATTGATCGATAAATACGGAGCAATGAAGTACGATCTACACCCCAAAATGTATTCGACAACACCTTGAGGATATTGAGCGATCGCTCGCATTTCTTCCGCAGATATAAGTCTGCGAAAGGAAAGTTAACTTCTTATTGAAAATTACCCCGAGGAATTTTATCTCAGTGACCACAGAAATAGGTATATTGCACAGGATCAGGATGGAAGCTAGTTTTCCTACAGAAGTGAACACAGCAACTCTTACTAGGAGATATACTGAGACCATTACGTTCACACCCAGTATTTATATTGTTTACAGCTGTTTGCAATTGTCTATTAATTATATTCATGTTTCAACCCTGATATGAAATTTGTAAGTCATCAACATATAAATTACTATATATAGAAGATGGTAACTAATGAAGTATGTTGCTGATTAAAAGGTTAAATAGTGTTACGCTTAAAACGCTACCTTGAGGGACACCCTCAGCCTGGTCAAAAGTATCTGAAACTGTAGTTCCAACACGTACTTTAAAAAGCCTAGAGGCTAGGAAATTCTGTATAAATATTGGAAGATTACCCTTAAAGTCAAGATTAGAAGAATTCCATAGCGCCATGTACGGTCATAAGCTTTCTCAATATCGAAGAAGATTGGAACAAGGTGGTTTCTCCTCACAAAAGCATTTCGAATTTGGGATTCTAGATCTACTATGTTATCAATAGTGGATCGTCCTCTTCGAAATCTGCTTGGATGAAGAGGTATGCAGTTATTCTTCTAAGGTGTAAATGAGTCTAGCATTGATCATACGCTCAAAAGTTTTTCACAAGCAACTCGTAAGAGCTATTGGACGATAACTCAGAGGGTCAGATGAATCTTTGCCAGGTTTCAAAATCGGAATCACTATGGCTTCTCTCCATGGTGTAGGATAAGCATGCTCAATCCAGATTCTATTAAACAATGAAAGTATGTTCAATACAGAATTATGATTTATATGACGGAGCATTTGATAAGAGATTCCATTAGGTCCTGGGCTGGTGTCGTTTGCCTTAGATAAAGCAGTCTTCAATTCTGACAATTCAAAAGCACAATTATAGGGTAGATTATGTCGATCATGAAAACTTAGATGTGTTCGCTCAGCAATTCTTTTAATCATTAGAAAAGTAGGATTATATGAATCAGAGCTGGAAACACTAGCAAAAGTTTCACCGATGACATTAGCAATATCTACCGCTGAGGAGTGTATTGCAGCTTCGGATTTTAATACAAGAATAGAATAATCCTGATAAATACCATTGGCTGCTCTAACTTTCCTCCACAATTGTTTGCTTGTTGTCGATGAATTGATTGACGACACATAGCGAATCTAAGATTCTCTTTGACGTCTAACTCTTCCAGCTTGAGCTTTGGCTCTTTTAAAAGCAACAAGATTCTCCGTAGTAGGATATCTTCGGAATATATTCCATTGCCTGCTTTGTTTCTTACCGGAGAATTGGCACTCTTTATTCCACCAAGGTTTCCTATGTTTATGTGGAATGATGGAATTTTTTGGGATAGCAACATCCGCAGCACGGATTATTGTATCGGTGACATATTTAACGGCATCATCGATCTCAGCTGTCTTAACTCTTGTTTCACTAATCACAGCCAATTGCGTGAAAAGCTTCCAATCGGCTCGACTGTACACGACGGATTAAAATTAATTGATTCGCAAAATTTGGAAGTTTCATTAAGATTGATGAATTTGAGGAGGAACTTATAGGAGTCGAAGAATATCAAAAAAATAAATAAATAACCAGAACATTATCTAGCACTTTAAAGTTAATTAAACATTTAAATACGGAAACTGAATCCAATAATTCCATTCGGGAAAATAACAATCCTCATAACAGTTCCGCTCCGAATCCAATTGAAACTATTCCATAAGAAAGATTAAAATTGCCAAAATTAACTATTCCAAAATACTTGCGAGAGATTTCTGAGTGGTTGAATTTTTGAATTGTTTCAATTCTTCAATCCATGAAATTATAAAATTGATAAATTCATTTATCTTAGATATTTTTTGGGAGATTCGGCATTTAATGCAACGGTTGGTATAGAGTTAGCCGCAGAACATTGTGATTACGCTATTAATTTATTGAAACAACGATTTAGTGATAAAAATATTTTAATAAATGCACACATTGTAAACCTTCTCCAAACCAGCCCATTAAGAAATTCTAATGACGTAAAAAAATTCAGGATCATTTTAAATCACATTATAATAACTATCTAAAGGCTTATATTTTTAAGCATAGTATCCTATATTTTTCTGACGTTAATATTTTCTAATTGCATAGAAATACTTTTTATAAATATATTGAATTATGTTGATAAACTTTGTACTAAAGAAAAATCTATTTTTTTGTATTAAAATAGCCAACAAGCATTCGTAATTGTTTTATTCATTGAAGAAGATGCTATAGAGATAATACCATCGAATTGGATAATAAATGCATCGGAAACATTTTGACCAAATATATATTCTGCAGCAGTTATTGCTAAATATATTAAAGAAAGGCACAATCCTGCTGATGATTGGGATAGAGTAAAAATAAAGATTTATATGCCTATTAAAGTAATTATATTTATATTATTATTATATATATATATATATATATATATATATATATATATATATATATATATATATATATATATATATATATATTCCCTATATATTTTATAATTAGATTCATTCAAAAGTGCTAAACTAAAGGCAAAAATTGGTGAAGATATATCCAACATTGGTAGTGATTCTTCTGAAGAGGAATCTAATGCTAGAAAACGCAAAAAACCTGTCCGCTATGAAATAGAAGATTCTTTGTCTGAAAGCGAGTCACTCTTTAATTCAGTGAAAAAATATAAGACATACCTAAATTACCAAAATGTAATTTTATTTCTTAATTTAATTTTTTGTGTTTATTTATATTATCATATGTTACTATACTTAATTTCACTATTTCTTATTTACAAATAGGAAATATAACCTTTTATTTGTATACTTTTGATGAAAATAGAACAATATAACTTCATATAGTTTGAAATTAATGCAAACATGATTTTAAAACACTAATTAGCTGTTTACAATGCATTGTTTTTATTTTGGGTAAAAGTTACCAGACCCGTACGAGATTGGCGCGATTTCAAATTTTTGCGCCAAGCAATCTACAGCTCTGTCGCCAACCTAAATTACGTCACTAACCGCGATAGCCATCAACCAATAACGATCGCGTTCGAACTTCAGCTTTGAAATCGCGCGTTTTTTAGAATTCCAAATATTAAAAAGTTGAATATTTCATTATAACTAAATACTGTAGAAGTTTTAAAATTCTAATAAATAGAAACGAAAATTTTAAAACTCGATTTTAAATACACCGAGCAATGGCGCCCACCTTAAAAAAACATCAGTGTAGCGCTACCTACTACAGTGCCAACCGGGCAATAAAGCTAAATTTCTAACGTTAATAAATTTCACTTTTTGTTTAAACTCGAATTTTAATATATCGCCCACATTAAAGAAATTTCAGTACGCGGCACGTTCTAACATTTATATGCAATACACACAACATAAACATTCATTTACTTAGGGAAACATTCATTTTCATAAAAACTTTAGTTTCTAAATAGGAATAAAATTGTAATGAAAAACAAAATAACTCACCTAATCTTCATCGCTCGGCGAATATACCGTTTTTATCGCATCTAAAAAATTTTCTATTATGTTTTCCTGATGATTCTTTCTCCATACGTACACAGCGAAAACGTAAAATCAATATATCCTCACCAATAATTATTAATTTTCGCAAGCAGCACACAAACTCCAAAAATCGAATAACGAAACTCAAGCGTTAAGATTAATCTGTAATAATTCACGGGTTACATACAAACCGCGCATATTACGCGATCAAGTTACCTCATCAACGGAAAGCACGTCATACATACGTAATCCGAACCGTTAAAACAGTTTTGCAAATTTATCGCACCACTTTATCGCTTGCTTGGCGAATTTTATCCTCCGTACGGATCTGTTCACTTTAGCGTTAGTTTGAAATTTTTAAATAATATTGCCTTATTTTAGAAACAAATTAATTTACTGTTATAATTAGTTAATTACAGCTGTAGAGAATAAAATTAGTTCTTTATCAAATGAGGATGCAGTTACTAAAAAACAAGTTGTTGATAAGTTCCTAAATTTAAAGGATTAATTGAAAATATGCATCTAAATTTTTTTGGTGTATCAATTTATGCTTTATATTAATGTTGATTTTAACTTATTTAAATTTTATTGTAACCAAATATTTAAATCTAAAGTTAATACACCTGTTTTTCGATGCTTTTAGGTACCTCCAGTAACTTTCATTCTGAGACTGCAGAAAATTCTGTGAAAAATTATTCTCCACTCGTGTAAGTATTAGAATTTAGTTACGTATGCTAAAATATTAATTGTTTGCTATGCATTATTATTAAATGCATATATATTTTAATAACTTCCATATGTCTAAAATGAATTATAAAAAGTTTGTTATATTTAAGATAAAAATATTATCTTCTTAGAAAAATATTTTTATTTCTGTATCTAATAAACTTAGTGAACTTTAAAAATTCATGCAATTAATGTTTGTAATATTAAAAATATGTAAACAATTATTGATTCATAATGTATGTAAAAAATAATTAAAAAAAAATTTTTTTTAATTTTGTGAAACTTTTTAGTTAGTTTTTTACTTTATCAATTTTAGCAAAAAGAATGTTTGAATATTTGGAGCTCGTGCATGGTGAGAAGGAAATTACACGCAAAATGTGCAAGATAAGTCTTCAATTAGAGTCTCTTACTGGAACCAATGGAAATTTATTGACTCTTAATGAGAACTTACCAGCAGGTATTAATTTACCTGTAAATTTTGAAGAAATGCTAAAAGAATTGAATGATAAAATAAAAAGTGACTCGGAGTTTTCTGCTGCATTGGTTTTTAATTTTTTTTATAGACAAACTTGAGGGATTATGTATGTAAAATAAGTTTATAAATTTTGGGTATATAACATTAACAAAAACTTTAAAATTATTTATTACAGGTACGCTACCTTCATGGATTTGGGAGTGGTAAAACACCCCGATTATTCCTTTTAAGAGTATCATGAAAAAAATATTAATTTCTGAACTTGCTATCACACAAATACAGTCGATTTGGAAGAAAAGAAGTCCCTTTCCGAATATCGGGAATTACTTAATGTCATCCTATTTTAATATTTCTATATTTTAATTTGCAAATATATTAATTTCAATGGCTAAAATTATTTTGTGATGTTTTTGTTTTTGAATATTTTTATCACATTCAGTAATACATAAATTAATTTTGCTTTTCATTTGTTTTTATTTTTTTTTATTCTTTTTTAGGTTAGGTTAGTACTAAGGTAAAATTTTCAAAAAACACTTTATTATATTATCTTGTTATTTATGAAAGTAATAAAATGAAGTTACTAATAAAAGCAATAATGAAATTTTCAGAATTTTTTAATTTTTTTTACTTTTATTGTCAAAATTGTTATGCTGCATATATTGTCCTTTTGCTCTTATTCAAGATTGCTATAATTTAAATGATTGATTCTTAGTGCATTTAAGTGTTAATTGAGCTATTTATAAAATTTGTGTCTCCAATTTCTGGAGTTTAAGAAAATAAAACAAAAAGAATAAGTCGTCTCCATTTTTATCGCAACATAATAGAAATTTTAAGAATTATCAGTGTGACGCATGAAAAGTAAAACTACTCTAAATACAGTTGCTTCTATGTAAAGATAAATTTGTTTTACAAGATTTATTTAATTTCAAGTGTATTTTTTTATTAATCTTATTCCCTCTATTAAAATTTCTTCATTGCGTTCTTGATGTAGATAATTCTTTCTCTGGTGATTTTTTTTGTTGCATTTAAGAGTGTCAATGTATAAAAAATTTTTCCAATATTTTTAGCTGCTGTTGCTTTGAAGTACAAGGAGAACAGTTGTGAAGAGCTGGCAGAAATGTTTCGCAACAATTTAACTGCTGCTGCTGACTGGAATGGCAGAAAAATTCGGCAGTCCGATATAGCAATTGAATGTGAAGCTGATACTTTAGTTTGGTCAATAAATACTTCTTAAAACAATCAGTTATTTTTTTGTATCAAACTAGAATACATAAATGATTAAAAACACATGTAAAAATTTATTTGTTTTCTTTAACTTGGCAATTCCATTTTCAATGCAACTTTTCTTTCCCAAATTTTAAGTAAACATCATTGAAATATTTATGATTACTTATTTTAGCTGTTTCTGTTATAAAGAATTTAATAATTAAATAATGAAACAGGTATTTTATAAAAATTTTGCTACAGATTTTAATGAAAGAAAAATTCCGACTTACTGATATAAAATATAGGCTTGATGTTAATTTTTTTTATTTAAATATTTCAGTAAAATTATCTTTTATAAATTCTTTCTTGGTGCAAAAGTAAGACTATAGCTATAAAACATACATTTAGCTATATTACTAATATTAATTCAATGCTAGTTGTGCTATGAAGAAATATTATTTTTTCAATTAACAATAGAATTTGTTTTACTTAAAAATGATATGTAATTCTAGTTATTTCTACTAAACATTTTCTTAATAAGATACTACTAATTCCCTTAAAATTATTACAAATTTTATCTTGTGCATATATTATCTTAAACAAGTGAGATGTATCATTAAGGAAAACTAACTGGGTAGTGGGAATTTGAAATAAGAAAATCCATCTAGGAAGTGTGATTTCTTATTCATCTCAGTACAGTATTTCAAAATTATGGAAAGTACGGAATTTTAATACTTGAGTAAAATAGAGTGCATAAAAGAAACTTATATGGTGTTTTAAACTCATGAATATTCATATTTTAATAAATTTGGTAAACTATTCTGTACTTATGTTTTCAATCACAGCATACCATTAAATGTGATGTATATGTAAGTTTAGGTGGGTTTTTAATACTCAATATATATTATATTTAAATGGATACTTGATTTTATAGTGTTTTGTTTCATAATTAGTTTTTGATTTAAGAAGTTTATTGTATTGAATGTAAGCAAACTGTTAATTACAATTACATCTGTTTAATTTGAAATAATATTGAGAATTTTGATTATATATCATAGTCATTTTCTTTGCACTATAAAAGTATGAATAACCTATCCAAGATTATGAGAAATGTTTTAGAAACTCGAAATTGCAATATTACATATCTTCCTCTTTTAATGTAGATTCCGGTTCTAACAAACTATATGTATGATATAAGTCTGAGGCTCGGATCTTGTCAAAATAAATTGAATGGCATTTATAAACCAAAATGTAGTTAAATATTTTTTTAATTATTTGCTTAACTGAAATGCTTATTTAATTTTAAAAGAAAATTTGCACATGGAGACTTATCTTGCTGAGTAGATATATTTCAACAATTTTTTTATAGTAAAATATGAAATCTATAAAATAATGTATAAGATTTAATATATATATTTAATAATTGCAATTATGAGCATACTGAAATATTGATCACTATCAGGCACGTACTTGTAAAATATAATAATAAAAGTATTGAAATATTCAACTGCAAAACTGAGGATAAAATAAGAAATCTCAAAAGCTTATGCATTTAATCATACTGATGATTGAATTAATCATACGAAGAATGAATTTGTAAATGTCTCTTCCATTTGTGCTTCACATTTTCTCATTATGAAAAAAATATGAGAAATATAATATTAACTCTTAAAAAAAGGTTTTACTGAAAAGAATATTTAAAATATGTATTCATATAAATTCTAATAACATGTTCAATATTTAATTAATAAACGCAGGAAAAAATTACTGTTTTTTACAATATTCTATTCAAAAGTTTAACAAAATTCTATTTAATAGTCACATCAGAATAGAATATTATTCAGTACCAAAATGAGTTACTTCTTGATATTTAAATTAAACAATAAATAACACTGTAAAGGAATATTATCTAACGTCAAAATTAAATATTATTTAACGTCGAAATGGAATATCAAATAATATTATATAATATCAAAAATTATTTAATATTGAAATACAATATTATATAATATTATCTAGGTGGGGTCATTTTAATATTATATAATATTGTCAGACAATATTTTATAATATTTATTTACAATATTGACCGATTAACATTTGCTACTTGGGCAAAAAGAATAAAGCGTAGAAAGTTTATCTGTATTAAAGGAAAGTAATTCTAACACTGTAGTTCGAATATTAAATGATTTATTGCCCCAAGATCTATTGTTGGAATTAAATAAAAGAACAAAAAACCCTTTGCTAGTGAAACTGGTGAGCTGCTCAAATTTTTATCTGCGCAACTAACTGCCAGAGAATTGACTTCCCTAACTTTGCACTCTTCAGTTTCCGAAATTAAAATACCACCGGTTACAACGATGAGTCAGAGATGGATTCTAGACGACCCCATCCACTGCTGAATAAGTGATTGAATGTGTTGAAGAAAAGAGAAAAATGGGAAATACATTTGTTTATTTTGTAGATGGCCTAAACATTGCTCTGCTTTCTGCACGAATAATTTGAGTTTGGATGAAAAAATAGACAATGGTAAGCGGTCTGGCTCCTGTTTTCGTTGTTTAAATGATAAAGTGAAAAGGGGACATCTTTCCTCTTCTTCAAAAATTTTATATATATTTAGCTAATATTTAGTTTTTTTCGCTACCTTCATATAAACTAAGGATCTGTCGAATTTTCTTTCACTATTTTAATGGATCTTAAAACGCATGCCATAAAGCTATCATTGTTGAAATTTTCTCGAAAACTAAAAATTTATATAAATTGTCGAAAGTTACGAAAAGTGTGTTGCATTAGATTTTTGGTATCACTTAACACACAATCTGAAATCAGACATTTGAATACCTTTGGTATGATTTCAATCGAGCTGCATGTAGAAATTTTCTATTAGGATTTTCTTACAGATAAAGAAACAGTTATACAAAATAAATGATTGGTTTAGAAATTTTACTTTTTTGCTTTAAACACCTTTTCAGAAATTATTTTATGTATTTGTATTCACAAATAAAAGACTAGTACCGCTGATGAATATCACTTTTCAATTTCAGTAATTTAAATATATTACTTGATTCTTATTAAATTAAATAATTAATCTATTACGAAAGAGTTCATCACAAAAGCGATCACTGCCGTAGCACAAGCTTCAAATTTGTTGTCAACTCTTAAATTTCTACAAATTTAGAGTTTTTCCACAACTCTCCATAAGGAAGATTTACACATCCTAAAAACATGTATTTAGCTTTAGCATGAACAATTCGGGATTTTGGAATTAACACTAGTTGCGCAATTTTTACAAAGACAAAAATTCTCGCATATGAAGAGATAGTGTGGTAATTCCAAAACAAAGCACTGAGGTAAGCGTTTACTGCATAGATGCAATCAGAAGTCAAACTACACTTGCATATAACCGAAGAAAAGACCGAATATATCCTTGACTAAAGCATTGACAAACATCCAATACTTGGAATTGAGAATTATTATTTCTAATTACTTTTAAATACTGAAGATAAAGCATTGGCAAACAAACGCTAAGAAGAGAGTGGAAAGAAAGCAAGTTCTTGAGAAAGTCCTGGCCATTACGTAAGGTATTTTTAAATCTCTATGTCAGGAGTAGTTTGATTTATAAACGAAGAATCAGCACCTTGTCTAATCGTCAATTTAGGAGGCATGCTGCTGCCTTATCATACACTTCAATGGTTCCTCGAAATAGTGGTTGTAAATCCTCTGGTACAATTGATTTCAAGTAGAAAAGAAATACCGATCCATCAACCAGTATAACTACGGTAAATTCCTGTATTACTAATGATTCCTCTGATAAAAATTCTTCCTTAAGTGCATCTACCTCCGAATGTGAATCAAATCATAGTTCAGATGTGATGCTGAAGCAAACACTCTTGAGAATGCTATAGATGATGCTTTATTGGATAAAGACATTTTCACTAGTCTTATAAAATGATCTGTTGAAAATAACAACACAAAATGCATTATGATCTTTATTTATCCAAACACTTCCTTAAAGATCCTCGAACTATTTTTAAGACCTCACTATTTATGAAACAAAGCATGTAAGTCCTGGAAATTATGTACATTTTGCGATTGAAAGAGGAATAAATATATATGTTTGCAAGATTTTTCTGGAGATGAACTTTCACTTTTTGTAAACATTGATGGTTTGTTTACAAGCAAAAGGTCTTCTAGTGTGTTTTGGCCCATTTTAAGTGGCATTATTCCGGCTCATAACGTTTTTATTATAGGTATGTATCTGGTATTGAAAAAATATGTGATGCTAATGGATATTTAATAAATTTCGTTGAGGAAGCTAAGCAACTTTTGCAAATTAGAATTCATGTAAATAATGAAGTTTTATATTTTTGTGTTAAACACATTATTTGTGATGCCCCAGTAAAAGCTGTCATACTGGGTATAAAAAGTCATAGTGGTTATAGCTGCAAAAATTTAAAACAAAAGGAATTTATAAAAAGAGAAGAGTTTGCTTTCCAGAAAAAGTTGCATGTAGTTGGTTGGTTGGTTGGTTGGTTGAGTTTTATGGCGCAAGGTCCAAATAAGGACAAGCTGCGCCAGAATATTTTTTTATATAATAATTTTTAATTTTTTTTTAAACCAATCAACTTTTAAAATTCCTTTAAAAATATTAGTAATATTTATAAGATAATTAACATAAAAAATAGACAAACACCCAACATATAAATGGTTAAATTATATCTAAAACATATAAGATAAAGAAGACTAAACTAAATTTGTAAAATGATATATGTATATAATTAAAAATCTTTAATTTAAAATTATATATAATCTATAAAACCAATGCTTCTTAAAAAAGCAAAAATATTTTGATGCGGTGGTTCGCCCAGCAAATCCCGCATCGTTAAAAGATCAGTTTTAAAAAATTTAAAACGATGTTGGTTAAAATCAGAACATGAAATTAAAATATGAAACACAGTATATGGTTCATCACACGTTTCACACCAAGGTTTTAATTCATTTAGGAATAAATGCTTATGAGTGAAACGTGTGTGTCCAATACGAAGGCGGGTTAATTTAACATCCGCACTCCGTAAAGCTAAAACTGGAAATGAAATGAGAGATGAAGTTATGGCATACAATTTGTTGCTGACTTGCATTCTCCATGATTCCTGCCAAAGTTTATGTACAAAACTTTTCACACCTTTTCTCGCATCAGAAAGTGGAACGGAAGGCTGAAGTGGAGTAGATGCAGACTTTGCAGCTGCATCAGCCCTCTCGTTACCATCAAGACCTACATGTCCTGGGATCCAACAAATGATAATATCAAATCCCTTGCACTTCAGAGAGTCTAATGTGCAAAAAATCTCCGACACAACAGGGTGAAAGTTGACATTAATATTCTCCACAGCTTCTAATACACTCATGCTGTCAGTGTAAATACAAAATTTATGTGATTCTTTACTACCCACATGCTGAAGCGCACTTAGTATAGCAGTTGCTTCAGCAGTGAAGATGGAGCAGGACATATTAAGGCTGTAACTAAGAGTAATATTATCAATAACAACTCCACAGCCAACATGTCCAGCAGATTTTGAACCATCTGTAAATATAGGTTGATAAGAATCAAACTGACAGCGATGAGAAGAATAGAGCTGATGGAAAACAATAGGAGATGTGTCGGATTTTTTGAATTCTGCAAAGGGATTGATTATTCTACATTGTGGCTCATACCAGGGTGGATGTGAAGTTCGATTTGTGGCAGTTATTCGAACATCATGCAGGTCAGACAATATGAGATAAGATTTTATTCTAATGAGAAAAGGTGGAATGCTCCTTGGACGAGCATCATAAAGTCTTTTAAGGGTAGATGTAGGAATCATGGCACGTGATGGATGATGAGGGTCAGACATGATCTTAGCATAATAATTGAGAGACTGCTGCATTCGTCTCAGGTCTAAGGGCAGTTGTTGGCAAATTGCATATAGACTCTGGACGGGTGATGTGCGGAATGCGCCTGAACATATTCTCAGAGCAGAATGATGGACAGTGTCCAATCTGTGTAAAACAGAAGACCTAGCAGATCCATAAACAACACAACCGTAGTCTATGCGGGATAAAATTAGTGATTGGTAAACTCGGAGGAGTGACGTGCGATCAGCACCCCAAGATGTATTTGAAAGCACCTTGAGGATATTGAGCGATCGCTCGCACTTCTTCCGCAGATATAATATATGCGGAAGAAAGGTTAATTTACGGTCAAATATCACTCCGAGGAATTTTACCTCACTGACCACTGGTATAGGTGTGTTGTTTATACGAATAACGGGATCATTGTGGAGGCTAGTCTTCCTGCAGAAATGGACACAATTGCTCTTGCTAGGAGATAGTGTATGGCCATTCTCAGCACACCATGCAGCAATTTTATTAACAGATGTTTGTAATTGTCTCTCAATTAAATTCATGTTAGACCCTTCACAAGATATCTGCAAGTCATCAACATACAATGTACCATAAACAGAAGGTGATAATTTATGGAGTATGCTGCTAATATGAAGGATAAAAAGGGTGACACTCAATATACAACCTTGAGGCACACCCTCAGATTGATTAAAATAATCAGAATAAAATGTTCCTATCCGAACTTTAAAACCACGGGAGCGTAAAAAGTTTTGTATAAATATCGGCAAATTACCCCTAAAGTCAAAATCATACATCCTACGGAGAATTCCATATCGCCATGTACGGTCGTATGCCTTCTCGATGTCAAAGAAAATGGAGACCAGATGGTTCCTCCGCACAAAAGCATTGCGGATTTGGGTCTCCAAATATGTGATATTATCAAGAGTGGATCTCCCTTGCGGAAGCCACTCTGATTAATATGTATACATTTATTTTTTCTAAGACATATACGAGACGGGCGTTGACCATACGTTCGAGAGTCTTACACAAGCAACTCGTCAGAGCTATTGGTCGATAACTTGAAGGAACAGAAGGATCCTTACCAGCCTTAAGGATCGGAATCACTATTGCTTCGCTCCAAAGTGATGGAAATTTATTTTCAGTCCAGATCCTATTGAACAGGTAAAGTAAGTTCAACAGGGAATCTGGACTTAAATGACGAAGCATTTGATAGCTGATTCCATCTGGTCCTGGGCTAGTATCATGGGCCTGCTGTAATGCTCTCTTCAATTCCAACATCCGAAATTCACAGTTGTAAGGCAAAGCTTGTCGATGGTTGAAACGAATTGGTGTTCGCTCAGCACGACTCTTTGTCCTTAAGAACGAAGGACTATAAGAGTCGTTGCTTGAGACGCTAGCAAAGGTTTCACCAAGGACATTAGCGATGTCCTTAGGAGAAGAGTATATAGCAGCTCCGGATTTCAAAATAGGAATGGAAAACTCTCTATATATTCCATTGGCTGCTTTCACTCTTCTCCACAACTGTTTACTGGATGTGGAAGAAGTAATTGAGGATACATAGCGAGACCAGGATTCCTTCTGACTTCGACGACGAGCTCTGCGAGCTAATGCTTTTGCTCTCTTGAAGGCGATAAGATTCTCCGTTGTGGGGTACCTCCGAAATAACCCCCATAACTTCCTTTGTTTTCTATAAGTTTGTTGACATTCTTTGTTCCACCAAGGTTTGCAAAGCCTGTGTGTTGTAAAGGAACTCTTAGGAATTGACGCATCAGCTGCATTCAATATTGCTTCGGTGACCTTATATATGGCATCATCAATATCATCGATCGTAACCATTTCATTATCAATTACTGCCAATTGTGTAAATGACGTTCAATCTGCCCGACTGTACACGTAAGTAGGTAAGCGTTGTCTTACACTACTACCTCCAGTCTGGGAGATGACGAGAGGAAAATGATCGCTGTTATGCAGATCATTTCCTACTATTAGATTTAACAATGGCAGAAGAGATGGAGAACAAATGGCTAGATCGAGAGAATGAAATGTTCTTGTGGGTACATGGAAATATGTCTTCTCGTCGGTATTAAGCAGACAGAGACTATTATCTGAAATAAACCGCTCTATCTGCCGACCGCGAGAATTAGTATCATCATTTCCCCACAAAGAACTATGGCCGTTAAAGTCACCTAACAACAGAAATGGTGTTGGCAGCTGATCTGTTAATGCATCGAGTTCCTCTTGGCGGATGACATCATGTGGTGGTAAATATAAACTACAGACTGTTAATAAGCATGCAGTATGAATTCTTACAGCAACAGCCTGTAGAGTAGTATTCAATGGATGGGCAGTGCTGGGAAAAGTATTAGATGTTAATATACAAACACCTCCAGACACTGCACCATCATCACCACAGTCTTTTCTAAAGCTTTTAAACCCACGCATGGAAAAGTTATTGCTCGACTTCAGGAATGTTTCCTGAAGTGCAACACATGCGGGGTTGTAGGCTGAAATTATAGACTTGATGTCATCATGATGAGAGCGCAAACCATGGCAGTTCCAAGAAACAAAGGAAGTTATTGTTCAATTTGAAAAGCTCCTTTCCCGGAGCTGGAAGGCATGTCATCTGACATCTCCTCGAGCGATAGATCATCGTCCGAGGGATGTAATGAAACAGCGTCAGCCTCCAGGGTTAAGGCTTTACGGGTGGATATTGAGGGCCTAATATTGCCCTCTTTAGAAGATTTTAGTTTTAAAGCCTTTAGGGCTTTAGATTTTGCAATCGGAGCTTTTCTACGGGGAATGGTTGTGGAGGTTGATTTTGGCCTTTTCTCAGAGGTAGGGGGTAATTTGACTATTGGAAGTGAAAGAGCATCAGTTTGCGTGCTAGTCGTTCGGGTGACTTTTGCGGCGACAGAAGCATAGCTAACTCCTGCTTGAGGTGTACGTGATGTAACAGTACGTCTCGCCTCAGGATATGAACAATTGTTCTTAACTTTAGTGGTTGTGATCTCCTTTTCCAGTATCCAGATAGGACAACTCCTAGCGTAGGAGGGGTGGTCACCCTTACAGTTGACGCACCTCTCCTTTGCAGTACAAGACAAGCTGTCGTGGCCAACTGCTGCGCAGCGAGCGCAAGTCAGTTTGCCTCTGCAATTCGCTTTGGAGTGACCAAATCTCTGGCACTGGAAACAACGCAAAGGATTTGGAATAAATGGCCTTACGGGTAGATGCATATACGCAGCTTTAATATGCTGCGGTAGGTCTGGCGTCGCAAAAGTCAGTACGAGATGTTTAGTATTAATAATCTGCCCATCTCGTCTGATAGTTATGCGTCTTACAGCACAGACCTTTTGATCTTTGAGATTTTCTAAGATCTCATCCGTAGGCGTGTTAAGCAAATCCCTTGCGGATACCACACCACGAGAAAAGTTAAGGTTCATATGAGGAGAGACAGACACCTCTATGTTAGCAAGCATAGACAAGTTGTTTATAGCGTTAGCTTGTGCTTCTGAAGCGACTTCAACCATTAAATCACCGGAACGCATTTTCCTAATGCTCTTTACTTCGCCGATATTTCCACTGATTGCTTTTTGGATTAGGAAAGGGGATACATTTTCAAAGGTACCCTCCTTCCGTTTTACAACATAAAACTTAGCTTGTAATAAAGACAAAGATTGCTCCCGTGGGAGAGAAGAAATAGCAAAAGTTTCCATATTAGAAATGGAAAATTCGGGACCTGACGGCACCACCCACCACCGAGTCCAACAAGGGGATGCAGACCAGCTGCACCAGTGCTAGCCAGGTCCTATACGCTCACAGTACATCCCTGAAGTGGCCTCCACCCTTAACGAGTCACCCAGTAGATGTACCGATCGCTTGATCCATAAAGCCGATTGATGTGCTGAGGACCACAACACACCTCCCGTTTACCTGAAGCAGAGGCCAAAGTAATGTGTTGGTCTCTGGGGGCCTCAATTACCAGGACCCTCCTTTCCAGGGACACGGGTCTCCACGCACGGCAAACACGTGGGTGATTTAGTCCTCAAGAGTAGCTAATAGCAACAGAGCGGCGAAAGCTACTCAAGGGGAGCCCTCAACCTCTTGCGAGGCAACCACACTGAGGGAGAAGAGGAAGAAAAAGCAGAAGAGTAGAAGAGAGAGGAAAAGAAAGTAGAGGACAGATCACTGGGGTACCTCGGGATTGTGACACCCGTGTTTACCTAAAGAAGGTAAACCCCCTGAGGGAAAGTTGCATGTAGAAGAGCTAACGAAGAATTTCAGATTGGATCTGATGAGGATTATCACTTACATCGTATGTGTAGGGCTGCTGAGCAATATTCCGCTTGACTACATGCATCTTAGTGCCTTGGAGTAATGCGCAAATTATTGAATATTTGGGTGAAAGGAGAATTACCGAATCGATTGTCCTAGATATTAATTCTATTAGAGGAAACCTTTTAACATTGTTAAGATACGTCTTTGTTGAATTTGCCAGAAAACCAAGATTGAGTAATTTAGCATATCGTAAAACCACGGAATTTAAAAGCATATTTCTCAAGTTCTATTATAGCTAGACCTTCACATTTTGTAGGTTTTTCTAATGCACAAAAATAATAATTTATTCTGTTTTGAAATTTATTTTTAAAATTATTTTAACTATTTTTAAATTGGCTCAGTAATTTGATAATATGCTTAAAACATTAATAACTTGAAAAAGGTAAAAAAATTTTAGAAATTTTAAAAACAGACTTAATATGTACATACAGTGAGTGTAAAAAGTATTCGTACAGTACGACAATTGATTTATAAGTGATCCGTTCATAAAAAAATTATAAACATAAATTTCATTTTAACTAATTATAAATATATAATAGAACATATTTTTACTAGTTTGATGTGAAGTTTACACAAAAATAATTTTATACATGAATAAATATTTACAAAACTGAAACAATCCAACATCTTGTGGTGTAAAAAGTATTCGTACATCAGGCATATATTGGCCAATACAATCATAATATTATAGATAATACCTTGTGGGATATCCTTTAGCTCGAATAACTGCCTTGAGTCTCTTTGGCATCGATTCCACCAACTTTGCTGTTATTGAGCTAGATATGGCGTCCCGTTCTTGATTAAGAGCTGATTCCAAATCATTTTTATTAGAAATATGTGTCTGGATCTAATATTTTTATCAAGAATGTCCCACAAATTTTCGATGGGGTTGAGTTCCGGCGATTGAGGAGGAAATTTCATGAACTTTGGGGTATTATATAGTATCCAGAGCCTTGTGTTTAGGGCTGTGTGCTAGGGGTCATTATCATGCATGAAAACGTAATCACCATTCAAGCCCATTTTTGTTTCACTAAGTCCTAAATTATTGTTTAAAATGTCAATATAAAGCTGATGATTCATAATGCCTTTAATAAAGACTAATTGGCCCACCCCAAAAGCACTAATACACCACCAAACAAGTAGACTTCCTTCCCCATGTTTTACTGTTGGCACTAAATTCTTAGGATGCTTTTTTGAATTGCGCTTTCTTCATACCATTCATCTCTCGTCCGATCCAAATATGTTGTATTTACTTTCGTCTGTAAAGATAATCTTTTTAAAGAAATCTGAACTTTCATTAACGTATTGCTTGGCGAAAAACAATCGCAGCTTCCGATTCTTCTCACTAACAAAGAATTTTAGTCTCGCAACACGGCCACGGAAACATTCATTTCTGCATGCATTTCAAACAGTACTTACGGAGACTGCTGTTCCCATGTTCTTCAGCTCTGATGTTAATGTAGGAGCACTTATTCTGAGATCCTTCTTTAATGAGACGTACCAGAAACCGTCTGCCAGATGATGTCAATAGACATGGTCGCCCAGTACTAGAACTGTTTTGAACCGTTAGAGTGGCAGCAAACTTTTTTATGATTGACTGCACAGTTGAACGGGGTCTACCAACCAGATCAGAAATCTTGTTGTATGATTTACCATTTTTACGGAGATTTAAAATCAGTTCTTTTTTGGAAACACTTGAATCTTTTCTTTTACGACCCATTACAGAATTTCTAGTTTCTCACTGCATTAAAATTTCCACTGAAGAACCTCTTAAGTAACTTACAAGATGACGTCAACTAACTACATCTTAATGGCTAAACCAATCACAAAATATTACTAAAAAAATTGCATTTCTTTTTGTGTACGAATACTTTTTACATCACAAGATGTTGCATTGTTACAGTTTTGTAAATATTTATTCATGTATAAAATCATTTTTGTGTAAATTTCACATCAAACTAGTGAAAATATGTTCTATTATGTATTTATTATTAATTGAAATGGAATTTATGTTTATAGTTTTTATGAACGGATCTTTTTAAATCAAATGTCGTCCTGTACGAATACTTTTTATACTCACTGTATATTTATAAATGCCAACTATTTTTTTTTTACTTTATCTACGATAGAATTTTTTTATTTGTCTGCATAAAGCTTAAAATTTTTCGCAAAAATTAGCAAAGCCCACATGGCGGATGAATACTTGGTTGTTTGAATAATCAATCCAATCAATTGCATGCTTTAGTTAACAAGCTTCTCTCTTCACACACTAAAATTTGAAGTTTGGTTTTTCGCAGTTCTAGGAGATTGTGTGTTCCCTTCCCTCATCCCCAGTAAACGCAGCGGGTGTTCCTAGTATCCAGTATCTTCCTGTAAAAATATGCTTCTAAATTGGCGCGAGAAGGGACATTTCTTTCCCCTTTACTATATACGAGAGGCTCTGATGATTTCCCTGTGACGAATCTTCGACTTTAAACAGCTAAATCTATTGAAAAAAATTAAAATTTATACAGTTCTCATGTAGTGAACTTTTTAATTCTTTATTTATATTATAGATGCAATTTTTCAAGAAATATATCTACATGATATGATATTGCAATACATATCTATAGACATTGCAAAATTCATCAATTCCATATTTTTTAATCATTGTTTTATAAAAACTTCTTAAAATTTGTTGTTTTTCTTAATTTTATATTTGATTCTAAGTTTATTGCTTACTGAGTTTGGATACAGAATTAACTTGAACATTCCAACAAAACCTAAGAAATATTTACTTATCTTTGAAAAATATTCTTATTCTTAATTATAGGTTCTTTACCTTGGAGTGAAAACCAAGTATTGTTCAAAATGCGCTCAAGCCAAGGCAAAAGAAATGCCAGTTCAAGAACACCAGTGTTTTAAAAATTGGGAAGGCAGCTCTTCTGCAATGGAATCTCAAATAATTGTTGAAGGATTTCTAAAAAGCATGCCAATGTATGAATGCAAATACGAATGATTGGCGACAGAGACAGTAATGTTTATAAAAAAGTTTTAGACGCGCGTCCATAAAATGATATTTTAAATAAAAAAAATAGAATGCAAGAACCATCTCTTCAGAAATATGTGCAACAAGCTTAAAGATCTGTCAAGAACTAGCAAATATGGGCATATTTCATTACGCAGAAAAATTGGTAGCAATATTTTACGTTTGAGAAAATCAGTAACCATGGCTGTTCGTTACAGAAAATTAGAAAAAAATAAATCTCGCTCAGAAAAATTTTTTAATTTACGCACCGATGTATTAAATGCCCCTGCCCATGTATTTGGAGACCATAAAAAAATGCGCAGATTATTTTTGCAATCGCAAGAGTATTTCTGCTGATTTAATTTCAAAACTAAAAAACAGCGAAACTTATTTTAAATTAATGGAGGTGATGAACTTTTTAGCAGAAAATGCTAAAAGTTTGTTGTCACAAATAATGCAGTAGAAGAATTTAATTCAATAATTGCCAAATTTATTGGGGTAAGCCGGATTAATTACTGTTTTCGTCACTCATATCAAGGAAGATGTGCCGCAGCTGCTGTTTGCTACAACACATGAACTCCGCACTCGAAGCTCCATACAGAGATATACAATAGTAGCCCTGGAAAGATTTTGACTTCTACAGAACGTAAAAGGTCATTGAAAAGGCAGTTAACATCAGAAAGCAAGAAAAAAACAAGTTAAGCAAATTTCGTTTCGGAAATGAAACAAGACCAAGATCTTTGTTTCCAAATGAAATGACAAAAAGTTATGGGGAAAAAGCCGAAAAGCCTGATACGTCAAAAGAATCATTTATTGAAAAAAAAAAGGAATTATTTCTTAAAGATCTCCAGCTCAATGAAATCCAACTAAGAGAGTTGGAAACATCAACAAGAGGTCAACGAGACTGTCCTCAATGGTTATTTGAAAGGCGAAAGCGAATAACTGCCTCCAATTTTGGAAGTATTTGCTGCAAATTCCCTCCTACAACCTTTGAAAATATTGTCAAATCTCTGCTACATTCTCATTTTGACAATGAAGCCATAAGGTATGGCCGAAATCATGAAGATGATGCAATTTTGTGTCTTAAAAATTTAGGGATTGCAATAAAAAAATGTGGCCTATTTGTAGACAGCGAGGAACCATATTTAGGTGCAAGCCCTGATGGTTTAATTGACAACGATGGTATCCTTGAAATTAAATGCCCATTTTCTTGCAAAAATTATACCCCAGAGGAAGCAATTTTAAATAGGAAATTTAAATTTTGGAATTTAACAAAAGAAAAACAAATTGGTAAAATTAACAAAAGGGTCAAATATTTTTACCAAGTACAAGGACAGTTACATATAACGAAAAAAAACATATTGCTTGTTTGTCCTATAGACACCGAAAGGCCAAAAATCGAAAAAAATTTCAAGGACGATTTTTTTTCTGGAAAGAAGAAATGGAGAATAAACTAAAAAACTTTTATCACAATTGCTTATTACCAGAGATAATTGATACCAGATATACGCGATCAGTGAAAATCAGAGTCTATAATCGAAGCGAAAAATAAAAAACAATACGGCAAAATAAAGTTAAAATAATTTTAAAAAGAAAAAAATCTTAAAAATATTTTGTACTCAGAAAACTTCTTAAAATATTAATATTTTTTCCAGATACATACATATCGTAAATATAAATTTCCTATCTTTAAATGTAGGATATTATGTATATATTTATATTCCCCAGGGTTCCAAATTTTCAAGTATATTAGCAAATTTATTTTTAAACTACTATGAAAAATCATTTATTATACAAATGCCTTTTGCTTACAGATATATTGACGATTTTATAATTTTTAATTGCCTAGAATTTAATATTTTTTAAAATAATATATATCCTAAGGAATTAAAATTAATTAAAACTAATATTGATAATTTAAAAACTGAATTTCTAGATATTTCAATTACGATAAAAGATAACACATTTACTGACATATATGATAAAATTAATAATTTTAATTTTAAAGTTAATAGGCTAATTTTCTGAAATTCAAACATTTCAATTAAAATTTATAAAAATATTATTTTTAATCAACTTAATAAAATATACAATATATGTAATAATTTAAACAACATCAATAAACAAATAGACTAGAAAATATTTTAACTCATAATGGCATTCCAACTAAATTTATTAAACACTATTTGGCTAGTAGAGCACTGCTTATAAGAGAGAAGTAAGGCGTAGTTCTATACTACAGATTGGTTGGTTGGTTGGTTGGGTTTTATGGCGCAAGGTCCAAAAATAGACATGCTGCGCCAACAATAAAGTTTTGGAGGAGTATTTTTATTTTTATTATTTTTTTCTTTTTTTTTCATGTATATATATTTAAACCCAAGCAACATTAAAATAATAAAACACAAAAACCAGTGTATAAGTTATCTTAAAATGTATATATTAAATAAGATAAATCAAATATATATAAAATCTTAAAATGTATAAATATAAATCATATAAAATTTAAAAAACTTATTGCTCTTAAATAAGCAAATAGGTTTTTGTGGGGTGGCTCCCCCAGCAAATCAAATAGAGTTAAAAGGTTTGTTTTAAAAAATTTAAAACGGTAGACGTTAAAAGTAGAACATGAGATTAAAATATGATAAACAGAAAATGGTTCATCACACGCCTCACACCATGGATTTAAATCACTTTAAAAACAAATGTTTGTGTGTGAAACGTGTGTGTCCGATACGAAGGCGAGTTAATCTAACATCAGCACTTCGTAACGGTAAAACTGATAATGAGGTGAGGGATGGGAAAATGGTATATAATTTGTTGACGACCTGTAAGTTTCACGATTCCTGCCATAGACCATATATAATACGTTTTATAGCCTTTCTCACATCTGAGAGAGGGACCGAAGGTAATATTGGGTCTGATACAGCCTTTGCTGCTGCATCCGCTCTCTCATTTCCATCAAGACCTACGTGACTTAGTATCCAACAAAATATAATATCATATCCCTTGCCAGCAAGGGAATCTAATGCTCTAAAAATCTTTGACACAACAGGATGGCAAGTAAAACTATTGTTTCTCAATGCTTTCAATACACTCATGCTGTCAGGATATATACAAAATTGACGATGATCATCTGTATTCACAGGCTGAAGAGCATAAAAGATAGCTGCGGCATCAGCAGTAAAGATGGAGCAGGACGAATGTAGACTGTGACTAAAAACTGTGTTATTTATAATAACTCCACAGCCCATGTGTCCTGCTGATTTTGAACCATCCGTGAATACAGGTGTGTATGATTGATACTGACAGCGATGGGAGGAAAATAGCGTTTGAAAAACAATAGGTGTTGTGTCTGATTTTAAAAACTGAGCAAAAGAGTTATTAAAATTAATGGTTGGATCATACCAAGGCGGATGAGCAAAATTATCAATAGACTCTATCCGAACATCACATAGGTCTGTGAGCCACAGATATGATTTGGCTCTTGTGAGAAAAGGTGGGATGCTCATTGGTCGATGGTTGGTTGGTTGGGTTTTATGGCGCAAGGTCCAAAAACGGACATGCTGCGCCAAGAATACGGTTTTAGAAGAATATTTTTTATTTTATTTATTATTATTTTTTTTCTTGTTTTTTTTTTTATATATATATATATATTTAAACCCAAGCAACATTAAAATATTAAAACACAAAAACCAGTGTATAAGTTATTTTAAAATATATACTTTAAATAAAATAAATCAAATATATATAAAATCTTAAAATGTATAAATATAAATCATATAAAATTTAAAAAACCTATTGCTCTCAAATAAGCGAATAGGTTTTTGTGGGGTGGCTCCCCCAGCAAATCAAACATTGTTAAAAGGTTTGTTTTAAAAAATTTAAAACGGTAGACGTTAAAAGTAGAGCATGAGATTAAAATATGATAAACAGAAAATGGTTCATCACACGCCTCACACCATGGATTTAAATCACTTAAAAACAAATGTTTGTGTGTGAAACGTGTGTGTCCGATACGAAGGCGAGTTAATCTAACATCAGCACTTCGTAACGGTAAAACTGATAATGAGGTGAGGGATGGATAAATGGTATGTAATTTGTTGACGACCTGTAAGTTCCATGATTCCTGCCAAAGACTATATATAAAAGTTTTTACAGCCTTTCTCACATCTGAGAGAGGAACGGATGGTAATATTTGATCTGATGCAGCCTTTGCAGCTGCATCTGCTCTCTCATTTCCTTCAAGACCCATGTGGCTTGGTATCCAACAAAATACAATTTCTTTTCCCTTGCCAGCAAGGGAATCCAATGCTTTAAAAATTCTCGACACAACAGGATGACAGATAACACTATTGTTTTTCAAGGCTTCAATAATACTCATGCTGTCAGTATATATACAATATTGATGATAGTCGTCTGTATTCACAAGCTGAAGCGCGTAGTAAATGGCGGTTGCTTCAGCAGTAAAGATGGAGCAGGATGGATGTAGGCTGTAATTAAAATCTGTATTATTGGTAAAAATTCCACAGCCCACATGTCCTGCTGTTTTAGAACCATCTGTGAATACAGGTTTATATGATTGATACTGACAGCGATGAGAAAAGTATAGCTGTTGAAAAACAATAGGTGTTGTGTCGGATTTTTTGAACTGAGCAAAGGTATTTATAAAGGTATTTGTTGGTTCATACCAAGGTGGATAGAGAAATTGATCAATTGACTCTATCCGAACATCACATAGGTCTGTGAGCCAGAGATGTGATTTGGCTCTTGTGAGAAAAGGTTGGATGCTCAATGGTCGAGCATCATAAAGTCTTTTAAAGAGGCATTAGGAACCATAGAACGTAATGGATGATCAAGGGTCGACATGATCTTAGTATAATAATTGAGAGACTGCTGCATTCGTCGCAGGTCTAAAGGCAATTGTTGGCATATTGCATAAAGACTCTGGACGGGTGATGTGCGGAATGCGCCTGAACATATTCTCAGAGCAGAATGATGGACGGTGTCCAGTCTGCGTAAAACAGAAGACCTAGCAGATCCGTAAACAACACAACCGTAGTCTATACGGGATAAAATAAGTGATTGGTAAACTCGGAGGAGTGACGTGCGATCAGCACCCCAAGATGTGTTTGAAAGCACCTTGAGGATATTGAGCGATCGCTCGCACTTCTTCCGCAGATATAATATATGCGGAAGAAAGGTTAGTTTACGGTCAAATATCACTCCGAGGAATTTTACCTCATTGACTACTGGTATAGGTGTGTTGTTTATACAAATGACGGGATCATTGTGGAGGCTAGTCTTCTTGCAGAAATGGACACAATTGCTCTTGCTAGGAGATAGTGTATGGCCATTCTCAGCACACCATGCAGCAATTTTATTAACAGATGTTTGTAATTGTCTCTCAATTAAATTCATGTTAGACCCTTCACAAGATATTTGCAGGTCATCAACATACAGAGTACCATGCACAGGAGGTGAAAGTTGATGAAGTATGGTACTGATATGAATATTAAAAAGTGTGACACTTAAAATACTTCCCTGAGGAACACCTTCAGGTTGGTTAAAAGTATTGGACAAAAACGTACCAATACGAACTTTAAAACCACGGGAGCGTAAAAAGTTTTGTATAAATATCGGCAAATTACCCCTAAAGCCAAAATCATACATCCTACGGAGAATTCCATATCGCCATGTACGGTCGTATGCCTTCTCGATGTCAAAGAAAATGGAGACCAGATGATTCCTCCGCACAAAAGCATTGCGGATTTGGGTCTCCAAATATGTGATATTATCAAGAGTGGATCTCCCTTTACGGAAGCCACTCTGATTAATATGAATACATTTATTTGTTTCTAAGACATAGACGAGACGGGCATTGACCATACGTTCGAGAGTCTTACACAAGCAACTCGTCAGAGCAATTGGTCGATAATTTGAAGGAACAGAAGGATCCTTACCAGCCTTAAGGATCGGAATCACTATTGCTTCGCTCCAAAGTGATGGAAATTTATTTTCAGTCCAGATCCTATTGAACAGGTAAAGTAAGTTCAACAGGGAATCTGGACTTAAATGACGAAGCATTTGATAGCTGATTCCATCTGGTCCTGGGCTAGTATCATGGGCCTGCTGTAATGCTCTCTTCAATTCCAACATCCGAAATTCACAGTTGTAAGGCAAAGCTTGTCGATGGTTGAAACGAATTGGTGTTCGCTCAGCACGACTCTTTGTCCTTAAGAACGAAGGACTATAAGAGTCGTTGCTTGAGACGTTAGCAAAGGTTTCACCAAGGACGTTAGCGATGTCCTTAGGAGAAGAGTATATAGCAGCTCCGGATTTCAAAATAGGAATGGAAAATTCTCTATATATTCCATTGGCTGCTTTCACTCTTCTCCACAACTGTTTACTGGATGTGGAAGAAGTAATTGAGGATACGTAGCGAGACCAGGATTCCTTCTGACTTCGACGACGTGCTCTGCGAGCTAATGCTTTTGCTCTCTTGAAGGCGATAAGATTCTCCGTTGTGGGGTACCTCCGAAATAACCCCCATAACTTCCTTTGTTTTCTATAAGTTTGTTTGCATTCATTATTCCACCATGGTTTGCAACGCCGGTGTGGTATAGGGGAACTCTTTGGTATTGATGCATCTGCTGCATTCTTAATTGTTTGTGTGACTTCAAAAACGGCAATATCAATGTCTTCGATCCAAACCATTGCATCATCAATAACTGCCAATTGTGTAAATAACGTCCAATCTGCCCGACTGTACACGTAAGTAGGTAGGCGTTGTCCTACACTACTACCTCCAGTCTGGGAGATGACGAGAGGAAAATGATCGCTATTGTGCAGATCATTTCCTACAATTAAATTTAACAATGGCAGAAGAGATGGAGAACAAATGGCCAGATCGAGAGAATGAAATGTTCTTGTGGGTACATGGAAATAAGTCTTCTCGTCGGTATTAAGCAGACAGAGACTGTTGTCTGAAATAAACCGCTCTATCTGCCGACCGCGAGAATTAGTATCATCATTTTCCCACAAAGAACTATGGCCGTTAAAGTCACCTAACAACAGAAATGGTGTTGGCAGCTGATCTATTAATGCATCGAGTTCCTCTTGGCGGATGACATCATGTGGTGGCAAATACAAACTACAGACTGTCAACAAGCATGATGTGTGAATTCGCACAGCTACAGCCTGTAGTGTAGTATTTAAATGCTGGGCAGTACTGGGATAGTTGTTAGATGTTAAAATCCAAACACCTCCAGACACTGCACCATCGTCACCACTGTCTTTTCTAAAGCTTTTAAACCCACACATGGAAAAGTTATTGCTAGACTTCAGGAATGTTTCCTGAAGTGCAACACATGCGGGGTTGTAGGCTGAAATTATAGACTTGATGTCATCATGATGAGAACGCAAACCATGGCAGTTCCAAGAAACAAAGGAAGTTATTGTTTAATTTGAAAAGCTCCTTTCCCGGAGC